>JALHBZ010000208.1:234254-340020 GCA_024340015.1 Tolypocladium ovalisporum | reverse complement strand
GGCCCCCCCCCCCCCCACCCCCCGTCGCACACCGAGAAACCTCAGCGTCATAGGTACCTTACCTTACGCTTTCAACCAAGCTGCGGCGGCACAAACACCAACGGCGAAACTCTGTCGTTCGGCGCCCGTCACCGAACCCACGCGCGGGGGGGTTTTCCGCAACGTCCATCTTGATGATTATTATTCCTTGTCGCGCCATGTTGGAAGCCTCGCGTGACCGGGGGGGAGCCCCCCACGCCATAAGGTATGCATGCATGCATGTACCTGCAGCCTCAGGTGGTTTGTGCCTACGGCTGCATGTACCCCAGCAAAGTCTCACCTTGCTGCCCCGGTGCACGATTACACCAAAGACCGTTTTCTGTCTTTGCCTCGCTGGCGTCATGATGCGACGCTGCATGTAATTACTGCGTCGACGTGAAACGCCAGAGTCTGCGTGTTCACGCAGGGCTGCCAACAGCCCCCGTCCGTGCGAGACCGTCTGTTTGAGTCGACAGTGAATAACCAGCGAGACGGGTCTTGATCGTCAAGTATAAGTCTTTACTTGTCTATCGTGCTACACTGAGGTATCCAAGATACCTCGGTCAAAGTGTGAGAAGCAACCCGCATCAAGACGACCTCCATCCAGTAACGCCTGATGCAACACCTCGAACACAAGTAGAATCAGATACCCAGCCCACGCCATCTAAACTGCCCATGGTATTCCCTTTTGAAGCCCGACACCTTGTTGTAGTGTACAAAAAAACACCTCCGCCCCATCAGACGCTTTATTTTTGGGTCGCTGCTTGTTGTTGTTGACGGCTTGTCGTTGTGTTGTGTGGAAGGCGTGCCGTGCCTCATCCCAGTCGCTGACCCTGCGCAGCCCGTAAAGAGTATTCAACATCATAAGGCATGATCCCAAAGCGCACAGTTGAGTGCGCATGCACACCCGCGCCAGTCCGAGTCCGTGTATGTTGGCCCCTGTCCCAATGCTTGTTCCCTGCTGGGCCCTGCCAAATGCCTCCTTGAAACCGCCCATGGCAGGCCTGCCAACCAACCAGCCAACCCAGTCGTACAAAAACAGTAATTGCCCAGAATGGTTCGTATCCGGAGGGGACACGAGATCCCTCAGTCGGAGAGTGCCACGCGGACACGGGCGGTCAGAGCCCCGAGGGCTCGAAATAAACGCACGTCGTGTCGTGCATACGCGCAGCGGCGCACGGAGCCCCCGGGGAGGCGACGTCAACGTGCAGTCTCGCACGCCCTGTCACCGACACCGCCTCGAGGCCTCCGTGATGCCTGACGAATCACGGTGTTTCGGGCGTGGCTAGGAGGATGCCATGGTAGCGCTGGAGTTGACACAGCGCTTCGGCGGCGGCGGCGCCGGCATCGTACCTCGCCTGGGCGTCGCGCATCGGCTTCGCTGTGCGGCGCTGCGCTGCGCGACCCCTTGCCATACATCGTATCCCGTGCTTGCCCAAAACATCCCGTACAGCCATCGTCTCGGACTCGCGCGTGCGTGTTGCAGCCGAAGCTATTAGCTGAGAGCTCAGTCTAGCCCCGGGCGGAGCCGAGTCGATGTCGTATTCCGCCATCATCGCGAGACGCACGTCGCTTGCTGGGAGCCATCGTAGTACATGGGATACACGTTCCAAGCATGGGGTCGCTGCTGCTGCTGCTGGTGATGCTGGTGTTGCATGTAGTTTTGCGTAGCCATGGTCTGCATGTCCTCAAACTCCATCTTGACGTCCTTGGCGGCGCCATGGGGCATCATCGAGGCAGGCATACTCGTAGGGATGTAGCCCGCCGCGGTGCCGTACTCGTCAGTGTTGACCGACGACGACGGGCTGGGCACGCTGGAGGGAATGTTGTTGCTGGGGAGCGCAGACGCCCACGTCTCGCAGTTGTTGGGCAGCGGCACGTACTGCTGCTGCTGCTGCTGCTGGTGGCTGTAGTCGGGCAGAGGCGCGTAGTCGGCGGCCGACGGCAGGGGAGACAACTGTGGGCTGGGGATGGCGCCGCCGCTCGTGGTGCTCAGGTTGTCGTCGTACACTGATGATGGGCAGGGGGTTAGCCGCTGCAGACTCTGGCACAGCAGGAGGGCGTGGGCGCCGTCGCCGTTGCTTGGTGTGCAATCCGTACCTGCGGGGCCCGAGTACGGCGACGACGTGATGGAAACGCCCATGTTCTCCTTGAGACGGCGGAGCTCATCCTCGAGGGCCTTGTTCCGGCGCAGCAGCTCCTGGACCGCCTTGTCGCGGCTCTGCGTGCTACGGAGGTCGTCAAGCTCGTGCTCCAGGCGGTCGATGTGCTCCTTGGTCCGGGCGCGGATGGCTCGCTGGGCTTCCCGGTCGTTTGCCCGCTTGCGTGCCAGCTGTGAAGGCGTCAACGTGGAGACGCTGCGTGTGCCTGGTACAAGGCGCGTTAGGAGGTTGCGCTGACTGCGGTTACGAGACACGCCTGACGTGCAGGCGTCTCCCTTGGTGGAAGGGGGGATCGCGAAGAGACTCACCCTTTCTCTTGGAGCTCTTGGCCGGCTCCGCTGATGATGAACGGGGCATCATGAGGTGTGGTGATGAGAGAGAGCGTACGTATGAGGGACCAGACAAATCCACGAAGCGTATGTGTACTGCGTCAGTGTGTTTCGTCACCAACAAAGTGGATGATAAGTTGTGTTGTGATGATGAGTTGAGGAGTGCGAGTGGTGCCTTTGAAAGGAAGTGGACTTCTAGAAGCCAAGGTTCAGTGGGGTGGGATCCTCACGACTTATTTAAATGGGTTGCCTTGAGCAGCGTCCTCACATGGAGATCGGCTACACCTAGCTGAAAGATGCAAGATGCAGATACCACACATCTGGGGAGGGGGGGAGCCACCATGCGAGCTAGAGAAGAGAGGGGGGTGTGGATGATGTAGGCGTCGTCGAGGTGGAGTCGCAACACCCGCCATGCAGGGCCAGGGTTGCAGGGCTTGGGAGGGGGCGTGTGGCTTGCCCGAGAAATAGGATGTGGATGGTGTTGTCAACCGTCGGCTACCTCTGCCCTTGGCCGCATCTGGAGGCCCAAGATGTGGGAGGCCGAGCCCCAGCAGGAGTCGCAGGGCACGTAAACTCGAGGCAAGGCACGGCACTGCGTGGTCGGTACGCATGCCTCGGCGCCTGTTTGAATGGCGGAGCATCCGTCAGCGATGCCGCCGGCCTGGCCGGCCGTTGGGTTGCGTGTGCCTGCTGCGGCGCCTCGGGAGTCTTGGGGAGTTCCACCATTCTGCGACGGCGGACCAAGTCTGAGGCGAGGTGTTCTCGTAGTCGATGGAGATGCCTGCTGGACCGCATGGACAACAACAGGGCAGATTGGGTGCGTTAAACACCCCCCTCAGCCACACCCGACTGTCCGTCAAGAATACCAAAACGGGCAGCAGGTTCCAGCGAGCAAGACCCAAAACGCCACGGCGAGGTGGGCGGCCGAGTGTGGCTTCGTGAGAGTCTTGGCCGGCGTGCGCGTAGCGCTGGCCACGCCGAATGTACGTACGAGGAGCCTGGTGGTGGCCGACGAGGTTCCGCATTGACCGTCCGGACGGCTGGCGTTGGGCTGGCAGTCTGGGGCGAGCCAGTGAGAAGCACTGCAGCCCGTCGGCGGACGACGGACGACGGACGACGGCAACTTCCAGCTGTCCAGCGCAGCGGCCTGGAGTTCCCGTCTGCCGGCTTGCCTTCCGAGGGAGGAGGAGGAAGGGAAAGGGACCGCTCGGCAGCGGTAGAGGGTTCCCCGGTAAGCTTTCGTTCTTTACTGCATGCAGTGCGCAGCCCGGATGGCGGCTGTCTCCTCCCAGCCCGAGTCTTCTGACAAGCACCTTGGGCTCTTGGCCCTCCGTTTTGACGTGAGCCACGCGGAAATAAAGGGCTTGCGTATGAGTGGTGGCAGAGAAGTGGTGTGTGAGCGTGGCTCAATATCCACACGACGCAGCGCGGAAAGTCGGGAGATTGGCTGATTGGGCGGCCTCGAGACCCGCCCGACAGCCGGAGGCGTCCGCTGATTGGTGTCTCACCAGAGGCCGAAAACGCTTTCCCTCGCCTCTTGCCTACTGAATCTTGATGACTGCTGCTCGGGTGCTGGAGCGCGAGGCTGCAGCGGCGGACGACACCGGCAGCCGGGGCTGCTTGCCCGAGCCTCTCCGTGCCGCGTCTCTCTCTCGGCGTTGACGGGCGAGGGACGTCGAGCCCGAACACGGTGGGAGGCGAGACAGGCCGCACGTCTCAGCGGTACTCGAGCTTCTCCGTTGCCAGCTCCGGGGCGGCTCCATTCACTCAACGAGCCTCTTTGGGCACATCAGCGCCTCCAGCCAAGACCACCAGCCACAGGTGGTAAGGTTGCCGCAGCGCGCCCAATCCATACAGTACCCATCCGGTCCACGGCAATGGGTCCCCCAGTAGCCACGCATTCAGGTGCCGCAGCAGCTACCTGGCTACGGTAGGCAGACTCGGCCAGGCCCCTGTAACGTCGCGTGGACGTCGGCCTTTGGTATCATTAGTGTCGGAGGCTGGCCGAGACCCCGGTATCCCCTTCATCGATCACTACCTACCTTAGTTCCCCGACACCGAGGAACAAGTTCCGCAGCTGCCGTGGTGCTACGCCTGGTACTGAGGCAGCCGTCGATGAAGTCGAGCTCGTGCACAGCGTAATTATTGTAAGATGTTGTTGGCGGACAGTGAATGACTGGAGGTGACTTGTTGTGGATGCCACCAACAGCACAATGCGCCTCCCAGGCATCGAGGCAATGAATGGATGGCGGCGCGAGGGTACAGCTGCATTGTCCGGGATGCTGCGCCTGATGCAACTAACTGAAAGCCCGTCCATTCATTCTCGCATCTCATTCACCCATTCATTGATTGTCAGGGGCAGACGGTAGGCGGCAATTGAAACGAGCCACGAATAACAATAAGAGCAGAGAGGCGCGGCGCGAGTGTGTTGGTGGGCGAGCCGACGTCCCTTGTCGCGGCCTCGGCCGACTGCCAAGGGCATCCTGGGCATCTTGGGCTTGGGCATTCTACAGGTACTCATTCCCTGTAAGGTAGCTGGCTGCGGCTGTCATCTGCTGGCAATGGCCGCTGTCGGGGCGTCGCTCACATGCTTAAGGTAGCTTGGGCACTGCAAATCTGCCGTCAGTGGTGGTATCCTCCGTGGGCATCATGATCGCCGTCACAGGCTAGGTCGAGCACGTTTCCGTCGCCTTCTCCCGTGCTTCTGTGGCCGGCCTGTCTCAGCTCAGCTCCCAGGTCAGTTGGCCGTCCCTGGTCTCCTGGCCCGTAGCAGCACCCGCAGCTCACCGCGGGCTAGCCACGGTGATGAGCGACCACGGCAGGCCCTGCAGGGATGGATGGTGTGTGACACAGACCCAGCCCGCCGGTAGGGCCGTGGAGACAGGTCCAGGGTCGCAGCCGGGCAGCAGGCCCGCTGACGAAGATGGAGCCGAGCCCTGTAACTTTGCGCGCAAGCCATGGACCTCTCACCTGCAGCAATGTGCCCAGCTTGGCCAGGGCCCTTCCACGCGCTGGTCCCCAAGCAGAGCTGGTGAAGGTGGTGGGGAGGCGACGCGGCAGTTGGGACAGTCCGCCACCGCGTGCATCGAGATGGAAGCAGCGATTCCACACTTTTGCTTTGGACATCCGTCCAGCCAGGCCACTCACGCCAGGCAAAGTCCCGTGATGTGAGCTCATTCGAGCGAGCACTGTTGTGCCAAGCGTCCCGAGGGCCAAGACCCGCAGTGATGGGCAACGCCAGCGGAAGACTCCCGTCCGTAGGTACCGAGTACCGTTCTCCAGACTCTTGGCTGGCGCTGCTGCGCCGCCACAGGTGTAGGGTGTACTTTCGGCGTGCTCCGTAGGCGGCCTTGGCTTCGCACCTCGAGTATACCTACGTAGTCACGTTTGAAACCCGAGCAGCCTTTGAAACCCGAGTGCATCAATCGAAGGATCGCTCGAAACTGTCAGTTCGTGCTCAGCGGTGCGCCCAGGCTGAAACCTCGACCATGCACAACATCAACAACAAACGGGCGTCGCCTGGAGACGGCATCGCGAACCTTGTGAAGACATCACCTGATTCCCTCATGCCAAGGGCCTGCTGCGACGGCCGACCGTGGGGAGCACTGCAGACTGCTGCAAGCGGGATGCCCGGCGGAGTGAAAGTGAGACGACGAGATCCATCATTTGGCCGAGGAAGCAGCAGCAGCAGCAGCAGCAACGGTGACAAGGTTAGCGCATAGCCTTGCCCGCATATTGCAGTCCATCGATTGCCCGTTTCTATTCTCAGGAATGCATCGTGGCCAACAAGGGCAAAAGTGGCGAGCCCGAAATTTGACTACATGCAGTTGGCGGTATTTCGAAGCAACGGCCCGGTAAGGTATGGGGGAGAAAGCTGTTTACCTGTACTCGTACTCGTACCTTGCGCGGCATCATTGCGAGGTACCACCTCCAATCGCATTGCCCTGCAGCCTCGCCTTTGGCCGCCCCGGCTCGCCATGGACGAGGCCTGTTTGGCTTCCGAGGGATCCAATGCACCGATGCTCCGCCGGCATGCTGCCGATGCATCCCAGACCGAACGATTACCGAGCCCGCCGTGCCTGGTTTGCCATTACGTAGCGCGTGCATGGTGTCTGTCGGTGAGCGCAAGCGCGGACACACGGCAAAGGCCATCATCATGACGCTGCTGGGGGCAAGCAGCGGTGTTGGCTACTGCGGCACTGAGCCGCTCAGTGCCATCTCGGCGTCGCGATCTCTGATTGCTTGCTCGTTCCGTAATGGTGTCGTTCGGCATCGCGATGCCCATCTGTCACTGGAGTAAAATCCGACGGGAGATATTCCACAGCCGACGCCACCTCACCTTTCCCCGCCCGCGACTGGCCAACAGCGAGCGTCTCCAGCGTCCCTCCCCTCCGGCGCGCACATCCATCATCATCATCATGGCGCCTGCATCCGCGGACTACGCCCTTGTCGGACATTCCGCTCCATTGCAAGTGCCAGCAGCGCTAAAACGGTCGCCGCTGCTACAATAAGTTTCCCGCCAAGGCAGTGCCGGAGCTCTCGATTTCGCACCGCCGCATCACAAAGGCTTTATTAGGGTTCGTCGCTGCGGCCGCCCAGCTATTCGCTGCAACGGCGCGTTTCCGCTCAAGGCCAAAGACGAGTACGTGCTGCTCTAGCGAGTAAAATGTGGGGGGCTGCTGTGAAAAGCCTCCTTATGGAACCAAATTCCGCACCCTTGCATCGACCGCCCGCCCTCCATCTTCTAGAATACATGCAATCTGCTTCCGTGCAGCCCCCTCCATTTGCCCATGCTGCGTCAGCGTGGGCGTGGGCGTGGTGTCTCAGGTCTCTCTGGCCGCCACGCCTGCGTGCCGCAAGCCACGAGGTGGGCGTTTCGGCCTCTGCTCAACATGACGTCCACACCTCGGCACGCGGAGGTGGCGGCGGCCTGTCGTCGTGATGGTGTGGCCCCGGGCCTTTGCACTCTGGGGAGTGAGGTTTATGGCTTGCGCGATGCCAGGAACGGGGGGGTATCCCGTGGTGGTGAAGCAACATGGGGTGATTGACGAGCTGAGCCTCACGGCCACGAGGCTCAAGGTTTCGAGCCGTTGCGCACCGCAACCTTTACTTCCACAACCTGTTACCCCTAGTATGCCATTTCCATCGGCTCGGACTTCATGCCGCGCCTTCGTATCCAAGTCGCTCTCCTTCAGACCGTATCAGGTGACACAAAGCGATATCTCGGGCGGCGTCGTGCCTCACTGGTTTGATGGGCGGTGACATCTCGTCACATGCCAAAGTTTCGTGAAATCGTCGATGGCTCTCGGTCTCTCACCACCGTCTATCTGTTGGCCCCCGGGCAGGATCACGGAGAACGCGAGGCTCCCATACCCACACACCCGCCATCGTTCTGCCTCTCGCTGTCCTTTCTGGTTGTTCATGGTCCATAAGCCCTCATCAACGGTGGTCGGCCTCCTCGTCAGCCTGTCTCATCCCACCATCTCGGGGTTCTCGTCCTTGACGGCCTCGACCAGCTCCTCCATCCCCCCCACCGTCGTCGGCCCCGCCATGCCGTCCGGCGGCAGTGCCCACTTCGGCAGCGGGCTCGTGTACGACCAGGCCCCGCCAGCGTCCTCGTACCGCAGACTGTGCAGCCACAGCGACAACTCGTGTGCTCCTGGGTCCGAGTACAACGGCGTGTCGCATATGTCGCACAGCTCACCCGTCATCTTCTCGGCGCGTCGCTTCTCGTACTTGTCCACCATCTCGTCGTAGTAGATCACCGCCTCGGCCACCTCCTGCTTGCCCATACGCGAGAGCCGGCTGATGACGTCTTCGTCCGTGTTCTGCGTGCCGTCTGCGTCGTCCTGCCCGAGGTTGAACCCCCAGACGCGCTGGTTGGCATAGATGGGATCGTTTTGGATGGGGTGGCCCAGGTATTGTAAATGCACCCGGATCTGGTGTGTCCTCCCCGTCACTGGCAGGCACCTAACGATAGAGTACCCTTGCTTCTTCAGCCAGGGCTTGTATGTCTCTGCTTGGGCGTCTCCTGCAGCCGGGGGCATCTCTGCCATCTCTGCCATCCTGGCCATCTCCCGCTCCGTCGGGGGATAGTAGGCCAGCTTTTTAAAGACCGTCCGAGCCGTCTTGCCGTTGGCTCGGACGCGGTTCAGCCCCAGCTTTGGGGATATTTGCAGAACGGACTGGTCGCAGACGACCTCGCCGTCCGGGAACTCGCCAGCCACGCGAGCCAGGTACTCCTTCCTCACCGTCCGCTCCCTGATCCTGTTGCCCATCTCCTCGGCGCCGCGCGCGCTCTTGCCGATGAACATGATGCCGCTCGTCAGCCGGTCCAAGCGGTTGCAAGGGTAGGGCATAAAGTCCTTGCCCCTGTCCGCCTTCATGATCTCAATGACCGAGTTGTACTTGTAGCGCCCCGCCGGATGGACGGGCACGCCCGACGGCTTGTTGATGACAATCATGTCGTCGTCCTCGTGGATGATGCCAACAGGATCTCCCGTTACCGGCGGCTCGTGTCGGTGAAGAGTGTGGGACACGAGGTCGCCGTTGCGGAGGACGTAGTCGGGGCCAACCTGCTTGCCGTTGACGTAGATGTCGCCCGTCTCCATCGACGTGCGATAGTACTCGAGCGGCCGATCGCGAAACTCGGACTCGAAGATGTCGATGAGCTTGCGCCCGCGCCATCGCTCCTTGCAGTATGTGTTGTACGTCCAGTGATAGGGCTGCACGCGGCGCAGGTCGTCCTCGAAGTAGTACGGCGGCGGCCATATCGCGCCCACCGGGGTGATGATGGGCTCGTCCGGCACGTCCACTGCGGGGCTGCGTGCCTTTTGTGCTTTGGTCTTCATCGTGCCGTTCTTAATCGTCTTGCTGGCTGGTGTCCTAGGTGCCGTGGCGTCGACGTCAGGGGAGGTCATCGGGAGGGCTCGCTTGAGTAGCGCTCCAACAGCTCGTGATCCGGCCCGCACGAGCATCAGCGGTTGGAAACGCGGCTCGGTCTCGACGCAGTCAGCTCAGCCATTCGGCATTGGCATGCAGCTCGTCGCAGTAGCGCCAGATCTCGGTTCGGGTATCGGTCGTCGCGTCCAGCATCATCGATGTGATCGAGGGAGGGGCTTCGGGCACCTGTCGTGCAGAAAAATGTCGGTCAGGCGGGGCAGAATCCTGGCGGTACAGGGACTGTAGGGACGCATCCATGTGTCGGCAGCCGCCTATTCCCGTTCTGGCGCTTGCTACGAGTAACTCACTTGATTAAACGCCGCAGACGACTTTTCCTAGCTGGGCAGAACGGCAACGAGCCTCTACAGCTACCGACAAGGAATGCAGCTGCCATCGAGGAATACGGCTACCAAGGTTCAAAACTACGCATTCAGGAATGCAGCTGCGACCAGCAATGCAGCTACTATCGAGGAATACGGTTACTATCGACGGATCTAGGAATTAGGCAGCCGAATTCAAGGTAATTCAATGGAAGTGCACGGCCGATTTATCTATGATAAGGGAGGAACTTCCCCACTAATCTAGAATACAATAACAATCTTTACTACACAAGAATAGCTGCCTACTTCTCACGTCTCTATTCCCTCATTAGTTCAATCATTCTCTTCGTCCACCACGTTCTTCTATGCCATTCATCAGACCAAGTCAGTCTCTCAGAGTCTTGCGTCAGTCTCTCAGAGTCTTGCGTCAGTCTCTCAGAGTCTTGCGCGAGCGCATATACTTCGAGGGATATATCTGCTATTCACTGCGACCTATTGCTTGCAATACCTCTTGCATTCAATAAAGATCTAGACCTCGCCTCTTCACCGATTGCTGCAATTACAACAGCTTTCCCAACCTCATCTCTCAACGTCACGATGCCGTCCAACACCGAGCGAACCTTCATCGCCGTCAAGCCTGATGGCGTCCAGCGCGGTCTGGTTGGCAACATCATCGCCCGCTTCGAGAGCCGCGGCTACAAGCTTGTCGCGTTGAAGCTCGTCAAGCCCAGCAAGAAGCACCTGGAGGAGCACTACTCCGACCTGGCGGGGTCTGAGTTCTTCCCCGGCCTGATCGAGTTCATGTCTTCCGGCCCTATCTGCGCCATGGTCTGGGAGGGCCTTGACGCTGTCAAAACTGGCCGCGTTATGCTTGGTGCCACCAAGCCCCTCGAGTCCGCCCCGGGCACCATCCGCGGTGACTTTGCCGTCGATATCGGCCGAAACGTCTGCCACGGCTCCGACACCATCGAGCACGCTAATGATGAGATTGCCCTTTGGTTCAACAAGGAGGACCTCATTGAGTACACTGCTTCGCAGAAGGACTGGGTTTACGAGAAGGAAGAGATGGACTAACAGAGGCATCAATACTCGAATATTTCGTAGGAAGCTCTGCTTCTGCCGAAGCTGAGCATGAGATAGTTCTACTACTTGCACACAAGCAAATCTCTGTTTGTACACACGCTCGGCGAACTGTTGTACCGCCTCAGCTGAGCAAGTATAGATGCTTTTTCAATCTCCAGCCATTCGTACCCACATACCTGTACATGCGGTATTCAACGGGCACTTACTAGGAGCGCGAAAAGTAACATCTCTAACCGAGCCTACAGCTCAAAATGACAAGATCTTGGTCGTTGAGGAATCTATCTCTTTTACATATATATACAGGCGGATTTACCTACCTGCCGCTCGATCTCTTCAACGCGAAAGGAAGGCTAGCGTAGTATCCTCGCTGCATCTACGGGCCAGGGCAATTAAGCGGTATCTCTACTTACCAGTACCTGTACTTGAGAGCACAAGTTAGTGGGGCGGCACCTTTCCTTAACAGGGGACGTCGTATACTTGTACAAGTAAGATTTGTTTGTGTGCAAATAGTAGAACTCCATGCGTTTATCGTGCGTAAGTTCCTTTGTTTACCGGATAATCGTTCTTCCGTAGCCGTGGCAAGGAAATAATTCGTCTTCGTAATTGGCTAGTAAATTAGCCAGTATTTTCTTTTTGCTGGTTCGAGGAAATCCAGGGACTGGTCGAGGTAGCCGCGAGCCGGGCTCCTAACCTCTTGAGGTAGCTACCCGACGCCTCGCTCGGGAAGCTCAACCCCCAAGCCATCAATCCCAGTAGCTGCGAAATCTGCATCTCATACGATGTTGCTCTCTCATTCGTCTGCATGATTGCATTGCCACTTTATCTCATCGGTTCGTCCAGTCTCTACTGTTTCGATGCGCAGTAGCGCCTTGACGGAACATATCGGGATCACGATCGCACTGCCGCCAAGACGCCGGCCGGAGACGGCTGTCCTCCTGGCGCAGCCCTGAGCAGGCACAGCGCGCGTGCCCCTGGCTCTTATGTAGGTACTCGCCCGGGTATAAAGCTGCCCGTGCAACGCCCCGTGCGGGTTGCGTGCTCAGGGGGTCTCGCCGCTGGGGAGTTCGCTCACTGCCTCTACAGGTACGGAGCGTTCTGATGAGGACGAGCGCAGTGGACCATCTGCGGGTCTGTTACTCCACCTCCCGAGGTCGCCCGTTGGGCGAGTCAGCGCGTCGGTTTAGACCTTAATTACCCGTCTACCTGTACAAATGCAAGGTCAAGGGGGTCAGTCCATTATTCTCAACTTGTCCGCAAACCCAGGCTTGTGAAACTGACCGCTCAAGTCGTACCATGTCTCTTCCACTTGCAGATGAGCATTTATTCCAACCAGGAGCGTTGAAGGCCGCTGCGCCGTTCGAACAATTGCAGAAGAACATTACGTTCGAGGGGGAGTTGGGCGAGTCGCAAGGATCATCACACGACGAGAATCCTGTCTACAGGGTCGGCGACAGATGCGAAGTGAGGTGGAGAACGGTTCACAACAGTGTTGACCTTTGGCTGTCTAAGGAATATCCCTTGACGCCTGGCAACAATCCCCAGCTCCAAGGTGAGCGCCCGGCCGCGACCTTTGTTTGCAACCGCGACTGACGGAACGCATTCAGCCAACATATACAACGGCACCTATACCTGGGCGCCGCAATTAGACGACTTCCCCCAAGGCGTCGAGGCTGGGCAGGATGCCATCTTCAGTTTTCAGCTGTATGACGCAGGGTCGCTGGGATCCCCAACCATCAGTCACAGCTTCAATCTGACAACACCCAAGAGCTTGCTGCCCAGCGGCTCAGCAACGACCCCAACGCCAACAACGAGCGCCAGCTTGACTCCGACGGAACCGGACGGCAGTGAATGGCCGATGCCCAGCCTCTCAAACGGCGCCATCGCAGGCATCGCGGTCGGCGCCGTGGCAGTCGCAGCACTTTGTGTCCTGCTTGCCGGTATAGCCCTCTGGAAAAGACGGCGAAGGACGGCCCCAAAGGAGCGCAAGGGAAGCTCGGCCAGTGGTGGGTCTCACATTGACGTGAGGATGGAAGGCACCTATTCCGAGTTACAGGGCGACAATGTCCGGTACGAACTTGGCTGCGACGGGGAAGTTCGACCAGAGTTGGATGCGGCAACAACTATGCGCTTCCCTCCTCCGCCTCTGGTGGCGAACACATACGCTTTGGATGAGAGCACCTCTGGTGGCTTTCGCCGGTATTGGCGCTTGCTGGGGACATGGCGAGATAGACACTTTACACGCCCAAGGTAATTACCCGGTGCACTCGTTTGACCGTGAAGATGATTACTGGCCGTCAGGAAGTGCTTGCGGTCTATATGACACAATTAAACAGAGGGCAGCGGCACTTTGTTCAGACGTCTTTATGTCGATGAAGCAGGCCCCTCTCACTTATCGAGTGTCAACACGGCCACCGGTTCCTGGTGCAAATCGTCTTGCTATTTACCTCGAGCCCATCCAACTACTGGCTTCGTCGGGTCTCGCTCCGTGGTTCTGGTCTTCTGATAACCACCGGCATGGCCCTCTCGCCTTACTGCTCGGTCAAGTGCACTCGTACGAAGGTTGGGCACAAGGGTCTTGGGACCTTTGCCGAACCTTACTCGTATAGACTAGCATCCTACGAGTACCGTGCGAATGCAGTGCATGCTCCTACTACGCCAAGTGCAGCAAAGCCCTATACTAGCCAAGGGACCGACGCGAAAAGCGGCAGCGTAAAAGATTTTACCGGCGGTAAGCACGCTTGAAGCCCATCTCTACTCCTCCGAACTTTTATTGATGATGTTATGAGGAGAAGCGTGCGGCCTTGGGTCACGGTTAATATGGCCGAGTATCGCGATATTAGGTGGGCCTTCGTGTTTTGCAGCGCCGCTTGCCGTGTTAACCCCTTGCTAGCCCTGTTTTAGCGCCCTCCTGAAAGCTCTCCTTGATCGGGTTCGCAGGATACACCTGTAAGCGCCCCACAAGTGCCCTTTGAGCTCTACCTTAGTTGACTTGGAAGTTCGCACGGTGGCAGGTCCCAAGACTCTTGTCCCCCAACCTGTGCAATCCGGTGGGCTTTCCAAATCTTGGAACTTCGACTGGTGGCTCCGGTAGTGGGCCGAAGCTTAGTTTAGCGCCTTCGCTTTCTCCGATCAAAGGGGCTTCCGCTCCTTGGCCTTCTGCGACTCATCAGCACATTCTCTCACATCCACGTTTCGTCATCTTTTGTCATCCTCGCTCTTTGAACCGCCGACCTTGTTCGGCTGCTGGCTTTCCAGCCCAGCGTTGTTGATGCCGCAGCATGACCTCGATCGTTAGGGTCACCGATGCCCGCCTCAAAACTATTCGGCGTATTGGTCGCCGCCCTCTCACTGAGCATTCCCAGCACCCGCGCGGCAAACGTCTTCAGCAAGCCGCCTGGACAACCGTACGGCAATTTCGCCGTCAACCCTGTGTACAGAGCCACTGATGAGATTGCTGTTGAGTGGATGACCGGCCTCTGGAGAATAGATCTTCTACTAAGCCGCCCGCGCCTTGATAACCCAAATCTGGAGGTTGAGCGACAGTGGGTGGTGGCGCGTGAGTCCCGAGGACATTGGCAGATTGTGGTGATTCTCGCAGCTGACTCTCGAATGAAGATGGCACCAACAGCAAAAACTTTACGTGGACGGCAGACAATAGGGCCGAATACCTGAACGACCATCTGGACGGCCAAGATACTGTGTTCTTCTTCTCTCACAGCTATGTAGGAGCCAACACGACTATATATCACGCGGTCAGCCATTATTTCAACATTACCAATCGCGATATTGACTTGCCGAGCACAACGCCGATCTCCTTGCCTCCGGCCTTGCCCACCGATGTCGAAACGTCTTCCGACGACAACGACCCGAGCTTGGAGCTGTCACCAGGGACTGCTGCAGGGATCACTCTTGCAGCATTGCTCGTTGTCGTCTTTGTCGCAGTCGGAGTGTTTTTCTGGAAGCGTTTGCAAAGGCAGACTAGAGGAACCCGCATCTCAAACCTCCCCTCTCTAGGACGCGATGAAAGCCAGGCAGCTCTGGAGGAGTCTGGAGGGGTAAGCTCAAACTGCGAGGGGCGCATGGAACTCCCCGCGAACAGCAGTCAGGTCTTCGAGCTTCCAGGCAGCTGCTGGGAGCTACCTGGAAGCTACACGTTCCGTCGGTCAACGGACAGCTGGGACCCCAACGGACACGAAATGCTGGACGTGAAACTCCCCGAGGAGGTTGCCAAGCGCGAGGATGAGGACTGGTCTGGCGGTACTCTCGTTGCGGAGCTGGAATCCGACT
The DNA here is from genome assembly GCA_024340015.1 of Tolypocladium ovalisporum. Taxonomy (NCBI): domain Eukaryota; kingdom Fungi; phylum Ascomycota; class Sordariomycetes; order Hypocreales; family Ophiocordycipitaceae; genus Tolypocladium; species Tolypocladium ovalisporum. The sequence continues at coordinate 324,879 of JALHBZ010000208.1, read as the reverse complement.
GTGGTACGCATCAAGCTCAGCGTACCGGCTGCAACGCAGAAGCGTTCGAAAAGCACACGTCCGAGTCGACGCTTACAAGGCGCCTGTCGAGAACCCCGACACTAGACGCTACTGAGCCAGAAGTGTCGGCGGAGTTGGAAGGTGCGGCTCGGGACAACAAGACTTGAAAAAGGTTACGATGGGACTGCTCAAATGCCAGTCCGCTACCATAGCAAAACTCCAAGCTACGAAGCGTCTTGATTTGCGACTCTGGATTCATTAACATTAGCGTCGACCCGTTTACATCCTAGGCTCGCCAGATCATTTACAAGTAGCTTATACCAAGCTCAATTCAAGAACTAATACTATTCTACATGGCAAATATGTGTGACTGGTACAGGCCTTGATTCGCGTCCTGCCGGAGCTGTCCTCGATGATGTATCGAGTGGTATGGATGCGATGACCGAGAAATCAATTCTGCGCGACGTATCCGGCTGGGGAAGTTTAGCTTCATAGGTAGGCTCAAGACTCCCGCTGTTCTCGCTACTTGGCCTACTCGACTGCTGAAACTTGTAGAAGGGGATGTCGTACTTGGTGATGAGGAACCACTGCAGAATCCCATCTGGACCCTGGATGCCTGGACTACAGGTACGTACCGCCACCGCAATGCCGTGCGTCCTGTCAGCAGCCGCTGCTGTTCCCATTCCGGCGCTTGCTACGCCACAGATCCAACCTCGGCACATGCTCACCTCCACTGACGGCACCCTTCAGCTCCTCCATCTTTTTGCCTACGAACTAGCAAATACTATTTCATGGCACCTTTGTGAATATTAATCGCCCAGTAGCTCCCGAAGCCCGCCGCTGCTGGTCCGCAGGCGTCTGCCCCTCTGGCGTCGGCATCACCACCCCTGCGCGTGCTTGGCCGAATTCCACACGCCTGAACCTTCACTCGTAAACGAGCGAGAGCCAACATGGCTGCATCTGCCGAGCGCAAGGGCCGCCGCCGGGACGACTATCCCTTCATGCTGGACTACCGCACGCGATGGTAAGTCGGCGGTTGAGTTTGCTTTGCACTCTGGAGGATTCGTCCCACCCCCCCTCCCTCACCTTGGTGTATGGCTGGTGCATCGCCGCTCGCCGCCGTCATGGCGCTGAGGGCGCGTTACCTTGAGTTCCCCACATGGTGCCTTGTGCCGTCAGGCTGTCAATCTGATTTTGCGACGGTCAAGCCGGCCGACCCGAGATCTCGGTCCCGAGCTCTCGGTGGAGGCCACTGCTCAACCAGATTGAGGGTTGAAGTCGAGAGCAGCGAGATCGATGTACCTCGATGGCTGACGGGCACTGCTAGGAACGACAACGACATGTATGACCATATGAACAACTCGGTGTACAACTTTCTGTGAGCCAACCCCGCAGCCGATCTCCTCTCGATCCACCATGCCTTGAAGTCAAGGCGGATTCATTCCCCCATTGAGCTAACCCTCGGCAGCTTCGACTCGGCCGTCAACGCATATCTCATGGAGTACTGCAGCCTACACCCACCCAACTCATCGGTGCACCCGCTCGTCGCCCACACCACCACCGACTTCTTCGCTTCCATCGCGTACCCGGCCGTGGCGCAGGTGGGCGTTCGCGTAGCGAAGCTGGGCCGCTCGAGCGTCACGTACGAGGTGGCCGTGTTCGAACAGGGTGTCGAGCAGGTAAGAGCCGTCGGCTCATTCGTGCACGTCTTCGTGGAACGGGCGACGGGGCGGCCCCACAAGGATGGCATGGGCGCCGAGCTGCGGAAGGGGCTGGAGCGGATCTGCGGGACGGAGCCAGTGGACAAGAACGCGAGCAAGCTTTGAATGTTTCGAGAGCTGGTGTTGTACATGTACCGTCGGCGCGAGGCGACTGGGATGCACGCGTCTTGCATTCGCTGGCACCGACACGAACTATGATGGAGCAATTCACGATGCGTTACAAGAAAACAGACTGCCAATCCCTTGGGCGCAGCAAGGTTACGATAACTCGTGTCCGAGGTACGAGAATCCTACCAGCAGAGTTTGGCACAGACGGTGCCAATTGCCTCGCCTATACATACATGCTTGGACAAACACCACGCTTGTACCGAGGCATGGCCCAGCATGCCGCTTACACATGGCCCTTTGATCAGTGGGCTTCACGGTTGCAGCTCGTACTCGAGCATCTTGCCGTCCTGCTGCCCGCTGACAAACATGAGTTCCAGGAATTCGAGGTCGGCGAGCGCCTCCTCGGGCGCCTGCAGCACGTTGGCCTCGCCGGCCAGGATGCCGTCGGCCCACGCAGCCACCTCGTCCGCCACGCCCGAGACCCTCTCGAACCCCATGACGGTCGGCGGCTGGTCGCGCGACGTGACCGTGACCGTCTCGCCCGAGCAGCGCACCCTGCCGTTCTCGTAGGCCAGGTCCCACTCGTACGCCTCCATGAGGGTGCCGGCCGAGTGCTGGAAGGTGCCCGTGGCGCCGCTGGCGGTGCGGACAATGGCGGTGACGGTGTCGATGGGCGTCAGGTGGGCGCACACGCGGTCGGTGAAGGCGCGCACCGAGGCCGGGCGGTTGGCCTGGCCGCGCAGGAAGAGGCGCGCCGCGGCCGCGTGGTGCACGCCGCCGTCGAGCAGGAAGCCGCCCTGGTAGTCGGGATCCTTGCGCCAGGGCGTGGCGTACCACTTGGTCGACGACTTCATGAGCTGCATGACCTTGATGCTGAAGTGGGTGACGCGGCCGAGCTTGATGGCCTGCTGGGCGGCGTAGCCGAAGCGCGGGATGAAGCGGTAGTTTTCGGCAATGGACAGCGTGGGCGTCTTTTTGCTGCTTGCGAAGCCGCCGCCGCCGCCGCTGCTGCTGCCGGAGGAGGAAGACGAGGACGACAGGTTGCGGTAGTAGTCGATGAGCTTGCGCGCCGTGGCCACGTCCTTGGCGATGGGCTTCTCGGCGAGCACGTGCTTGCCGGCAGCGAGCGCGGCCTCGACGAACTCGGGCTGCTTGACAATGGGCAGCGCGATGATGACGGCGTCAACGTCGTCTCTCCGCAGCAGGTCGCGGTACGTCCTGCCGGTGCCGGCGTCGTCGGCGTAGAGGGCCGGCGGCGTCGGGGCCAGGCCGGCCGTCCGCTGGGCGGAGGCGAGGGAGCGAGAGTAGAGGGCCTTGAGGCACAGCTTGTCGCAACTGAGCACAGCGGGCTAATTCTCATGGGAGTTGTATCAGTGCTCTGACCCGAGTGAGGTGAGTCGTCGGGGAACGGACCAGGTGCTCGGCCTTGACAAAGAGGCCGCTGCCGATAATGGCCACGCCTAGTGGTGATGCCATGCTCGCGGTCGCAAACGCTGGCACGGGGAATGGCGAACGACCGAGATGGGAGATGTCTCAGTATACGCGAACAGCACGCGTCATGGGTTAAAAGTCGTGAGAATCAGGTCGAGTTTTTGTCTTGGGCGTCGCGGCAATTTGTCCAAGTTTATAAACGACCGTACCTAGCTCACCCGCCATGCCCCGCCTCCGCCGTCTCTGAGCGATCCAGCCGACACGACACGAAACGTCATCGTTATCTGTGAGCTCAAACGCCCGGCACCATGGGCTTTGAAACTCAGATGCAGCCACTCCCGCTCACCAGCTGCGCCGCTAGACTCCGTCGGCCTAGCTATTCCATCCGCGCGGGTATCGCACGCCTGCCAGCAAACGCGGCCGTGAAACACAATGCAACAAATGCACGTCGTTTTTGATTCAACCCAGTTCGTTCGGTGCCCCAGCTCCTCTTCACCCGTCGTCGTGAAGTGATTCAAAGTCCTCGCAAGACTTTGCCCCCCCCTTCAGTGCCGCGTGCTCGCCTGCTCCTCGAACCGGTACAGCTGCTCCACGCACATGGCCACGGCGTCGCCGGTCCGCAAGAGGATCATGACCACGCGCGGGTGGCGCCGTCGCCCTTCTCCGCGCCTGCTGACGAGCTTGGGCGACACGCTGTGCGGTTTGCTATGCTGAACGCGGCGCCGATGGCGGTTCGTGGAGACGACCGGAGTCATGGTCTCGCTCGGACGGACGGGCCGGTGATGGGACAAATATATCGCGACTTGATGTGGCGACTTGTTGTAAGCGCGTGCGCGATGGAGTGACTGCTGTGTAATAAATTGGCTCAATGGGTGGATTCGCAGGTTTCTGGAAAGGCGCAGACGGCTTGCTTGTTCCTCTCTCTCTCCCGATTGTATCGTCTGCAATGTGACGATCAAGACAATGGAACGAGCAACGAGCACGACCATATATCAAGCATACAAAGTGCACCCACCCACCCACTCGCCGAACAACGCATCGCCACCCCGCATCGATGGCTGTACACGCACCGGCACCCATGCAACCTCGCATCCGTCCATACGGATGGCGTTCCCACCGGCATAACATGCGTACGGCACTCGCAAAGCATGGGCTGGCGGGCGGGCGCACGACTGGCGGCGCAACTCTGTGTAGCCTTTTTCCACGTCTTCCACGCCGACAGGGGCCAACGTGGCACCGCATGCATAACGTGCTTTCGAGTTTCGACGGGCCAATCCCGCCGCTTGCTGATATGCACGGTGGCGCCATGTCCACTGGTCGATTGCATCTCAATCGGGGCTGCTTCGACTGTTTGATCTGGGGGGCCATGGCTGGTGTCGAGAGATTGAGATTGATGCCATGGCATTCGTCCTCGGCTTGATGACACCAGACAGACCTATACATCACTCGTACAGTCAGGTCCAGAGGTCAAGTAGGACCCGCCAAGATTAGTCCCGTCGCAATAAACGAGCAACATTGTGCAACCTTGCGACGGTCTTGGTCCGAACGGTAATAGATAATTCTTGCCTGGTGTCCTAGTCTGGGCCAGATGAGGATTCGGTTCATCCAAAAGACACTCCAAGAGGTTCTCGACCTCATACGCAGTGCCAAGCCATCACTCATCCCCGTCCTCATCCAGCACCTCCTCGCACACCGGCACCACTTCTGGCAAGTCGTCTTTGAACGCAAAACCCAGCCGCTCAACCACGCTTTCTCCGCCAAACGCGCCGCTCACCACTCCGCCGTCCAGGTCCGACCGCCCGCCGCGCAGCCATCGCTGAATCTTCAACCCCGCCGCCGCAATGTCCGCCGCAATGTGCCAGTTCTCCGTGCCCAGGTACATGAAGGCCGTCACCATGAGCGTCTTGGTCATGCGGCCGTGTAGGGAGTGGTGCGAGCTCGCCACCAGGGCAATCATCATCCACGCGAAGATGCCGCTGAGTGACGACCACCGGTCCAGCCCGGCTTGCCACGCCCACGCCCAGATGCGCCCAAAGTCGGCCATCGTGCACGTCTGACTCGTCGGCACACGGTCGAGAATCGCATGGCAGTATATCAGTGACGTCGTCCGGACGCAGCGGTGTACCAGATCTGGCGGTCCATCGTCTGATGCTGGAGCGCGGCTGTCCAACACGGTCGTGCCGGCTTTCCTCGGCGCCGAGGTGTCGTCCCCCTGTCGTTTCCTCTTCAGTCCAGCCGTGCCAGAGTCCGACTCCTGTGCTTCTGCGTCAACTTGCAGGGCCACGTCCTCCGGGGTTTGGCTGACAGCCGCGAGGACTGCCAGGGCCGTCTGGTGAACGCTCTCCAAGTCGCCCATGGTAGGACTGTCTGGCAGATCAACAACAGCTTTTGACAGCGTTCGTATCTCGTCGAGGACCTGCGCAGTCTGAGGGTGCAGACTCAGCGGCGACGCTGGGCTGACGAATGGTGGGCAGTCGAAGAGAAGCGGTGAGTTGAAGTTGACCTGCAACGGTACGCGGAACGGGTCGTGAAACTCAAAGCCCGGCTCGCCAAACATGAGAGGATCCGTCTCATGAGCCAGGGCAATGACAAAGTCGTCACTGGGTGCTGCTGTCAGTAAGACACTCCAGCTCTTTCCATGGCCAAGGACCTACATGAGAGCAACCTTGCTTGTGAAACCCTCCATGCCCAGGTTCTGGATACTGCCCCTCATCTCGACCATGCGCTTGAAGCCCGACATGTGGGCGTGCAGCTCCTCGGTGCTGCCCCAGTACCACGACGTCAGGATGAGCTGGGCGACGGCCAGCATGGCCGAGTCGTTTGTGCACAGCCGCGGGTTGCCAATGTGCTCGTTGAGCATGCGCGTGACTGTGGCGCGATGGACGAGCAGCATCACCTTGGGCACGCGTCCCGTCTCGTTGAGGAAGCTGGCGGTGGAGCACAGGACGACGTGCAGTACGAGCGGATCCTGGATCGAGTACGGAATCCAGTGCTTCATGAAGCGGTTGTTGGGGCGTGGGCTCCCATCGAGGGAGGCTTTGAAGCGGCTCATGAGCTGTAGGTCTGCGTACTGTTAGTCAAGGTACACGAGAAGCCAACACCCACCGGGACATCTCACGCGTGCGGATGAGCTCCTTGTTCATCTTTGTGGGCGCCATGGGGAGGTAGCGAATCTCATCATCAAAGCGCGAGAGGGCGTTGCCCGGTGGACTGGCCCCTTGGATGGCGCGTATCAAATGGGCTCCATCAATCTGCCACTCATCCTTGACGATGCTGTTGGTCACGTTGAGGCGCGTCCTGAGGATGTACTGAAGAAGCTCAATGATGTCGTGGCCGTTGAGAGCGCCCGTCCGGTCCTTGAAGCGTAGCCGGAGCAGCTGCTGAGCATCTGGCGTCCTACAATTCATGACGAAGGCGCTGTTGGACACCTGATGATCGGCTGGTCGATAGACAGCGGGCGGATGGTAACAACGGGGGCTCAGGGAGCTCTGGGGGTGCTCAGGCTGCTGCTTGACGACGTCTGTCTGCCCCTCGACCTGCAACAACGCATCGTGAACGGACTCGAGGTCCAGATGGGCGTAGAGCCCGCCGCCGGCCTGGGCGGCGGCGCCCCTGACATCGGATGCCGGCGCATGTGCGGACCTAGCAATTGGCAAACATCAATCAGCATGCTCGGACTTTCTCCCAGCGGTCTGGTCTGCCTCCGGGAAGGCTCAGAACAGAGGCGGGGGCCCGCGCAGGGGTCGCGCCGGCGAGGACGTAGCGCCATGTTTATACAAGTCTCCGGCCGCCGCCAACGCCAAGCCGAACGGAGGGACCAAGGGCAGGGGACTCGGAGATGGCGTCATACCTCTTGACCTTTTCGACGCCATACTCGCACGTGGGCTGCGGAAAGCGGCGGGCGCAGTTGGTACACGGCTGGGTGAGGGAGCACTGCGGACGACAAGGCCGTATGTTAGCCAGACGTAAGAGCACGGGGCGACGCATGCAGCCCATCCGGCACCCATGCCCGCTGTGGATTGCCGGGCAGGATGCAGATGGGCAGAGTGCACAGCAAATAGGCCGGTGAGCGTCTGCAGCGGCAGGCTCAGCCGCTCTGGCCGACCAGTCTGTCGGGACATGCCCGTCGGCAGAGCCGGGCTGGTCTGGGCTGAGCTGGAGCTGACGATGCCAGCTGGCCGCCGGACCGGCCGCAGGTGCCGCAACGGATCCTTGCCGAGGACATTCAAGAAGATGAGGGACGGACCTTTTGCTTCCTGCGACGGCACTCCTTGCACGCCGAGGGGAAGCGCGTCTTGAAGACGAGGGCCGGCGCTGGGGCGGCGGCGGACGGGGCCGGCGTCGTCGAGAATGGAGGCGACGTCGAATGTGGGTGCGGCTGCGGCCCACGCACCTGCAAGTTGTCGGACTTCATTTCCACCCAGCGCGAGCGAGACCCGGGCAGCGACAGCCTGGGGCCCCTACCGTCGCGGGTGCGCGCCGCCGGGCAATAGTGGCCTTCCAAGGTCGAGCTAACAACGGCTTGACTCGCGAGGCGCAATCGACCTAGAGCAAGGTTTGGTGGGTACGATACGGGGTTGCGAAACGAGCGCGAGCGGCGACGGGGGGCCGCCGACCGGACCGACGAAGCTAGAACTACTACCTTGCCGCAGTCTGCATATAAGTTGCGGCTGTCCCGTCGTCGGTCTGTCTGTCTGTCTGTCGTTGCCTTGTCTCGATCCTCTCGCCGACGCGCTTTTCTCCGAGGATTGGCCCGCGCGCCCGGTCGGCATCAGGCGCTACCGCTGGCGGGCTGCTTGAGGGGCAAGCGGAGGAGGGAGAAGAGGAGAGCAGCAGCAGCAGGCACAGCTGGAGGAACAGAGGGAGCAGGCGCAGCGGCCGGACGAGCACGTCGTGCGTGCGTGCGTCCGTCGGGCGTTGAGGAGAGGTGGTGTGATGAGGGGAGCGGGAAAAGAAAGAGACGTGGTAGCAATTTAATATGCGATGCTGGCTGGCTCTTCCCCCCCCCCCTTGGGCCGGGAAGTGGGAGGGGTTGATGTGCAGTTTCTTGGGCCTGCCTCGCCTTTTCAAATACTGGCAATCCTCACGGCTGCCGCCAGCAGTTGACGGAGTGTAGGGTCAGAGTAGAACGAGCAGAAAAAGATGAAGGAAGTGAAAGCAGAGCAAAGCAAAGCAAAGCACCGACATTTTGGGGGGAAGCGAAAGCAAGGGATCCCTCAAGCCCACCTCCAAGCCCGGCACGCAAACTGCCCCCCATGGCTTTGCAGCAGACCCGACGAGGCTCTGCGCTCCGGCCAGCACGCGGCCCGGCCCCCAGCAAGAGACAGAGGGAGGAGGGGGGTTTTGTCGCTAGAATCGACTCGGCAGACGCCGTCGATCCCAGCTGCCGGGCTCGGAAAAAGGAATCCCGCCGCCAGCTGGGCTGAAGCCTAGGCGAGCAAACAGGACCCCTGACGTTGCTCCGTCGAGAGATGGGCATGCATGCATGGCTGGTTGGTTGGTTGGTTGGTTGGTCGATGGCTTGCTTCTGTTGCCGGGCCATGGAACAAGCACAGCCGAGCGTTGGGCATGTTGGGATACATTGGATGGACGGATGGATGCCAAACCTCTGTAGGAGGAGCCATTGAGTAGGTGGGCGCCCCCATCATCAGCTCATCATCCCCACCTGTTCCCGTGCCGCCGCTCCGGGGGTCCCCCCCGCCCCCGCTCCGTGCGTCGACACATGCCCCGGCCATCACGGGATTGGTGGCCAGCGCGGCCCATTCGGCTTGTCCGTTAGGTATCACAGAGCAAGCAACTCGCTTCCCTTTGCGACAGGCCTTCCTTGCCATGTATCTTTTTGTTTTACTTGCCGCCAGTTGACACGGAGGGGGGCACAGTGCCGAAACCGAGCCCGGCATTCCGGGGCCCAACACCAGCCGCCACGCGCAACGGGCCGTCACGGACCTAGCCAGCGCCGTCCAACGCGCGGCCTGGTGGGCCTACGTCTCATATCACATATGCATGCACCCATGTAGGAACTTGCGTACGTATTCATTTTTCATCCAAATTCTAGGCCTGCGTTTGGTTGGTTTCAGCGTAAGCCCGTCCGCCCGCCCGCCCGTGTGCTCCCGTCTTCCGCATTACATCGCATGGCTCGCGGCCGTGGTATCAGTTTGAAAGCAGCAGCAGACCTCCCATCCCACCCCCAGCAACCGGGACCCTCGAAATGCCTCGTCTTCGGTAGCATTCCTCCTCTTCCAACTCGACTACCCCGTCACCGCCCGTGATAGTCGGGCTTCCGCGCCATGTTGACGGGGGGCGGGGGCGCCTCGTCGTCGACCGGGTAAGGTGGCGTCGGCACCCTTGCTCCCCTGCCGCCGCCCGTCTGCTGCTGTTGCTGTTGTTGACGGTGCTGGCGGCTGTCTGGGAGTGGCGTCTTGGGCGGCAGCGGCGGCGGCTCGAGCCTCGTCGCCGGAGGTACCCCTTGTTGTGGGGCCATCGGCCGTGGTTGTTCGTCGAGGCTCATGATTGCAATCTTGTCGGCGCCCGAGGCGTTTCGATACTGTGCCGGCGTCGGCGACGACACCGTGAGCTGGTCTGGCTCGTCTCCTCGTGGGGGTGTCGCGCTGCGCGGCGGCGGCGGAGGAGGCGGTGGGCGTTCATTCGATCGCGGTGGGGGTGATGGGCGTGAGCTGCCCGAGTCCGATACGATACGGTCGTGAGAGCTCCGTGGCGATACCTGATAGTTCGGCCCAACCTGTAGACTTTCTGGCCCCGACTCAAACGATGAGCGGCTCACGGGCCTTGGCTGAGCCGGCGCAAAGGACGTCGGGGCGTCCCCCGGCAGCTCCACGGCCATGGGAAACTCAAAGTTGTTTGACGATGTCGATTTGACGAGCTCTGGGATGCCCTTGGCCTCCCGCTCCCAACGCAGTTTGGCCTTGGAAATCTTGGCCAGCTTCGTCGAGATGCCGCGAATCATCCTTTGCTCCTCCTCGCGCGCCATGTATCGCCGCGTTCCCGTGCTTATGTCGCCGAGCCGGTGCCACTCGTTCATGCCAAACTCGCCCACCCCAATCTCGACGTTGAGCCGGTAGTAGTTTTCCGCGTTGACGCCCCTCTTGGAGAGGTGGTCCCTCAGCATGTATTCGTGGATGACCTCGCAGCCTTCAATCTTGGCAATCAACCGCCTTCGCGCGTCGGCGAAGTCGCCCAGGAAGCCCTCGTACCACATCTGTTGGTTGGCATCGCTTCCCCGCGGTCGCCGACCGGTCCCGACACTGACAAACACGCCAATTTCCCGCCCAGGCCACTCGTTGATGGCGGCCTCATCCAGGGCCTCGGGGGCCGGGTTGAAGGTCCCTACGCCGTCGTCGTGAAACCACGACTGACCGATCTGCACGGGCTTGAAGGCGAGGCCAATGGCGCACGTCGCCCGTCCGGCCTGCCAGATCTTGCAATCGAACTCGGGAGGGGGCTCGTGTCGAGAGTCGTACGATCGCAGCATCGCAGCCGGAGCGCCTCGGGGGGATCCTTTGTACATTGCCGTCACGGCGCTGTGAGACATCACGTGGTTAGCCCAGACTCGTACACAACTGCGTGGGGTCAACCTACGTTTTGGTCCTCGTTTCCCGCGCATCGTAGAGCCTGGCGTTGGGGTTGCCATATCTAGAGTTGAAGGCGGGCCGGGCGGCCATCTGGGCCGAGGGGCTGCGCGCGCTGAAGCTCACGGTGCTGGCGTTGCTTGAATGCCGCCTCGGGTTCACGCTTGAGCGCTGCGCAGAACTGAGGGGACTCAGGAGCTCAGGCTCGTTACCGCCGTCGTTCCCCTCCATTTCGAAGATTGTGTGTTCCCGCACGCACTGGCGGATGGCGTCCTCGAGCTTGCTGGCCTTGAACAGCGTCGACCGGTAGGGAATGCCGGCAATGGTCTTGTCCGTCTCGAAGACCATGCGCGTCATGCGCACGTACAGCTCCTTGCACGTCTCGAGGTCGAGGCGCAAGCGGCCCAACATGAGGGCGATGAGGCCGCCGGTGCCGGTGCCGACGATGAGGTCGAAGTGGTCGCATGGCTTTGGTATCTCGCTGCGGCGGGGGGCGCGGCCTTCGGTCTCGACAAAGGTTCGGTGCATCAGCTCCTGGATGATGATGAGCATGGAGTACCCGCGGACGCCGCCGCCATCTATCAAAGTCAGCATCAGTCGGGAGTCAAGCACGGCGACGGCGATGCTCACCTAGCGAGAGGACGCGCAGAGGCGGGCCCTTGGTCGTGTCCTTGCGGCGGACACCGTAGGCGGCGTCCATGACGGCGCCTAGGCAAACGAGCGCCTCAGGACTGATGATTTGCAGCGACGAGTACGGGCTAGGATGACAGGTCCACGATCGTGCTGGTGGTGATGGGCCTTTCCGAGGGCTCGACAGAGAAGGGCGAGGTTTGTTGGGTAAGCAGAGTTCGGCTGGGTTCCTTGCGCGCCGTGGATGCGAACAAGGCTTCGCCTCTCGCCTGCTGCACGAAATGCCATCGGGTGACGCAACGACCCGCCCTGCCCCTGTGGCGGGGACGCCAGTGGGTTGCGGTTTGGGCGGGGCGGGGCGCGGCGCGGGCTGCCCGAGCCTTGCAGCGGGTGGCGCTACAGTGCGGTACCTGGAGATGGTTGGTGGCGGCGGCTGCTGCCACCACTCGAGTTCAACGAGGCGCGCCGCTCGAGATGCGCCGACGGCCGATCAAAGACGTGGCTCGCGACACGCTCTGAATGTCAACTGGACACAGAGGCAGCAGCCATGGGCTTCTGGTCTGGTCCTCAACAGACTTGGGTAGCATTTCCATCATGCAACGCTGTCCGAATCGCCAGCCAGGTAGCCACCTGCCATGCGCAGGGCAGCCGTTTGCTAGGCGGTACCCCCCTGTAAGTTACGGTATGTACGGCGCACACGAGCCGGGGCTGTGCACCAGCCTCCAGCTTGGCCGCATGGGCAAGCAGGCCATGGAGGCATGCGAAATGTTTCTTCGCGTCAATCTGTAGGCTTCGACACCAGATTTCATGCAGTCTGTAGTATGCTGAGCAATAGTGCCAGGCTCGCGATGAGTAATTGCACTTGAAGCTTCTTCACGAGATGATCCCAACCGAGGAGATCGAAGAGATGTGCTGCTGGATGTTTGAGAATGCCCGCCTTTGCTGCCAAGGACAGACAGTGGGCTTGTTCGTGTCGAGAGTTGCTTGGTGCAGTGACACCCTGCAGGTATACCTTAACAAGAGGGCTGACGGTCCCAGCCCCTCCTCATATAGTCTGTAACGGACAGCTTCTACCCACTTGATGGGAGACACCACTTTGCACTCGACATCAAGTAGACTTAACATACGGATACAGACTACCTAGTCTATGTCTTCCTAGCTCAACGCCCCTGTTTTAGCTCCATGACGCGTGGTCGACGTGTTGTGGCACACCCAGCCGTTGATTGGCTGGCACAATACAGTGGAGATTTATATAACCACGGTGGTCCTAATTGGGACACAAATTGCTGACTCTGATTTTAGTCCTCCGTATTGATCACAGATTCCCAACGGCCAGCATCGTCAGTCGCTATGGAAGATGCTTCACCAGCTCAAAGATCAACTGTCGTGTTGAACGGGCCCCAAATTCGTGAGAGGCCTGCAAGCCAGCCTTGGGCGCATCTTCTTGCTGGCGCGTAAGTTTCTTCTGCAGCGTTTGAGTTGCGTTGCTCACGCAACATATTTTGACTTGCCCATAGTTCTGGAGGTCTGGTAACCGCAGTTGTCACTTCACCCCTTGACGTTCTTCGAACACGACTTCAGTCCGATTTTTACCAAGATACGAGCCGTCCTACACGAATTCTCCGACCTTCGATACACCCTACAGTCAGCGGACGAATATGGCCGACCTTTTCTCCCGTTCGCGAAACGTTTCGTATCATCCGTTCAATACAGTATAGCGAGGGCTGGCGCGGCTTCTTTCGCGGTTTAGGTCCTTGCCTTGCCGGCGTCGTTCCCGCTACTGCCATCAAGTTCTACGTGTATGGCAATTGCAAACACCTGGGTGCATGGATGTTGAATCGCGCCGAGAGCGATTCGATGGTACACGCGCAAGCTGCGGTCGCAGCTGGAATCGCTACGGCGACTTTGACCAACCCTATTTGGCTGGTGAAGACGAGACTGCAGCTCGACAAAGAAAGAACGCAAGCAAGTGGTATTACTGCACGCCAATACCGCAATAGTGTGGACTGCATTCGTCAGGTTGTCCAAACAGAGGGAATGCGTGGACTTTACCGAGGCTTGAGCGCCAGCTACCTGGGCACTGTCGAGACAGCAATGCATCTCGTCATTTACGAGCGGCTCAAGGTCATGATACAATACGGACTACGAGGTAAAAGGTGGGCACCGGGTGAGCTCGAGACTTGGATTAGCACCAGTGGAGCCGCCGGCGCAGCGAAACTGGCTGCTGTGTTTCTCACATATCCTCATGAGGTATGTCAGTTACCATTCACTTCTGCTAAAGCTGACTTGGCGTTAGGTTGTGAGGACCAGATTACGTCAAGCACCATCAGAAAACGGTATGCCCCGATATAGAGGCCTTGTGCACTGCTTTCAATCAGTCTGGAGATTGGAGGGGCTTGGCGGGTTGTACGGAGGCTTAACACCTCATCTTGCCCGTTCAATCCCCTCGGCTGTCATCACTCTCGGCGTATACGAATTTGTTTTGAGACTCTGTAATCCGTAAAGACAGGGTGTTCCCCGGTCCTGTACGATACCCGGGCCATTCAAAGGGCCTGTAACAATATTTCTTCTGTACCAAGGTCATTTCATTCTTTTAGATTTTGCGATTACGGCGTAGGTGGCATAACAATACAAGGAATGACTTGATTTATTCGCAACATAAAGGTCTCGCTGAGGACGTCTAAATGAGTGGTCGGTACAGAGCTACCAAAGTTGAAGATAAATGGTGTAAGCATTACTGCTTGCGACGAAGACGAAGTGTAAGTCACCGCCCCGGGATCCGACCATTTCGCTGCCTAGTTTCCTGAGGCATCAGCCGTGCTGAGAGACAGACTGATGTTACAGCGAAGATCCCGAATATGAGCTTTCAGATCACTTCTTAGTCACCGATCCAGAACCACCGCAGCCAAAGCAAGCCCCTTCACCACTACCCTGGCCGGATCCACTGCATTGACCACAAGTCTCAGTAGTAGGCATGATTCTAACCGAATAAAGCCGAGCCGGTTTAGAAATTATAGCAACTTCGATTTGATATTAGTAAGTCAATATGCCAGACTAAAAGCGAAAAGGGGCATACTAGTGACTTATCTGATCAGTAGACTTCAAGTGTGATTGAGTGTTGAGAAGATAAAAAGAAGAGTTCAAGCAGTGAGAGATAGAGGATCTTATATAGGAAGCGAGCAACGTATTCCTCCTTTGTAATGAACGGACATGCATGTATATTCCTCACTTTAGGAATATTTCTTTACGCTGGAAAGAATTTGTATAGATACGCTCTGCAAGCTGTTGCAATATGCAAGTCTTTATAGGGTGCGAATTGCAGGCTGTTGCAAGCCGTTGCAGGGTACATATGCAGGCCGTTGCCCGGGATCCATTCTGTTCGAACTTGGCAGACATGCATGGCCGGACCAGTGTGTAAAACCCCCGCAGAATTAGTTCTTTACGGCGTAAAGAATATCTATATTAGATAGGGAGCTCCGGGCCTCTTCCCCTGTTTCGAACTGAGCGGGCCAGCGTATTCTTTGCATTAAATACATGAGACATGCACTGGAAAGGTGGGGTGTCTACTGCGACACGTCATCCGACCATGACATTCCGAGACCTTTTTAGGACTAGTTCTTTACGCGTAAAGAACATGCAGAGACTCTTCGTACCCCTCGAATGCTTCTGAACCTGCCACCAACATTCGCCATGAGCTGCCTCTGCGACAAGCTTCGTCGTGAGGATTTCGCGGCCTTAACAAACCCAGAGGTCCGACTTCTCTTCGTATTGATTTTCCCAGGCTAACTAGCTAAAGAGAGAACTCCTAAGCAAGCTATTCGGTAAAGCTCCTCAGCTTTTTTTACCCACATCACCTCAATCCCGGAAGAGACGCCCCGAACCAAGCGGCAGCGAAATCCAGCCACATTATTCGCAAAAGGTTACGGAATTGGAGAAAACATATCCTTGCCCAATTACACAGCAAGTTTTGGAGGGAAACTGGATAGAAACCAGGCTCCAGGCCCTAGCTTCTCAGACCGACATTTACATTCGCATTCTCCTTGCAGTGGAGCAGTCTGACCAGGGCATTGCTTCGAATCAGCTGGTTAAACGACTTCATTGCTTTGCACTGGCCCTGATTCATCCAAAAAGCAGCCCCATTAAGCCTGTCGTTGAACGAATTCAACACTCCGTGAGCAATGTGCAAAACATCAATCAAAGAATTTATCACATGCTATGGGTTGGGAGGCAATGGAACAAGATTGCCAAAACGCTGGGAGCTATTGCATCCAATGACAAGGCCTCCAATCCTGTCATTGGCGTTCTGTGCCTCCTTGGATCCGGGTCCACGTGGGTTCTCACGAATCTATCGCCATGCAAATCGCTCATGTAAGGTTAGCTGGGAAAGAGCACCTGACGAAGCTCGCGAACTCGCCCTGCGCAGGCTATGCAAGAAGACCAACCTTCATCGACAGGCCGTCAACTATGACGGCGTAGTGGATAATGCGGTAAACCGAATCCTAGGTACGCATCCTTGTGGCTTCACTCGCTCCTGTGCTTACGCTTCATAGATCAGCACCCGTCTCCTCGGCTTGGTGTTCTGTTACATTCCCCGCGGCCAACGATCAGCCTTCAACGGGCGAAACATGTTTTTATGCCACCAATCTTCTCTGGGCAAGTGCGTCAAGCTTCGACGTTGACCAACGCCGAGTTGCTCGCAGCCTCGGATGCAGCCGTCCTAGAAGCTACCCCAATTGGTACAGAGAATAGGCTTTTATTGATACTCAGCTTTCTCTCTGACTCGCAAGTTTCCGTGGACATGTTCTTCCAGGCAGCCATGCCTCGAAGGGGATGGGCCACGGATGGCGGGGTCGAGACTTCTTCGTCCGAATGGGTTCTCGGCCACATATTATCAACCGACGCCACAATTAGAGCTGCATTTGACAGACTCGTGGAGTTTTCTCTGGTCTCATCAACAGCAGATGCCAGATATTCAATTAATGCCGATACAAGAACGATGATCTTAAATACATTGCCGCTTGAGCTTCATTCTTTTTGGCGACAACAGGCCCTTTATGTGGCCTGTGCGGCCATTCCCTGGAAGTATTTACATCCGCCGTCAGTCTGTCCTAAGCGATAAGTGCTTTCGTCTTATTGATTTTGAATAGAAACCTTCAAATAAGAGAGACCATCAAGCCTCATATCATCCACACCCTGAACGCTGTCAGAGATTGCGATGGCCATGAGCCTATATCACATGATTCTATGACCGGGTTGGTCTCAGCTCTTGCCGAAGCGTCTCGATTCTCTGGTTTGGAATGGAAACGAATGATGATAACAGAGACCCGAAGAATCCTAAGCCATTCATCGAATGACTATCTAGAGCTGATCATTGCTCAAAGAGAAGTCTTGCTCAACCGACTATCGAAAGAGCCAGCCACAACTGCACCATTGAACCAGGACTTGAATAATACCGATCGGCGAACACATGCTGCTTCTGGGTCTGCGATCATTCAAGAAGCGCTGAATCACTTCCAAAATGAAAAGCTTTCCTTGGCTTTGAGCGCCATGAGCAAGTGGAGTCCAATGCGAGGCCCAACCTCTATCATGGAGGATATCATTGTTTTCCGTATGAACATCCTCCGCGGGAAAGTCTTACGATATCAGGGAAAGTTCGAGGAATCTATTCAGAGTCTACACATATCTCAGGATTTAATTACGGCTCACGAAGGGATCTGCTTCGACGAAGACAAAGGTGACTTGATTTCTGAGCTTGCCGATTCACTCCAAGAACTTGGAGATTTCAGCCACAGCGAGGCACTACTCAGAACAGAACTATCACAAGACAATGCACTAGCAACTAGAGCAATTCTCCGGCTTTCTCTTGCGGAATGTCTCTTTGCTCAACGAAAATTTGCGGAGGCAGGAGTATATTGCGCTGACCTCAAGAACTGCAATACCATGACGAAGATGGCACGGCTGCGACTCTGCATAATTGCTGCAAAGCTATGCCATGTCCGAGCAGACTTGTCTGATGCATTTGCTTGGTGGACAGAAGCCCTTCAAGCAATCAACAAGTTTCCTCCAACTAGTGGCAACGCGACATGTGTCATTTATCTTTCCTTGTGTGACGTTTTGAAACGTCAGAGACAAAATGATCTAGAACAGAGCTCGCGAGTTGAATTGGCTAAGCTTCAAAGCCTATCGTCACACGCTGAGGCAAAATATTGGATCGTGGGGTTGAGACGTTGGCACGACTATATTACCTCTCCATCAACCTAGCTTAGGTCCTAATCATCAATTCTATGGGAAACTCAAGAGATCTGTAATCCTGCTGCATATCATGCCCTCCCTGGTTGAAGCCACCTATGATAAATCCAAGATACCCTGCAAGCTGCAGCCCTCGTGTTGACCGTAGTGTAGGGCGATATGCCATGATGTAGAACGAGGAATCCGGTATGGTATAGGCCACGCGGCTGTACCCCAAGCCTCAGCAACGGCGTCAGTAGGGGCGTCAGCAGCGGCGTCAGCAGCGCGAAGCTTCCGATATGCCTCTTTGTCTGGTATCTGGTGGTAGATTGCCTTGCTAGTGAGAAAAAGGGACACGGCGTCCTTTGCGCTTACTTGAGACTGTACCATTTAGAAGAATTCGGTCGGTAACGCCCCAAGATAGTTGTGGACAGATATTGACTTGCCATCCTCCCCACTTCCGGGTCTGGGAAGTCGGCCTTGGACATTTTCGTTGACTTGTAGTGCCCGGGTCTGTTGTCGAGCTTGTCGCCTAGCTTTGGGCTTGCTACATCCGTCTTGTACACCGCAGAGGTGGCTTCACTAACGATGGCTCGTGTGCACGCTATACACAGCGGCGTGGCGACAACTCCTAATCTCCACCGCGCCGCGATTGGAGAAGTATCCTGCAATAATAACGATAGGCTTCTGAGGATACCAACAGTCTCAAACAGCAGTTGGTCTTCGAGCTACCGCCTTCGCGACCTCTTTTGGTAGAGCCTTTTTGCTCGGAACGCTCCCGTCTCCAACGTCGTTGCCCCCGAGCCGCCAACCATAGGCTCTCAAGATTACTTTAGTGAGCGCTTAGTGCTCTTTTGGAGCGGCGATGCTCCTGAATGGGGTATAAACGCCGACTTTTATGATAATAGTTCCTTAGGTAGTTCAGACAGCCCAGAAATCTAGAACAAAGTTAGCAATCTTACGTCAGAACCATGGCCCCGTTTAGCACTTGATCTCACTGGTAAGAATTTTATAGCGGTATGTAATGCATCATTCCCGGAATTTCTAGGGTTTTTTGAGGTAGATGGGCGCTTTGCTGCTGTAAACTAGCAGGTTAGTGAACAGTGTTCTTTGTATGGACCTTGCAGATAAGGGACTAATCTATTGAACCGATGAGAACAGCTGGACTGCAATGAATGCTTGACTTCACCCCTTTCCATTAGAAGTGAGAAAACATTGGAGGCGCCGGATTTGAAGCATGCAATAGATTTGGTAGGGTTTGTGTCGCTGGGTGTATCTGTCGCTGGCGCGTGGTGCCATCGCTCTCTCTTGTTAGACTCCTCGAGGGCTCACGCCGAAACGGACGAGCTACCTACGCCCCGAAAGAACTGCGCCATGTCGGGCGGCAAAAAAGCTAGATGGGATTCTGGCGCAGAGCAGAAGCCAGCTTACACAATGGCTGTCTGGCTATGATCGGAAATAACCCACAATATGAGCGAGCATCTTCGAACGACCTCAACTACTTCATTGCCGCGAGATCTCGCGTCCCTTGGAGCGTTTACCTGGTTTATGATCCAGCGACAATTCGTCTGCAGAAGTATCAGAGTCATATGTCGGTGCGGCGTTAGATCCGTGGTCCGTTATCGTTGCTTGACTGGCCAGCTCTTCTGTATTAACAGCTGATTTTTCGCCCGAGAAAGACAACAGCTCTCTCTGACTCTCGGGACGGATGCCTCGCGAAGCCGCCATTTCGTTGGCTTGTGCTATGGCATAGTCTCTCTGTTCCTTTGCCCATTCCCGTCCGTTTCGACAAGCTCCAATACCTTCACGGAAGGACTCAAAGTTCCCTGCTAAGCTATACGAATTCACCAGGGTCGTCACATTCTCCGGCGAAGCCCCTATTGTTGACGGCTCAATCATGTGAATAGCATACATTCTGATATGCCCGTCTTGGTATGTATAACCAAGCGTGTGGGCGCGCTGGTCGTGGAAGGCTTGAGGCTCTCCGCCGGCGAGGAGCCCTGCGAGGCCCCTTTCCCCGAGCGCTAGGTCGCAAATTAGCTGACGTTGCGCTACAGCCGCCGATCCATCAGGTCCTTTTGCTTCAATAAAGAAGTTTGGAGCGATCGGGAGGTCTGCTTGTGTGGACGGAACGACTTGGCCAGATAGCGCCTCTCGCAGCTTTCGATTTAATTGCTCGGGACGAGCTCCGTAGTAGAGGTCGGGACTCGCTGCGACGAGCATGGTATCGTTCAAAGGATCAAGATTTGTAAAAGGGATTTGGCGACCAACACACCTTCTATCGCCGATGTTTCCCTCAATAAGAGGGATCACATCTGCAATGACTTGGCTTTCTTTAGATGCATCGGCATTAGCTTGCTGAAAGTCCTCGAACCTATCCGCCGAAAATTGTGAAGGGGAGAGTGAGGGTCGCGGTTGGCGTAGAATATCTTGAATGTCTTCTAGATTCGCTGGTCGCGGCGGTATCCGTCCATCAGGATACTTTTACCTATCTGGATAGATACCACTGTCGATGGGATGTTGCAAAAAATTACGATCGTACGGGCCCGTGCTTCGCGTAGTCGTTGTGTTGGTGGTATTAGCACTCTTCCTAGGTGACCGCGACCCTCGCTTCCGACGCCCAAGGCTCGACAAACTAGTAGAGCTCATCTCGAATGAAGCGTTGAGCGATTTGGGGAACTGCTAGTTGTTAGTCGCACACTTGGAGATGGTCCATAACGATAAACTTACCCCTCTCAAGTCACTCAGGTCCGGCCCGCCGTGTTTTGAGTATTTTGTGAGGCGCTCCGATTCCAGCGAAGAGTACTGACTCAACACTTGGTCGATGGGTGGGATGCCTTCGCTCCGACGGGGACGCAAACGACGGCTCCTCCTTGCTGCGACAGATGGTGGGGAACTCTTTGCTCTCTTGCTCTGCAATTGCGTTTTCCTTCGTTTCAGCTCTTCAAGCGCGTTCGTCGTCAACCAAGTCTTTGACAACCCGTCCCAGGACTGCGGAGGGGTGCACGATGGATGGGCAAGCTTTCGCCTCTTCGACACAGGGAGTGCAGCGTCGTCGGTGGGCTGCTTTGCTACATGTACGGATGGACGATGACGTTTGGAAATGAGTAAAGAACTGCACAGAGAGCCGCGAAGGGCTCCCATCCTCGCAATGGCGCTACTCAATGCGGACGGCAGAGGATCGTCGACTTTATACCTGAAGCTTCAAGTTCATGGTTACGCGTTTTACGCGCCGGTCGCACAAGGACGGGGAGGCTGCCTGGCGCTGCAGCGCTTGATTGGTTGACCCCGCAGCCAGCGCCTCAGGTTGGAGCCGCCCACGCCAACTGTTGCCCGAGACCTTGGACGTTACAACTTACGACGCTGACCAGAGCGCAGCGCAGCGCCGCGCAATCAACGCCAATACTTGTACGTGGGGCAAAAGCGCGAATCCGTGAGAGGCTCCTGACAGGGGGGGCAAAGAGCGGCTCAGACAAACCGTTAGCTTGCAAGTTGGTACATGTCGCCGTGAGCGCAATTCGATTGCTCGCCGCAGCCTGAAAGCGCGCCACCCTTGTTATATGGGCAGGCGGTAATGTAAGGTACTTCTGGCACCAAGGTAAGGAAGGGAAGGTACCTTGTGTCGCAGCCGCTCAACGGCGGGGCTGCGTCGCGCCGTCGACGAACATGGTCATGCAACTTCGCTCATGCCATCGCCAAACTCCGGCTTCGGGAAATCCAGACGTGAGCCAAGGATTCCTCAACTCATCTCACAATGACCGCCCCCAGCAAAAGCGCTACGTATTGTTCAAATGCGCAAGGCCTCTCTCTTCCCGCCCTTGTCTGCTTTCCTCCGTCGAACCTCCTCCACGACCAGGAGAAGATTTCGCGATACTGCCCTGGAGGGTACCATCCCGTTTGCCTGGGCGATGCGTTCAAGGGTGGTCGCTACAGAATTGTTCACAAGCTAGGATGGGGAGGCTTCTCAACCGTCTGGCTTGCCAGGGATAGTCTGTAAGCAGAAGATAGGATACATGCCGCATCTCGCAGTCAAACACTAACGACCACGAGGCTGTGCAAATGGGTGGCCCTGAAGATTGCAACTGGAGATAGCACCATCTTATCTCGGGAGCTCTCGACTTTGCAGTATTTACAGCGAAGTGACGCTTCAGAGTACATTCCGCAATTGCTCGACTCATTCACCCACGAGGGACCAAACGGCGTTCACCAATGTCTGGTCTCTGAACTTCTCGGCCCCTCGGTCGATACGGTTGTTGCAGACTACCACTCGGGAGGGCATCGGCTAGAGCCAGAAACCATTCTTAGAATTACGAGGCAGCTATTGCAGGCTATTGCATCTGTACATAAGATAGGCTACGGACATGGAGGTAAGTCATATTACCTTGCCCTCGAAAGGGCTGCTGGTGCTAATGTCTTCATATCTGTAGACATTAGCGGCGCAAACGTAGTATTCACGGCTACGCAGCTAGCGAATTTGTCGGAAGAGGGTCTCTTCAGCGTCATTGGCTTCCCTGAGTCATCAGCATTGGCCCGGGCAGACGGCAAGCCTCTATGCCCCAACTTGCCGACACAACTGGTGCAGAAGGTCGGCTGGGATGACTGGACAGACGAAGATGAGGAGGATATTAGACTTCTGGATTGGGGCGAAGCTTTCCTGCACGGCGCAGAGCCTGCCAAGCTCGCCCAGCCAGGAGACTTGAGGGCTCCTGAAATTATCTGCACTGGCCGATTCGACCATAGAATCGATCTATGGCGAGCCGGCTGCACGGTGCGTACCAGTTGCTTGACCTATGAGGTCCTCAGCTTGACTGACTGCCACGCCAGATATATTCGGTCGTATTTGCAGCGAGGCCCTTTCAGTACTTGGGAGAAGACGCAGTGTTGATTGCTCAGATGATCAATTTCGTTGAAGAACTGCCCTCGGAGTGGCACACCACATGGCAGACAGTTCAGGACAGTTCGAGACACAATCTCTCGACTGATAAGGCGACGGAGTCCAAGTTGGATCGCCGATTCAATGAGATGGTGGGTGAGCCAGAGCTGAGGCCTCTCCTACCCATTATCCGGAGATTAGTGAGATTCCGGCCTTCAGAGCGAATCTCTGCAGCCGAAGCAGTAACACTGCTGTAGCTGGTCGGCCAGTCTGCGGATGCGGCACCGAAATGTTTCCCAGGCGCGCGTTCGGGATGTCAAGTTGACTTGCGCACCATTGTTACCTACACGTACATGAGGCAGCGCTGAGTCCACAGTTCTCCGGCAGTATAGTGTCGTCCTGGCCGTCATTAATCAAGGAAATGGCAATTTCAATGTCTACCTTCTCCGCCAGGCCTTGTCCCGCGGACGAAGCCATGCTCTTGCAAGGGGCAGGAGAGCGTGTTCATCTTGAGTACCCGATTCCATATGTACTCGTCTTGGTGAACCAACGTGCCATTACAACACCCCTCAACGCAGCTGAGCTCATCCCTATGGCGTACATGCCGCCTAGTGCCTGAGATCGGCCAAGCTTCGGCGACCTCACAACCTTCTAACAAAGGAAGCTCCATAATCAAAGGTAATCTGGGGCGTGGCTGGGTTTTCAATTTCGCATCGACAGCTTCGCATCCAGTCTTTGGCATCACGGCTGCTGGGTACGAGCTCCATACGAGCCTCGCAGTGGTCATCACCGCTTCGTCGTTCGTATCGTGAGTGGCGGCCATGATGGAATCGGGAGCCACAGTCCTGTCGATCTTGTAGAGCCGCTCCTCACGCCGAGTCTTCCGCGCCAGCGCTGTCAGCACGCCGTTCTTAGTACACGGGTCTGTATTTCTACCGTGGCTACTCGCAACCCTACCTTTACGGGCTCGACCTGCTCATCCTTCTACTTTTATAAATGCCCTGATCAGAATATGCTGATTCCGAGGCAACGTGCATTAGTGCGCAAAATGGTGAATATGGAAGTGCAAGAACTGCACAGTTTGAGAGCTTTTCACTCACCAATCTGCGCATAAAGACGTCGAGAATCTTCGCAGCTCTCCTTGTTGTTCCCAGATATATGGGACATCACGTAGTGTTCTTCAACAAGATGAATGTACGCAATTCTCGTATAATTATCTCCCTTAGAAAGACACCTTTGAGAGCGTCATGGTATCGTTGAAGGTCTTTTATCTCTATGCGACAGCAATAGGATGTTTGAGTTGCCTTTTCATTACCTATAGACATGGACTGATAGCACCTTCGTGCCACGATTCTTCTGGACAACGCAAGCCCCTGGGTCTTCTAAGGGCAGCGGAGAGACTGTTTGTTAAACATGAGTTGATTGAGTCTATGAACGCGGTTAGTAACGGCTTGCCTCAATTCGTCGAACAGATCCGTCAGTGTTCAGGGGGGATCACGCTTAGTAGCGGCTTCCAAGAAGTCCTGCGGAGATATCGGGCATCTAGAACGACATGACCGTTGCCTTGGTGCTACGAGTCGATTTGCGGCTACAACGTCGCACATGCGACCATAGCCGCAGGAGAATTCAGGATGCCGTCAAGCACTTTGAGGCAGCCGAGCATCTGCTTCTTTTGGCGCCATGGGCATCTACATCTGGAGCCGCGGTACTCCATTTATGGAGGCGCACAAACGAGTGATTATCTCGGCCGATCAACTTTTAACAAACTTTCCTCCAAGAGAAATGAGAAAAGGTCGCCCGACCGTAGACCCGGATCTCGGCCGACTAAGATGACATAGGTCGTCCGACCACGTCGACACCCTACCCGACTAATATAGCAGTAAACAGTTTGCAGTCGTATAGCAATCAAGTGGATTTTCTTTTTTGGCGATAGCCTGCACAGTCATTGATTTGCAGTCGCCTGCACGATAGCCTGTGTAATAATTAATACGCTGTCGCTCACGCGATAGTCGTGTAGTAACTAAATTGCAATGACTTGTGCCGCAGCGTACATGTTAGGACGATCTCATCGTGAACGCATTGCGAACGAGCTGCCAACCAGCTCCAGCTATGCACCAATAGCAACGTGCCGATACACGCATAGCCTACCACACCCTGAGCCTCGTAAGACTTCCTCCCATACGCAGCCTCGTTAAACTGCCCTCAAGTCATACGACAAAGAGCACCACCATTGTAGTCCTATTGCCCAACTCTTACTTCCTTAGTAAAGGTCCTAAGTCTTCGTTTAGCGCGCTAAGTCGGTCGGATGAAGCATCGAATGGAGGGATCGACTGGAGGTCGGACGACCTCTATTGCCGGCCCTTAGGTCGGCCGATCTCTTCTACCCGTAGTTTGGTCGGCTAGGTGGGGTGAGGGGAGGGGCATGTGGAGAAAGGAAGACTGATTCTGGCGGTGGTCGGCCGAGATGCCTAATCATTCTAGGGTACTCCGTAGTCCGTACAGGTACAGGTACACTCGTTGAGAGGCTGGGTGGGGCACAATAACGGAGGCGGCTGAAGGAACGGCATGGAGGGGCAAAGGCTGGTGGAGCGTTCTGCTGCGGCGTCCCTGACCTACAGGAGGGACTCGAGGGAGCATCGCTTTCTCTTGTATTGTAATTGAACAACGAGGTATTTTTTCCAACTGGCCGCTGAATATGAACCTCTTGCCGCCTCCTTGTTTCCTCCTCTTCAACTATCACGAACTGCTCGGTGACCATGGCAGGTACAAGAACCCGAAAACGGTCGAGCTTTCACGACGAGCAAGAGCTTAGTACTTCTAAGCTATTGCAGCAGACGGAGCTGCTAGACTAGGGCAAACAAAGCCATAACGGAAGCTTCATATTGTTACCTGCCGTCCCAGCGCTCAAAAACCACGTATTGACAGTGACAGGTTTCAATGAAGGAATTCTGAAGTCGCACCGTCTTGACCGTAGCGTCCCGGCCAATCGCTTTGATTTCTGCCCGAAAATTCTTGCCCTTGATGTATCTTGCCTACCTCAAAAGCCAACTCCACTCCTCCATCTTTCGACGCGCAGTATTCCATTCGCGGCGTAATATAACGGGAACACCATATGGAACCAACACGGATCAAGGCTGTCTTCTTTCATCTAGACGGCACGCCTTTTGACCACTACCACTCGCGGCGCTTTGCTATGTCCGCCATATAGACTGGAGATAGTATACCGGCCTTGCGGGGAAGGATTTTGAGGAGTGAGACGACCAAGGCAATGTTGCCTTTGAACAAGCAAGTGATGATTATCCAGACGAGGTGAGTACGAAGAGGCCGACACCCGAATGATCCACCTATCTTTTTGCAGTACTTGGCCGCCTGCCCGAACCCAGTTCCAGGGGTTCCGTGATGGGTGCAAGGCAGTATGCAGAGCGAATCGGAGAGCGACGCCAGAGAACATCGAAGCTCTGGCTCGGACTCGTGGACATGGATACCGCACTGCCATTGTAAGCAACGGGCAACCCGAAGACCAGGTAGCCAAGGCTGAGGCATTTGGCATATTGCATGTGGCCGAACGCATCGTCAGTTCCGAGGAAGCAAGGTATCTCTAGCCTGATCCGCGCATCTTCCAATACGCCATCCAACAGCTCCGCGCTTCTCTGCACACGACACGTATGGAGGGTGCCTCCGCCGCCACGGATATCAAGGTTGCCTTGGATGGGCAGTTGGCCGCCATCTTGTACTCCCCCACGGCTCATGACTCCCAACGGCTCCTGTTTGGGTAGCAAATACCCATCATTCGCTCTGATGCGGCGACGACCCAGACCCTTGCCCCTTCAACAGAGCCTGTCGCTCCCAAGCCGGGTAGGGCCCAGTTGGCACCGAGGCGACCCTGATACATATATTATGGGTCGGATTAGGGCCTTCTCAGTCAAACAAGGAGCAGAAGTACATTATTATGTTGGCGAGCCACTAAGAGCTCCAGATCTTCTAGCTTAGAGTTATGTAGGAGAAACCCTCTGTATGGGAAGAAAACCTATATCCAAGCTCGCGCGGCGTCGGGTCGTTGCCGGCCCGGACCGATCAATCACTAAACAACTAGCAAGCTACTCTTGGGTAATGACTGTAGTATATATATATCAATCCAGCTCTGTATTGACCATGGTCGCTCAGATGGCTCAGTGCCGAGCCTAGCCCCCCAGGCTCACCTCGCTTAGTGCCAATTTCACTGAGCCACATCGGAGGTTGTGGACGGCAAGAGCTTTGGAGGCTGGGGACCGAGATTGAGAGTATACCTCCCTTTCTCGTTGATAGCTCTCGATTCCACCCAGTACGGGCCGGCTTGGTGGTAGTTGTTGATGTTAAAGTCGACCTTGCCGTAGAAGTGTCGGCCGAGACTCTGCTCATGGAAGTCGCTATTCCCGTCTGCCGATCCATTGGATTTGTAATTGAACCCGCCGATGGTAACGCTGGATTCCCATGTCGAGATTCTCTGCCATGATACCGCGGCCGAGGCAGCAAACCAGAAAGCCTGCCAAAACTCGATGTCGTCAAGCCTCATGACAAGGTATGTCGCGTCTTGCCTCCTTGACAAACACCACTGGGCATTAGCATATGTCCAATGACCTGCCCCGTAGTACTCCTCCCACGGAGTGCAAGCTTCAATAGGTGCACCAAGCTCGATAGTGCTGTCAATGACTCCCGGAAGCATATCCGCCGACTCTCTAGGTTGAAGCTCCGCTTGAACATCGGTAGGTGCGGCGCTCGCGCCGAGGGCCAGCAGCGACAGAAGAGACGCAGCAAGCTTCATGATGTTCGAGTGGGCACTTTGGTGGTAAATGAATGTGTGCGTTGGATGTATGAGTGAGATCCAGCGAGTGAGATGGAACTGAGGTGGGAAATCTTGTGCTATGGTTGATAGGAACAAACTCGGAACGGTCTTATATAGCAGCAGCCCTTCACCCTTCGGGTTACATCCAGGAGTAGTGTGCCTTGCTCATGGCATCATCGGACGATCCTATCGAATGACATGTCGTATGCACTACTTGTCTATGTATTATTTCACTGTTTGCGGCTATGTTTTCGCTAAGAGCGCCTATGTGAGCTGACGCGCAGCGGTCGGTGAGTGCCGTTGCGTATCTCGGCACTTGAAATAGACGTACAGTCACTCGTACAGGTATGGTGTGCCCCACACTGCGCGAACGCGAGTCTCATTGGCTAGTGGCGGGCGAAGTTGGCTCGGCTTTCCGTAAATGGCAAGACGCGGCGTAGCTCGGCACGTTCTAACTTCTAAGTCTAACCGCAGACGAGTGAAGTATCGCAGTCAACAGGGACGGTGTCGACGCAGCACCATTCAACTGGAACAAAAGGCGGCTTCGAACCGTAGGCTTTTCCGGATCGTAACACCCAAGTCGCTCGCGCTGTAGTGTATCGACTGATCGACGTACGCAAACTAGATACCGGAATGTAACGCTCCCAGCCGTGCTGTGAGAAACTGCGCCGCGAGAACTCCCTAGGTCGTTCATCTTTTCGCTTTGTAATATCAACTGCAGTGGGAAATGGAGCTGTTTAGAATCAAGATGCGGCTCTCCATTTCCACTGCCCGTCGCGGGCAACGTGGGGGGTGTTGCAGAGGATGCGGTCTCCATTGTTCACGTGTCCCGCCATGTGCGCCTGGCACGCCCCAGGGTGACAATGGGCTTGGCCCAGTCTCAAGGGCTTAACCGAAAAGTTACTCATGTAGCATCGCCCACTATGGCGAGCAGGTCCACAGATGTGGGAAGAGGCGACGAAGCTACGGGTGAGATGCTGTAGGGTAAGGGCGTCCCATTGCAGCCCGCAGCGATCGGCTGGATCTGCCAGCATGCTGGCACCATCGTCGTAAGAGCTGGTCATGGCATGGTCTAATTAGCAAATGTGGAAAGCAAGGACTGGGCCAGCTGTGGATTGACACATTCGTATCGCCTGTGCGGAATACGCACTCCTCTAGCGATACTGAAGCAGCAGACCGTCTCGGGATGCCACAATTTCGGTAGCTGCGGTGTGCCGCAGTTGGTCCTGAGGGCGGCGTTGTTCGGTGTGCGGGGTTTCGTGACTCAATCCCACAGGATTGAAATAATTTTCCCCCTCATATTGCGCCGTAATGAGAGGAATATACTGTATAAATTAGCGACATAAAGTGATACAATCGCTTTTATCTTATAGTAATAAAATAAAAAAACTATAATTAATTATTAAGCCATGAAGAGCTTATAAATAAAATGAAGCGTATGAAGTAACGATCTGATAATAGAGATTGAAACGTTCCCTTTATATCTCATTAATTTTATGCCTATTGTTGATTTCCTAGCTTTCTAGTTTTCTAATTTCTTAGTTAGTGGTCTATACTATTACCTTGTCGGGGTTCGGTCATTGGCATACCCACACCGTGACACCATGGGCCAGCTTCGAGGCAAAAGTTTGTCCCGCCAGCCCTGTCATTCTTGCCCTGTAAGCCACGTACGACTCAGGACGATGAGATTATTGTACTGACCTGAGTCG
This sequence comes from Tolypocladium ovalisporum, assembly GCA_024340015.1. Classification (NCBI taxonomy): domain Eukaryota; kingdom Fungi; phylum Ascomycota; class Sordariomycetes; order Hypocreales; family Ophiocordycipitaceae; genus Tolypocladium; species Tolypocladium ovalisporum. The sequence goes on along the minus strand of JALHBZ010000208.1, from coordinate 295,771 downwards.
TGTTGAGGATACTCGCACGTACCGTACAAATGCATCAAGCGGACTACCACGCGAATCAAGCGGGCCAAGCAAATGTGTCTGCCTTGTCGACGCATACTCCCATGCAGTCTACAAGCGCGGCCACCGGACGACCTCGAAGATCAATCATATAACACTTGCCCGATACCATTGTTTACTCAAAAGAACAAATCGCCATTCGAATCTCGTGTTTAAATAAGCATTGCTATGCAGCCGCAGGCTCGAGACATGCTCGCGTGAGCTAGTCCGCATCTTTCCCTCGAATTGAACGAACCTGGATGTGGAACAACCACCAGCGTTGTCTCGTGCCCTCTTGTGGTTCAATATATTGATATCAAAGCCGTCGATCAGCCACGGCTTCTCAAGATATGTGGAAAGTGGCTTGTCAAGCCCATGCCGCCCCTGGATGGCCAGCCGGCGCCAAAAAAACCTATGGCACAATGGCTTAGTGGCTGAAGGGTAGCTCGAGCATGTGAAGCTAAAAGACCAGCCTCCCAACATGCCCCACTGGACCAAGTGTATCGGGGAACCCGTTGACGTGATGCGCAACCTTGCATGGTGCTATGGGCGCCGGACACTGGACAAAGCAATGATGTTGGTACTTTGGAAGGACATAAGGTGAAGCCACCAAGCATGGAAGCGTATTGTTGCGCTTCCCCTGCTCAGCAGGGACAAGAACGAGCCGAAGTGCTTGGAGAGTAGAGTTTCCAAAGCCTCCCGGCGCCTTCCGCCTTTTCATCATCTCTTAATCTCAGAAGCCGACTTCAAATGCAACAAGTAATTCGTTGAGCTCGGCAGCTCTCAAATCGAACCTCAAACATTCTTCTGGATACTCATTCATTGTGGTGTCACGTCATTGCTGCATCAAGTCACGGCCAAGGTGATGTGGAGCAGCAAAGAAATGGCAGGAGCTGATCAGGGCATTAAGGGCTCCCCTGCCGGTTCTATACTTCGAGTTGCAACGCCAGACGTTTCTGGGACTCGTGGTCGACGTGCAGCAGCTATACGCTGAGCTATACGCTGAAATTATTGATCCCAGCATGCAGAGCAGGCACACAAGACGTACGAGACGTTCATGGCTTTCATACACATCGCGTCCAAGCTGCGAACTGTCGAGCTTACCATGAATATGCGCCGTTTATGAGAGAACATCGAATCAGACTGCCTCCGTTATTCACAGCGACGTAGCGACGTGGGAGATGACCGCGCTCATCAAGACCAACAGACGCCATGCCCGCCGCGGCCTACGACGATGAGGCCGGGCTGCCCGGCTCTACCAACTTGTCATCTTTAGCAAGTGAATCGCGGGCAGTATGTATCGAGTGTTGCTCGTCTTGCCGAGCCATGCCATTGAAGCACCTGCCTCCTTTGAGACGGTTGCCCGCGAGCAATCTCGTCGGCTTTGCAACTGCCCGGAACTCATCCTCCTGGGTGCGTCTCGCACGCGATGGGCAAGGAGCCCAACGCACTGCAAACTTCACTTGGCTCGAGCCCACGTGCGAGGAACTGGCTACGATCGACGCAGGAACTGTAATGAGACTCGATGGTCTGAACCCTTCACACACGGATGACATCATTTACTGCTCGAAAGCATGCCCACGCCGCGCGCGAGGACCGTATCGACAACAACGCCGAGAAGGTGTACCCTGTTACTGCGCAGCTCGGAGCAGCTCGGCGCCCTTGTGCGTCGTCGGGCCGACAAGAGGTCAATACCTAGACTGACGTCCAGCTTAGTGCTTGACTTTCTCGATCGACAAGGTCAACGACTTGCTGAGGCGGCAAAACATCGTGCACCGAGGGCTAGACGGTGGGGTTGGTGGCTTGCTCCGGACATGTTAGGCCCGGATTGGACAATTGACCGAAGAACGTTGACGTTGGCAGCATGGGGACGATGCTATGCAAGCAGGTGGTGAAGTGGGTACAGCATCGACGAGGAACCGTCATGTCCAAGGAACCGCACAACGCTAATTGGCAACGCAAACGTTCGTCTCACCACTTTCTTTGTCGTCGAGCCCAACGTGTCCTTGCTCAGAGTCTCTTACTCAGAGTCTCTTGCTCGGAGTCAGATGGCAAGCAGTCACTCCGACTGGCCTTGACGGGGGCGTGCCGCAACAGCTTGAACCCCTGCCGGAAAGACTATACTAAAGGGCAGCTAAGAGATGGACAAAGTGACTCCGAAGCAGCGCCGGTCTGCATCACCAGGAACCACTTTGCTTATCTCTTGCTATGGACCGTAGTCCGTACTTGCATTGCCAAGATGATGCCACCATTGCAGCGTCTTTCCGAGCGTCGCAATGTGCAGCAGAGGGTAAAACATCAGCCCAGATATCGGATCGTGGTTGACACGCCACGGAGCAGACGCGGGGTTCGTGACGGGAGGCAGTGGGGAAGAGACAAGATCAAGCTTTTCCCCAGCTTCCCCGAGATTGCACAACACTTTGAACAGCGGCGAGTAGAGCTTGCAGGTTCTGACCCCGCGGCAACATCAGCCTCCTCCACCATCAATTCGGCCCGGCTCTGTCGCTTAGCCGTGCAACGCTCCTCAACCTTGCCGGTCTGGCTCGAGTGCAGAACAAGCATTGGCCAAGCGCCCAATGATCTGCCAAAGGGAAATTCTGGGCGTCCCGCCTCGCTGCCCCGGGGATGTGGGGATCTCTCCTGGTCTTCAGTTGTCGACGAGATTAACATAGAGAAAGACAGAGGAAAGGACAACACAAGATCGCAAGCTACAATGGCTATGGTGAACATTTACAAGGAGCTCCTTTGCTCATTTATATAGCGCAAAATGCATTGGGCGAGTTATGCCTTCTTGACGTGCCCCCAGACGGCTCTGCCCGAGATGGAGACGGATTATGCACGCAAAGTCCACCACGGCGCCCTGCAGTGGGCTCTTATCGCTCTCGCGGACATCATCCGACTCTATGACGCCAAGGCGGCCAACGATGGTACCTTGGCTCTCGTCCAGAAGGCCTGTCCGATCGTCACGCTGCGGGTTCGTCTGGGGTTCCCCCCCCCGATTCCCCACGGCGGAGACTCCGCACATGGCCCGAGAGTACTTGGAGTGACTTACATGCAGGACCTCTGGGTGATTGGGAGGGGGCCGGCAACCTCATAAGAGCTGCAGAGCTGCAGCTGTTGCTCGACATGGCGAGGGATCTCCTGCCCAGGACTCACCCGCGGTATCGAGTCTCATTGCGCCAATATGAGATTTGAACTTGGAAGCGGTCTCTTTTACGTCGGGGTCGCCTCGGCGGCGGCCCTCGTGAGCAGGAATGGCGACGGCCTGAGTTCATGCCCCGGGTACGAGGCATCGAATGTGAAGCTGACGAGCACCGGCTTGATGGCCGACTTGACGCTCGCTGGCGCGCCCTGCAACACGTACGGCACTGACCTCAAGGATCTGACGCTGACGGTCACGTATGAGACAGGTATGTCTAGTCCTCTTCTTCCAGCTAGGCCTTTGAGTTGTGTGCTGACCGCCGTGCCTGGCTAGAATCCCGTCTTCATGTCAAGATCCAGGACAAGGGCAACCAAGTCTACCAAGTCCCCGAGTCTGTCTTCGCGCGCCCGACCAGCAATGGCTCGGTCGATGCCAGCAAGCTCAAGTTCGACTACACCGAGGCACCTTTTTCATTCCAGGTCAGCCGCATCGACACCCACGAGGTCCTGTTCGACACCTCGGCAGCATCTCTCGTCTTCGAGTCGCAGTATCTACGCCTGCGGACCAGCCTGCCCGACGACCCGTATCTATACGGCCTGGGCGAGCACTCTGACCCCTTGCGGCTCAAGACTGACGCCTACATCCGCACCATGTGGAACCAGGACAGCTACGGCGTGCCCCTCGACTCCAACCTGTACGGCACGCAGCCTTTCTATCTTGAACACCGCGAGAGCGGCTCCCATGGCGTCTTCTTGCTCAACTCGAATGGCATGGACATCATGATCGACAAGACGCCAGACGGAAAGCAGTATCTCGAGTACAATACACTTGGAGGTGTCTTTGATTTCTGGTTCGTCGCCGGTCCGAGCCCGGTGCAAGTCATCCAGCAGTACGGCGAGATTGCAGGCACGCCGGCCATGCAGCCGTACTGGGGCCTCGGCTTCCACCAGTGCCGCTACGGGTACCAGGACGTCTACGAAGTTGCAGAGGTCGTCTACAACTACAGTCAGGCCGGGATCCCCCTGGAGACGATGTGGACCGACATTGACTACATGGACCGCCGCCGCGTCTTCAGCCTGGATCCCGAGCGCTTCCCCCTGAAGAAGATGCAACAGCTGGTCAAGCAGCTGCACGGAAACGACCAGCACTACGTCGTCATGGTCGACCCGGCCGTGGCGTACCAGGACTACGCTCCCCTCCACGAAGGTGTCAAGGACGACATCTTCCTGCGCCGGGACAATGGCTCCGTCTGGGTGGGCGTCGTGTGGCCGGGTGTCACCGTCTTCCCGGACTGGTTCTCCAAGAACGTCCAAAAGTACTGGAACGGCCAGTTCCAGAGCTTCTTCCACAAGGACAGCGGCGTCGATATCGATGCTCTCTGGATCGACATGAACGAGCCGAGCAACTTTCCCTGCAACTTTCCGTGTGACAAGCCTTACGAGGCCGCCAAGGGATACCCGCCGCCAGCTCCTCCAGTTCGCGAGCCGCCGCGCCCCTTGCCCGGCTGGCCGTGCGACTTTCAGCCTTTGGGGACGTGCAAGCGTTCGGAGTTAGAGGAGCGTGTTGCAACACCCGCTATAGCGCCAATGGCAGCTTTCCCTCCAGATGCTAGCTTCGACAAACGCGACAACCTCGCTGAGAATGGCGACCAGAAGGGTCTGCCTGGACGTGACCCTTTGTATCCCAAGTACGCCATCCACAACAAGGCGGCCTTTCACGACTCGTGGAACGCCGACAAGGGCGGCATCTCGAACCACACCGTCAACACCGACCTCGAGCACGAAAACGGGCTCGTCATGTACGACACGCACAACATGTACGGCTCCATGATGTCCATGGCCTCGCACGAGGCCATGCTCTCGCGCCGCCCCGACGTGCGCCCCATGATCATCACCCGCAGCACCTTTTCCGGCGCGGGCTCCAAGGTCGGCCACTGGCTCGGCGACAACCTCTCCACGTGGGACATGTACCGCAACTCGATCCGTTCCATGCTGGCCTTTACCGGCATCTACCAGTTCTCCATGGTGGGCTCCGACACGTGCGGCTTCGGCGGCAACACGACCGAGGAGCTCTGCGCCCGCTGGGCCGCCCTCGGGGCCTTCTCGACCTTTTACCGCAACCACAACTCCCTCGACTCTGTGGGCCAGGAGTTCTACCTCTGGGAGAGCGTCGCGAGCAGCGCGCGCAAGGCCATCGACATCCGCTACCGCCTGCTCGACTACATGTACACGGCCATGCGCCGGGCCAGCGCCGACGGCACGCCGGCCGTCCACCCGGTCTTCTACCTGTACCCCGAGGACAGGGCCACCTGGGCGCTCGAGCTGTCCTACTTTTACGGCCCCGGTCTCCTCGTCGCGCCCGTCACCGGCCAGGGCGCCACCGAGGTGCAGGTCTACCTCCCCGACGACACGTTCTACGACTGGTACTCGCACAGGCCCATCCGCGGCGAGGCCGCCACGCACACCTTTGTCGAGCAAGACACGACAACGATCCCGCTGCTCATCCGCGCGGGCGTCATTATCCCCGCCCGCGTCAAGTCGGCCAACACCACCGCCGAGCTCCGCACCGAGGACTTTGAGCTGCTCATCCCCGTCGATGCGCACGGCACTGCAAAGGGCGAGCTGTACATTGACAACGGCGAGTCGCTCGATGTCGCAGGGCGCTACTCGCTCATCACTTTCACGTACGAGGACGGCGTGCTGGAATATGACGGCGTCTTCAACTACCCCGCCACCGTTTCCAAGATTACACTCCTAGGCACGGGATGCCAACCGCGTCCTGGGAAGAGGGTGCACAAGACGGGCGGGAGCAAGACGTACAGCAAAACCACCAACGTGACTGTATCGCTTGACAAGGCTGGGAAGCTCAAATTGACCTGAGATAAGGCAGAACAAAAGACTTTGGGGCGTCACCAATGCTAGGGGCTTAGGGGAGACGCTGTCCCTGATCTAGTGCAGGAGCGTAGTGCATGTCGGACGTATATACAAAAGCTTCTTCAGTAGTCTCCTTGCTCTCTGGATCCAACGGCCGGTCTACCTAGCCTTCTAGTCGTAAAGTCATTTTGGTTCTGTCATATGCCAGCTCCCATTTGTAAACCACGTCCCAGCCTCTGAATAGTCCAACGCCATGCCATCCTTCATGTAGGCAAATCTAAAGTATTCTGGCACGGCCAACTCCGCCGGCCGCGCCCACGTAAAGTTGCGCGCCGCCTCTGCGGCGAACATTTTCCGGTAGCGTTCCACGTCGTTGACGAGGACGCTGATGCCATCGACGCCCACAGCCGCGGCCAGGGAGAAGGAAATGGCAAGAGACCCGTTGGCCGTTGACGAGATGAGCGGCGGCTCGACATTCGGGACCAGAGAGTCAAGCGAGCCGTCGGCACGGAGGGCAGCCGGGGTTTGGAGGGTGGAGTCGAAGCCCCAGCGCGCGATGCCGTTGACAAACAGCCCGAGGAGGATGCCCTGGTACAGCAGCGAGGAGCGTGTCTGCATACCCGTGCCGGGAAGCAGGAGCAGCGCGAGGACGTAATGATGGAGTCGAAAGTCGAGGCCCGGCATCACGAGACACACGGCGATGCCGCTCAGGAAGAGGCCGTACAGCGCCAGGTAAGGCAGCAGGCGTCCCTCCCGCCAGAAGCCGTGGACTTGCTGCGCGACGACGAAGCACAGGACGAGCAGGATGACGGCGAGGGCCACCTTGGCGCCGGGCTGCTGCGCGAGGTCGTGCGCCGTCAGCCGCTGGATCGGGATCCAGTCAAACGTGTAGTTGGACAGGGCGCCGAACCAGAAGCCGCCGAGCCAGAGCGCCGTCTTGTCGAGCTGCGCGTCCAGCCCGCGCAGCGCCTTGACGACGCACGTGTGGTAGACGACGACGGCGCAAAAGGCGGCGGGGAGGAGGCGCCCCGCGAAGCTGGACACGCGGTCGGGCAGCACCGAGGCGTTGCGGTACGACCCACCGGGCGGGTCGGACACGAGGCTGACGTGCGCGAAGATGGCGGCGAAGACGACGGCGAACTGCAGCCGCGGCGAGGTGGTGAAGGCGGAGAAGAGGCCCGTGAAGAGCAGCGAGACGTAGAGCAGCGGCGCGCGCAGGTCCGGGCCGCAGTGGATGTCCGGGTCCGCGAGGACGGTAAAGGACAGCGGGAAATACGACTCGAAGCCTATCGACTCGATGCCGTGGCGCGTCGAGCTCGCGAACGCGTCCCGCTGCCCGACTCTTTCCAGCTGGCCGCAGCCGCCCACGCCATCGTCCACGAGGCCGGCGTGGATGGCCGCGCCGCAGATGAAAGAGTCCCCGCGGTACACGCCGTCCGCGCCGCCGACGACCAGCGGCCGGTAGACAAGCTCGTGCGGACCGACGGCCCGCGGGTTGAGGACCTGCACGGATGCGCAGTTCGCGGGGCAGCGGAAGGCGAGGGAGGAGGCGTTGCCGCTGCCGCCAAATGGCTGGCAATCGATGCCGTCGAGGCCGCACTTGTTCTTGCGGCTCCAGAGCGCGTCGACGCAGTCAAGATTGACGACGGGCGCGCCGGTGCGGCGGTTCACGACGGCACGAGTCCCGGCGCGCAGCGGGAGGTAGAAGGCGGCGGCCCAGACGACGAGGAATGCGATGAGCAGCGCCAGCTTGCGCCGCGGCGTCGGGAAGCGTCGCTCCAGGAACACGGTCGGCCATCGCTGGATTGAGGGTAGGAGAGGACTGATGACCTGGATGCGAGGCGGGTCGGGGCCCGAGAGCCACCGGGTGAGCTTCCAGCGGCGATGGACCAGTTGCCTTGGCTGCGACGGGGTGCTGTCAAGGTCGGCCTCGTCGTAGTCGAACTGCTCCAGCAGCTGTGCCTCTTCATCGACGCCGCCTGGACGCTGCTCATCCCGATACGGCTCGGCCTGGCCGTTGAGAGTCATTGCCACGTGTATCGTGCCCTCTCTCGCTCTCACTCTCGTCTGACGTCGCAGTCGGAATCTTTTCACGGCATAGACATTGACGCAGATGGAACCCACCGGAAATCCAGCATGCCGAGCAGAAATACACCGACGGCAACAAACTCAAGCAACAGTGACGGGACCTAGAGCAATGAGCGCGGCGATGCGAGACGAGTAGAGTCAGCCGCGTCAAGTTCCCCAGACATCAGAGCTTGCCCGCGAGAAAGCGATGACTAATGCGGAATTCGTCGTTCCTATCGAGGCAAGAGCAAGCGCTCCTTGTATGCTCTTCCTCGCGCCCGCATTCGGTCTTGAAACATGCAGAGAAAGCAGCTCTTGAGCAAGACTCTGTCACCAGTGATCGCCATACTGGTGTGCAGCAGTGGCGTCGTTGACGGACAAGGAGTCGAGCTGCCACAGGCCGGGCGCCGAACAAGTGGGGCTTCATCTCCGGCGCTTGGCTCCCGGAAGGCAGTCCGATGTCCGATGCTGGCCAAAGCCGAGGCGCTGCTTGTCCATGCATCAATCATGTCCACTGCTCGAACCATTGTGCCCATGATCCTCTACTCAGCAACCGCAAAGTGCGGCATCGCAAGGAGGGCAATGCCTCCACAATCAACAAGCATCGCGTTGCAAACGGGCATGCCGTTTCCCTCATATTTCTCCCACAGTCTCCACCAAAGCACAGAGAGCTAAAATCCCAGGCTTGCCTTTTCTGGTTCCTCAAACTCCAGGCTTCAAGAATGATTCCGCCGGCTCCAAATCGCAAATCACCCAACAAAAGTCAAACAAGGAAAAGCAATGAACAATACCAACCAAATGTAGCTATGCCTCCAGCCCTTTTTCGCACCTCTAGTCGCCCCTTTTTTCTCTCCTTGGAATGCCTTGGCCTGTCCGCCAATGAACCAACAAACGCCGTGTCGAATGCAACAGAAGCCTCCGCCGCAGTTAATCATCTTTTTCCGAGAAGCCCCTTGTCCGGGTTGGAAAGCGAGAATGCATCGTATCGTGAACCGTCGTTCATTCGTGTCTTTCCGTACGGAAAGGAGGTGTCGCGTCGTAATATGTAATTAATGAAAGCAGATGACTCTCGAGAATGGTCGTTGCTCCAAGGTCGGCATCAATCACGCAGTCGATGCCTGTCTCTCGGCTCCCTCGTCGTCTGCCGATTTCACGTCCACCATGGACGTGTCTTCCAGCTGAGAAGAGTCGGCAAGCGACATGAGCATCGACGAGTCCCGTCGCTCCATCATCGAGCTACCGTTACCCCCTGATCCGCCCACCATGCCGTTGTTGGCACACAAGCGATACTCCCCATCGCCCTTGGACTCGATTATACACTCATCCAGTGCCCACTGCGCGAGCAGAGGATCCACGCCAAGGCTTTGGGCCTCGCCCTTTTCCATGTGCCGTCCTACGTGCTCCGTCCATTCGTCCCAGGAACCCGGCCCCTCAAACGCATGGTGACATCCTGGCTTGGGGCAGGCCGATGTTTGCGGCGGCTGTCGTCGCGTGACCAGACAAGTCTGCTGCATGGTTTTTACATGATCCTCCCATTCCGCTAGTAGCTTAGTCTCGCCCTTGGACATTGCCCTCTTGACCTGAAAGGGGGCGTGCATGCGGCGGAGATGCTGCGTGAACAGATCTTTACGATTGAATTCGTTGCCCTTGCCCTCGGCCGCGCTCTGCGGGCACTGGGAGCATCTGTAGTATTGCAGACAGAGGTGCTGCGAGGCGATATGCCGCTTCCACTCATTCTTGGATCCAAAGGTGCTCGTGCAGCCCGCAAATGAAAAGGCGCAGGGAAATGGCCGCGTGTGGGCGGCGGCAATGTGCTTGCGCAACGAGGACGAGTCTTTGAAAGGCGCATGGCTGCAGTGATTGCAGCGAGTCTCCTGCTTCGGCAGAGCACGACGGGGCGCTTTTGCGCGCGAAGTCGGCGTCAACTTGAGCTCTGCCGACAAGCTCGGGTCATTTGCATTCACGAGAGCCGCATCATGACTGTTGGATTGGGCGGCGCTGGGCATGGCATCCGGCAGGCTTGTGCGTGGTCGCTGGCCGGCTGTGATCGTCTCGTCGCTCCGGTGGCGCACGTGGCTCAGAGCTTTCAGCTGCTCCGCGGCCTCTTGCATCTCAGCCGAGTCCTCGACCTCGTCCTTGGGCTTGATTGTTCCCAAGCTAGGGCCGACGGAGGCGAGCGGACCCCTGGACGGGCTGCTTTGAGGAAGGAGGTCCGATCTGTCGCCATGCAGCGGGATGTCCCGCGACGCAGAAGAGCTGTACGGACGGTCACTGCCTTCGGGATCCCTACGAACATGAGCAGGGCTTCCTGCGGCCTGTTCCCTCGCTTCCAGGAGAATCCGCCCGTGCTCAACATGTTGTGAGTACGGCCTGACGCCTGCAGGCCCAACCAGCCGCTCGTAGAGATGGAGCATGTTGTGAGAGCTTATGTACCCAAGAAAACAACACACCTTGTCGTGCTGGACAATGTTCCATATGGAGTGAGGCATGGAAATGAGGAGCATGGTGGGAGGACCCAGGAACATGCCCTCGACAGCAATCGTGGTGCCCAGGGAAGGGGTGTTCTGAAGCCATTGGTTGTAGAATGACATGTCTGGGCTCGCATCGCCAACGAATGTGGTGCAAACAAGAATCCGAGCCTCGTCGAATCTCAGATCAGTGACCGAGTCCGGGTCGATGAGCTGGTCCTCCCGGCCACGTGCCGCGTTGCCGTTGGCCGCGTCAGCACCGTTCTGGGAAACCGCCGTCGGGGGCGGTCGAGAGGACAAGGGCGCCAAGGTCAGGTTTTGGCCCTTGCCAGGTGTTAGCGTGAAGAAGAGCGGCAATTGGCTCCGAGGCGAGGGAACTGAGGAGCCATTGGGTACGCGAGGAGGTGCCTGAGTCAGCTGCTGCTGCCTCTGTGACAGCACCTCCTCGTAGAGTCTTTGGACGCTAAAGGCCCTGCCGTTGCCGAGCTTGCGGAGGGCATCTGCCAGATTCCAGGTGAAGGTGCGGCTCGAATCGTCTCGGTGGTGGGTTTCTGCGGACGAAGCGGCAATGGCCTGTTTGACACCGTGGCTACCAGCCGTGGCCGGGTCGGGAGTGGCGCAGGTATCCAGCAGCAAGAGGATATCCGACTGTGCGTCTTCGAACAGACAGCGAACGCCGTCCCACTTGAGCTCGGCCGCATCATCACGGGCGCTGCTGTGAACGGGAAGTGGTCAGCAAACGGCATGTACGACACAGCACCAGGCCCTTGCAGCTAGGTGAGGCAATGCGAGGCTCACCATGCCCAGTACAGCTGGCCATCGCTGCCAATGTAGCCGTGACCAGCGTAGTATATGACGAGGAGGTGATTTGGCCTGGCTTGTTCCAAAAAGGACGCCATCTGAACGCCGAGCTTGATGCTGGGGTTGGGAACCGTGGGAATCTGCCATCGCTGCGTGCCGAAGTTGTACTGCTTCTGGAAGACCTGCTCAAGCGCAGCGAGCTCGTCATCAACGGAAGTGTCCTCCTCCCAGCTCAGCAGTAGGACGGACACGTCCCCGTATGGCGGCCGTTCGGTCTGGCGTTGAATGAGCATGGCGGCATCTTGTAGGTGGCGGGCAAAGGACTCGAAGTCGTGACGTTCGGCAACGGGGGGAGCATCGTGGGCAGAGTATTGCTGCTGCTGCGGCGGCGGCGGCGGTTGTGTTTGCGGTTGCGTCTGCGACGTCTGCTGTGTCTGTTGCTGTGACTGCAAAGACTTCCATTGTGTGAGCGGGTAGCTAGGCAGGCTGGTGGCAGGTCAGGCTGAGGGTTGGGAGAAGGCTGACCGTGTCGTGGGGACCTGGATACTGATTGGGGGCCGCCGGGGAAGCGTTGACCTTTGGAGCCAACTTCCGCTTCTTGCTGGACGGCTCCATGGACGAGCAAGAGCTGGCCGGGCCGGCTCGGACCAGGCAGCGGCCAGACGCGGACGATGGACTGCAGAGGCGGATTGAGGAGCACTGCGCACAGGAATTGGGCCGCGTATGGGGTTTCCTCGGGGCGGAGAAGAGGAGGAGGAGACTGAGGATGAGGAGCTGGAAGCAACCGATCGCCCATAGGTGGTACCGATGCGATGGGACGAGTAACAGCCCAGGAACGTTGGTTTTAGGCGAGGGAAATCAGGCCGGCACCAGCTCCATTGGCTGCGTCGGCAGCGGATTCGGACTTCTGGAGGGGGTTCTCGAGGCTAGGTCATGGGCGAGGCTGCCAGAATATCCGCTGGACGGCACCGATACAGGCGGCCATGTGCTGTAGACGGCAGTGCCGACGCCTGCATGTGGGGTGGCTGGCGGGCCGCGATTGGCTGGCAGCCGAGGCCAGCTCAGTCGATTTACTGGGCCCCAGCTAATAATTACGGTATCAATTGTGCAGCCCGGTGGCGGGGCGCATCCGAACAGGTCCAGTCCCTGCAAGGTAGGGCGGGGAACAAGACCCTTGGGGGTCGAGCGATCCAATGCCTCCTGAGCCTGGACTTTTCCCGATGCAGCCATCCAAAGCCCAGGCTTGTTGTTGAGGACCAGTGAGACTTGTGCTGGAGACGACGAGATGTTGGGTGAGACGGGGGGGGGCCAAAAGGGCACGTTGCTCCTGGGTGCACGTCAGACGCACAAGGACGGCGGCTGCACGCATTCATCAATGGCTTGAACGAGGCAGGTGAGCCTGCTGTGGAGATGCCCAGCCGATAATGCGCAAGGGCTGAACAAGGCCATCGAGACGAGCTTGCAGCAAAGAGCAAATGCCTCGCTCTACTGTGCGCCCGCCCGGCCAAGACATTGGAAACTGACGGGAGGTAGTCACCGGCATCAGGCCGCCACGTTTGCAACCTCGGGGGCTGATTCGATTCGACCATTAGCTCCTCCAGGACGCAGTCCCGCCTGGCCAAGACCCAACGGGCAGCTACTGGTGCCACGCCATCGTGCTTGGATCTCTCGATACCAAGTGCGGTCCCGTCGTCCAGACGGGCTGCCGGCGTCGACGTCTGGCCGATCTGATTGGGCTGCAGTCGTCCTCCTTTCTAGCTGTGTGCGACGGCGCACACATTGGCCATTTGTCTGAGGGCCTCGCATAACTAGCCAGGATTCCGCCACTGCCGGGTGAAGTCGTCGACGACGAGGCGACGAGACGAGCGGTGAGAGATGGAACAATTTTGGTCAGCCCTGCGCAAGCCGCAACGCTCATACTGCTGAAGAGGCCGCCCACCTGAGTATTTGATAGCTGGATGGTGGACAGTACGCCAGAGCGTGGGCTGTTCTGGTGCCAATTGTGTGGTCCAATCGCGACGGCCTCAACGTCAGACGAATGCACGTCGTCGTGCGACCGGCGACTGGGGACACGTGGATTCGCTGACGCGCATTCCATCTGTCTTTCATCTCACATCCAGTGTCTCTCTACGCACTACTATATGATGTTGGTTGTCCTCGGTTCTGAAGCTACCTACACGACCGACCTCATCAACACAAGGCAGATGAACAACATTACCGATAATTCGTGCCGAGGCAGGCTCCATGTCTGGAATCAATGTTGCTCAAAGGGCAGCGCAAGGATGCAATTTGCTCGTCAGTATCCCCGTGGTGTGAGATGCCGATGCTGAAACCCACTCATCCCTTCGAGGAGCGCTTGATGGCCGGTGTGTGTCAAGAGGCGCGTTTTCGGCTTGCATCCTTGGGCTCTGATGATGCTGCGAACGGAGACGATAATCACGACGAAGGTAATAGGCTTAGAAGGCCTGCACAGGATCAATTGACTGAATCCTGCTCGAGATGTACTATTGTACGTGTTCGTGACGTCTAGGCATACCTATATAAAGGGGTAGCGCCCGGATTTACGTGCTAGCCGGTACTTACCTGATCGCAATACAAGGTCCGTCCACCACGTGAGTTGGCCGCACCTTGACATGGCCTACTATGGGGAATCAGCGCGAGCGATTTTGCCCCTCCAAGGTCTCATGACTTGGCGCAAGCATCTCATCATTGCTCTCGGAGATCTGCACCTTGGGGCACTAGAGAAGATTTCAAGGCTTCTTGTCATGCTTCTACTTTGACGCCGGCGATGTAACCATTCTACCAGCGTACTTACGGGTGCTATTCCACAGCTCATCACCTTATACTTTGCCAATATTCCTTAGCGCGATTGATACCTTCCTCAGAGGCAAAGCTTTGTATGCCTTTGATAATATCGTCTTACGTGATAACAGTCAAGGTTGTACTCTTTCCTCAATTCGCTGCATGGAATGGCACTTGGGCCGGGCTCAGAGTCGTTTTCATCGCCGAGAGCTTCTCCATGCGGCCCAAGGCCACCACGACACTTGCAATAAAGCCACCCCCTTGTCGGATCTTCTTAATAGTCCCCCTCTTAGCGGTACCGGTTTTAATGATATCTTTGATAATAATGACCTTCCTGTTTAGAGGCGTGCCGACTCTATTACCGCCCTCGCCGTAGTCATGGGCCTCTTCGCGATAAAGTAAGTCAAGGATTTTATCTAGTTTCTCAAGATCTTTTTTACTGATCTTAGTAGTCATAGCCGAGTAAAGATGGATACCTTCACACACGTGTCCGAAGATAACATTGAATAGGCCCTCCTGTGTCTTGGTAAAGCTTGTAGAGATAGCTCGGGCGCCAAGTGTGGCGTAGAATTTACCGGCGTTGAAAAGGTCCAGCAGAATTCTCTTCTGAGCTAATAACTGTCAAGTTTGAGGACACCTCCAGCGATGGCCGACTTGAGCAAGTCCTGCTTGTGTGTGGGTAGATGAGGATCCTTCTTTCTTCTGAGTTGCGCGTAGGGACGAGACGTGAGCGGAGCCAGAATAAAAGATGGAGGAGGCGACCCAGCAGGGGCAAAAAGACAGACTCTCAAGGGTTTTGCTAGGAACGACGGAGAAGCCTAACACATGCACATTTCAACAGTCTGATAGAGGCAAGCAGACGTGACTCAGATTTGACTTTGCGCCAAATTCGCCTCTCGCCTCCAAGCCTGTGCTCTTACCCTGGAGGTTCTTCCCAAGTTCTCTGAACTTGAAATAGTCTAAGATAGTGGCGTTACCTACCTACATAAGGCGAAGGGGTACGTTGCAAACCTCGCACCTGCATCTCAATTACTCTGAATCAACTTCTACGACCGTCCCATCTCCAATCTGCGGACGTCAAGACGGGGCAGACCAAACAGATTGTGCTACGATGTCTGCGGTTACGGCCCCTGAGGCTAGCTCCCTCATCAATACAAAAGTTCTCGTCATATCCGACACACACGGCATGGCCCTAGCAGGACAGATGCCTAGCCAGTCGGCGGATCTGTGCATCCACTGTGGAGACTTGACCGAAGAGTCGAAGCTTGACGAGTTCCGCACGACGCTCAAGCTCTTACAAACAATCGAAGCGCCCTTGAAGCTCATTATTGCTGGTAATCATGACTTTACGCTCGATACTTCAAGCTTTCGAAGGAAAGTTGAAGAGGCCAGGCCGCCGTTAGAACCGGAGCTTGTAGCAAAGGTCTATGGCGAATATGATGAAGCAAGGCGCCTGCTACTAGACGCTAAGAAGGACGGCATCTTCCTCCTAGACGAAGGGACATATCAATTCAACTTGGAGAATGGTGCCAAGTTCACCGTTTTCGCAAGCCCATATACGCCGTCATTGGGCGACTGGGGTTTCCAGTATCGCCCAAACCAGGGGCATAAATTCGATATTCAAAAGGACACAGATCTTGTCATCACCCATGGCCCACCACGGGGCGTTATGGATCGAACAAAATCTCGGGAGCGAGCAGGATGCTCAGACCTCTTCGCAGCTATCGCTATGACGAAGCCTCTAGTGCACTGTTTCGGCCATATCCATGAAGGCTGGGGAGCAAAGATGGTTACATGGAGAGAAAAGCTCGCCGATAAGCCCTCGCACCTTATTGATATTGATAACGACGAGTCTTTAATCATTGAGCAGCTCAGCACGATGCAGAAAAGCAAATTCGATACTCCGGAGGACACAGAGCGGAAGGAGGAGAAGGTCAGCAAAAATACGGCGCAGAAATACTGCGACACGAGCCATTGCGCGCCAAAGTCCGGCAAGCAGACGTGTTTGTGAACGCATCGATCAAGGGCGAGGATGACATGTCCAATCAACAGCCTTGGCTCGTAGAGCTTGCACTGCCCAAGGCATTTACGTCACTGCCCAAGGCAAGCGTAAGGAAAGAACAGACCGAGTCGGAAAGGATTGACGAGGCTACAGAGGGCAAAGGAAACCGAAAGAAGCGAATCCTCGACTCAGATCAGCTTGAGGAACCACCCCTTACTCGAAGGCGGCTGAGTTGCAGTGGGAGAGGGGAAGGGGGATCATCAGATGTCCCGCGTCGCAGGCTTATGTTGAAACCAGGCACGCAAGCTACAGAAGTGACTTGAGAACGGGGTCACCTTGTTATTGGCAACAAGGCCGCCACTAGCGTTGAAGGGGCAACAAGATCTTTGCCCTAGCAAATGGAATGCGGCTTTATATCAAATAGTATTCCAAGCAAGACAAGACAAGCATAAGATATCAATGCAAATAGGTTCACTCGTGGAAGAAGCAACGATTTGATTGCTATACATGACCACGCTGGAGTGGTGTCTCGAAACATGCGAACCAGAGGCTCCGCCAAGTAATGTCAATACAGCCATCATCACTCCCTTCCTTGAGATTCTGGGCCCTCGCGTGGCCGCCAAATCTGAATGCGCTTTTATGAATACTCATAGCAGCAATCAAACGAGTCCCGAGGGTAGAGCGCAGCATCGAAGAAATCTCAGCTGAAGTGCCCAACACCTTGAAATAGCAGTCTTGACCGCGCGGAATCACGAGAGACTTCCATCGTTTCCCAGTCTACTCCTTCTTGGGGAGGCAGCAAGTGGCCGCCTTGTCCTCGCTGCTGTCATCCTGTACAGAACATTGTCAGTTTGGCTATAATCACGTCAGAGGGGTCTCGGGGGTACGAACAATGACCCTGCGAATCTGAAGAGCATCATGTCAGCTTCAACTTAAGGTGGGAAAAACGACGAGTATAAACGTACAGTTCCCTTGGGGCAGTCGATGCCAGGGTAAACGAGGATCATCAGGCAAGCCTCACCGGGCTCCAGAGCCGGAGCGGCCATGGCGGCACCGGCGAAGAAAGCAGCGAGAATGGCGACGACCTTCATTTTGATTGATTTGGTGGAAGTTGATGTGGTAAAGGAAGTGGTGAATGAGTAGTGCGGTGTTGGAAAAAAGCAAAGAAGTATTGAAGTGAACGATGGCCTTTATACTCCGTTCTCGTCGCTCGACTTCAAAGTTTGTGAGCAAAATCAAAGCCACGAGAAAACATCAGGAGGCCAATGTAACGTAAAACTTTTGCGCGCTTTCACTGAGCCGCGTCTTGGCAACTTGAAGTCGTGTCAGCACTACCACCCGATGACAGACTTCAACGTGGTTCTGTGCTGCAGAGTCGCATCCGTTCGTGTCTGAGCTCCCGGACGATCGGAAGATCCTATGAACCGCGTCTTGCCGAGCCCTGGAGCACGGGAGGCTCGGGGTTACGCAGCTCTACATCGGCTTCGCATGCGCTATATCGGGCCTTGTTACAACGCGAATGGGTCATGACGGTTAATGACCTGAATTGTTCACCGGCCCGTCGCGCCGTCCGAGCCGCTGTGGGACGTGGTCAAGAGCCCCCACGTCCTGTCCCCGTAATGCGGCAGGCCGCATGTGCGTGAACCTGTGCACGGCTTGAAACGGCCTGTAAGCTTCCACAAGCTTAATTGGTCTACTATTGCAGCGTCCCGTCCACATGACTGAACCGCGTCAAGCCGAGCATTGCCTTTGATCTATAGTGCCGGCTTTTGCAATGTCTTGCTGTGCTAATTTCCTCTGCCTTGTGACACTTTACTTACTCCGTGTTCATGTCCCTCGGCGACATTATTGGTCTGCCAGGCTTCAAAACCTGTCCTGTATTCTGATTCGTCAATTACTAGCTAGCCTGCCTCAAATTGGTCACCCGTTCAAATAGACCACCCTGCAAGGACAAAGTGAAATTCACCGCACGCATAATTTACTTGTCAAACATCTGCTGCTAAACTGCAATATGATTTCATGTTGGATGCTTCCCCTTTCGTTGACTTCCCAGGGTGAGAAGCGAGATCCGATCCTGTGGTGTGACCCTACATGATTCCTCCTAGCATGAAAACACAAAAATCTTACAGTAGTGGAATGCTGAAAATCTGGGGATGCTCATAAGTGCGCTGCTACCATCCATATTCTCCTTGCGAGTGTCCTGTGACTATTTTTATACACTACCTATTACTAGGTTCGAACATAGGCTTGCAGCCCAACTTGCAAAGTTCCGGGGCAAGGGTCGCCGCTGAAACTAGGTCCCGGCGATTTACGAGTACAACTAGTAACGACAAAACTCAGGTCCACGGAACCCCACCGTCAGCAATCGCATGGTGTGATACTTGGCAATGTGGCTATGGAATTGGGGGCGGCATGCCCCGTTACCCATCATCTTACCTTTTGTGGTCGAACCGAAAGCACGACAGAAAGAATCGAAAAGCCGAGAAGCGCTCGAGCTACGACGCGAGCGACATCGATCGACGACAAAACCGACTGACCGACTGACCGACCGACCGTCCGAGAAGAAAAGCAGCAACGATGGAAGGGCGATGCTGCAGAAGGCGCTGGAGCTGTTGTGTGAGCTCCGACTGGATGTCAAAGGGCTGAGACAGGAAGTACGGGATAAGAAGGGGACAATCGAAGGACGGCAAGACATGATCCGCGAATTGGGCCGACAGCTGAGACATACGAAGAACCAGGTACGCAAGGACGCGAGACAGTACCACGAGCAACTCGAAGCGACTCGAGTGTCCTCTTTACTTGAATTGGGTACCTATGCATTGATGGACGAGAGGTCGTTGCAGAGAAACCTTCGTCCCCAAGTCTTCTCGGCTTCGGGAATCGCGCACGTCCTCATCCAATCCGATCGCAGTACTTCATCTGCGCTCAGACGATCACCAGGTCTAAAAACGAGCATGCCCCGTATCATCTTGAACAGAGCATCTCGTTCCGGATCGTCCATCGCCTCCAGTCCCCTTCTCCTTCTTGGCTCCTGGATCGCATCTTGAAATCGCTCATCAAAAGTCCAAACCGTGCGTCCCTCCTTTGGCTTCCCAATATCCCTAAACCGCTTTGACCTCCCCTCCCAAGTTTCCCACCACTCATCCGGCATCGATCCGAGGGCATCGACCTGATCCGCCGTGGCGTCATCTGGCCCAAATAGCCAGCTATCAAGGAACGGTCTCACTCCAAGGATTCCCCAGATTACACACCCGAGACTCCAAGTATCAGATGCATACGACAGGGGCGTCGTCGGCTCGAACCTTGCTTCAGGTGGTCGAATCTGAAGTGGCGTGTAAGACTCAAATCTTGATTCCTGTGCAGGGCAGAACGCCGTCCCAAAATCGGTGAGGACGAGCTTAGCTTCAGGGAGTGTGATTTCGTTCCCAGGTTTGCCGAGCCAGATCGGCGGATAGACGTGAGATGGAACACATGGTGAGAGCGGCTGTCCATCAACTCTGACAACAGGTTCAGGCTCTGGCGGATCAAATTCTTCGTATAATTGCTCGGGGGTAAGCTGATCGAGACTTGGCAACTGGAGAAGGATGTTTCCCATATGAACATCTACCAACCATTAGAGATAGTCATGAATGACTAGCAGGACCAAGTACATGTACTCACCCCCGTGAACATAACCCAAATGATGGACGTACGCAACCGCCATCACAAGCTGGGCGGCAAGTGATCTGGCAACACGAAGCTGAAACGGGCCGGAGCCCGGCTCCAAGACTTCAGCAAGACTGCATCTTGCTGGCGCAGTGACAGAGCATGGATGTGTTCCATTTGGTCCGTCAAGGTTGAAGCGGTCCAATATCAAGGGGATCAAATTCGCGCCAAGCTGCGCGTTCTCAACGGCGCGGGCGGACAATTGGCTCAGAATGTCGATCTCCTTGGAGCTGTGATCCGCCGTGCCCACTTTGATCGCGACATATTTGGCCAGTTGCTCATCCCGAGCCAGCCAAAGGGTCGAGTAACTGCCAGAACCGAGTTTGTGTACTATAACATATCGGTCTCGGAGCCTCTCCCCGATCTCAATGGGACGATACCCCCCTGGCCGATAGTAGTCGAGTCTTTCGACGTCGTCGATGTGCTCATAGGGTGAGGTTGGCATTGTTGACATGGGGCGTCTGTTTTTGTAGCAAGAAGTTGCAAAGAATGATCGAGGGGTCGAAGCCAGCCATCGCCTTAAGATGCTGCAGAAGTTTGAGTGACGCAATTCCGCGTCCGGGAGGGGGATTGGTCGATCTTTGACTGCTGATGAGCGCATGTGTTGAGCGTTGGTCAGTTCAGCTTGGGAAATGTTGCCTCCACTGGATATGGTAGCCGCTGATAATTGGTCTGCGGGGTCCAGTGGTCATGTAACCGGCCAATTACAAGGCACCATTACCATCTATTTTCATAAGTCAACGTCCGGATAAAAACCCTGTTCGTGAATGAGACGAAACATTAAACTCATCCATGGTTGAGAACCGAGTCCCACACTGTCCACAGTCAACATCGTCAAATATTACTTCCACAAAGATTATATACCCAAGACCGCAGAGCGGATGCAACAGTTGGTGGCCTTGGCATACCAGGCCGCATGAGATAGACAGCTGTACCCACAGGCAGTCTTCATCCGGTAGGCACCTCCCCACATACTCCATGGGATGCCTGAAAGCAAATAATCATCCGAGTCTGATGCTGAGGACCAACAAGATTGGAGCTTCGTGCCACGACTTCCATCAATGGTAACCGTCAACAAGACCCGAAGGGCCTTCATGTCACTCTCTGCTACAAAGACGACGAGCAGCTGCGCAAGGGCACACACATTGCCTGCCACGGCTATGTGATTGATGCGGAGAGTATGGCATTCAGGGAGGCGACTCAAGCTGGAAAAAAAGCCGACTCGACCAGGAAGAGAAACACAAACCGCGCTCCTGTGTGGCCGTCTGCGGACGAGCTCTACGCTGCGCCCGAAATCGGCTATGGCCACTGGGACTAGTTGGAGGAAGCAAGCTGAGTGACACTATGTGCATAGCTTCGGTAGCGGGGCGGACCTTGTGTCTTTTCTGCAATGTAGAAACCCGACGTGTCTAGGGTTGCGCAGCACTGTGTCGTCAACCACAAACATTTGTCTGCAAATAGTCTAAGAGTGTGGGTACCGGAGACCGATCTCGAATTCGCTGTACTGTAACGGTCTCACATGTCGACGGGCCGGAACAGAGCTGGATGTCCTTGTGGGAGGGGCTGATCTCCAGAAATGGATTGGAATCAATCAATAGAAGACGTCGCAGTGGAAGAAACCGCCATGGAGAAGACGAATAGCTCCAGAACTCGGGCCCTGATTGGACAACTGGGCCATTCATCTGATGGCGGGTGGTCAGGTTCGCCCACACCTCTGGTGGAATCATGTCTATGGTGGCGCGGAGTTCGCGGGTGAGGCTGACGTGGGCAAACATGCTGAAGAGCAAGTCTTCCGTCTCTTCTTCGAGAACCGTCTCTTCTTCGAGAAAGGCGGTCTGGAGGGGGAGCTGGGCGATTTCGTTGATGTATGCACCGTAGAACGTGGCGAACCGGGGATCGTGCCGCATCATCTGGTCGCGAACCTCATCAGGCGCGTTGGCTGTAGACGTATCAGAAAACGAAGGTATGGGCGGGACACCAGTACCGTTCGCAGCATTCGCCGCGCCCCTTCGCGCAAACCGCGGTGTCCAGTGCTTCTCGAACCCAGCCTCGAGAGTCGAGATTCTGGCGGCGCATGTCGTCGCGGAGCTTAGCGTACGACATGGCCTCGTCCTCGGACAGAACCGCTCGACTGCACTTTCGGAAAACGGGGGGACCTTTAGCTTGGACAATATAAAGATGCTCCAACTAAAAAAAGAACATACAACAGCCGGTGTTCGCTGGTCGTCACCGACCCAACTACTAATCTGCCGCTCACAGGCTTGTCTCTGGGAGAGCGAACGGGATCCCGAATTCTCCTGCGGCTATGGTCGTATGTGCTAGACTTTCCACGCAAATCGACTTATGGCACCGATGCACCAAAACGCCCCCAACGGTTGGTATCTGGCGAATGGTGGAACGCTTCCTTCTTTCTGGTCGCGCTTGCCTGAATATCGATGCTTCTCTGAGTATGTGAGGCCTGCTGGAAGTTTTGCAAGTAATGGCCTCCAAATGTCTGTTTCGACATTTGAGGAAAGTAAAGAGGAAGAAGGCGTAAGAGCGCTTCCAGAATCAATTCTTTCATTTTTTAGATGCCACCTGAGCTTTCTGTTCTACTCAATTGGTCATAAGAGGTAGGCCGGCTGGCGATAATTCATGCCGTTATGGCATTCGGCTAGTCATGAAACGGCCACACGCACGAGCTTGGTTTCTCGGCAGGCCAGCTGCAGCTCTTCTGCCTGATGGCCACCGTTTCAAACTTACGCGCGGGATGGTCTGTGCTATTCTCGTAGGCCTTGGGGTTTCGATGTACGTCCAATGCCGAAAGATGAGGACCTCCTAACATGGGTGTGTTGCCTCGACTCTAACCATCCACATTTCGTTGCTCGCTTTTGACGCCAACCTTTTCGGCAACACAGTCCTCACCTTGGTTCAGTTTACTCTGCGCTGTACGAGACTACACGTAGTGTGCATTATTTTGTTCAATGTGAAAACTTACTACGAGGTAGTGAAGTCAACGACTTGTATATGCCAACGTCCTTGAGGCCTGTGAAAAGTCTCGTGCATGTAGCTTAGACGAATACTGGGCGGCCGTTCTGTTGCTTGCTTACTGCATGTGTTCGTGGCAAGTCGGCGAGCTCATGCCCAAAACTGGGTGAAATCTGGAAACTGCCATTCTCGGTCATGGTTGAAGCAAGGAAGGGCAGTGCTTCTCGAGCCATGGTAGCGGTTGAAATGATGGATTGACACAATGAAGGTCTGGGTGTGCACTTGACGGTGTTCACTGTTGAGCTATCCAATGGAACCACCTCAAGCATTGAGGTGGCATTGATTCCCCTGACTGCGGCGACCCGTGATTGGTCGGTGCGGAATGGACCGTGCTCTAGGGCCGACCCGCTGGCTCCCGCCTCTCCACAGCGGGCGGCGCCATGTTTGCTGCAGCTGAACTCAGGACTCTGGCCGCTGGAGATGGGCACTCTTGATGATGCCAGGAAGTCTTGGATAAGCTGCAAGGTACCAGCTCGTGCAGCTACGAGTACGCGACGCGATGCCATTGCGTGGAGAAATGGCCAAGACGCCGAGATGCGCCACGGCATCACTGTAGGGAACAAAGGATACCTTATCCATGGATACCTGTAGGTCTACTGCCCGAAAATCACGTCGCGTAGCCCACAAGGTACCTATGCTTACCGGTCATGCCGGGGCTCGACCAAGGACCCCCCCTGAATGTGTGAGTGCTCGTAATCGTAACCGTACGGACATTTCAATCACCAGGCCGCTGATGCTGCGTCCCAGGGCGGGCTGGGCCAGGCCAAGTCATGAGAGCGCCCACCTCAGTCGTTGCGCCGAGCCGTGGCGCCATCCGAGCGCTATTTGAGCTGAGCCGAAGCCGCTGTCAAAAGACGCCCGGGCCTGCCCTGCCATGCCCTGACTCTGGCTGCCCTGCCGTGGCGCAACCAACAACGTCAGGGCTGATGAGTTGTCACTCCAACCTCTAACCTGGCCTGATCGCTCAAACCGCAAGTCGACGGACGCCGAGCGGCTTTCTCACTGGGCCAGAACCACACAGCCAAGGCAGACATTCAGGTTTTCCTTCTCTCCTGCCCCTCGATTTCTCCTCTCGCTCCCCATCATCGTGAGCGGCCCTTTGCCCCTAGCCATGATACTAACGCCCCAGGTGTGCTAGACAGCAGAGCTCCCGGACGACAATTGTCCTCGCGCCGGGCCATGGTCGTGCTCAATCGCCTCGGATAACCGGATGTCAGCCAATTGATGCACTCGCGCTCTTCGGGGTTGTGACGACTCGACGAGTCTGATCGCCGACGGCAGTGGCTGTGGACGGGGCACCAGCAGGCGTGCGCAGTGCAGCGACGATAGGACGCGAAGACGACCAAATTACAAACAGAGTTCGAACAAACAGGATTTTGCGACGGCTGACCATCGAGCCGCAATCGCGAACTGCGTGGGCGCGGAGAGGAGGTGGTTGAGGTGGCCGCTACCTTACCTTGATATCCAGCCCCCTCCATTTCCAGCGCGTTTCCTGCCACCACATTTCGGCATCGCCAGGGCCCCTGCGCCGCGCACCGCCCGCCCTCGCCGTCGGTGAACTGGGACCATCTCTGCGCACCAGCTCGGGTGCCAACACGCCACTTCTCTCACCTGTCCCAATTGATGCCATTTTCGTCTTCTCCGACCTGTTTGCTTCTCCTCTCTTCCCTTCGCCTCGGTAGCTTCGACTCTGGCAGCTGCCTCAACATCGTCAACCACCTCAGCCAACACCCGCCACCACCACCGCCAGTCCTCTGGTGGTGACCGAGTCATCAACTTGTCTCCCTCACACCCGCCTCCCGTCGGCGCAGGAGTCTTTGTGTCCCAGCCACAGCATCTCCTTGCCGCTCACGACCCTTACGATATCCACGAGCCCACGTCTTTCCCCAAGCAACGCCAGCAGCAGACGACAGTCCCTGTGGAGAGGCTCGCCAGTCCATCGTCTTCAACCCAGCGATCCCTTCGCCGCACTCCGCGATTCGAAGCCACTCCGAGCCCCGAGCCGCCTAGATTGCACATCGCGGCTGCTTCTGTCGGCTTCTCTCCCAGCGTCACCTCGTCAGACGATCGCCCACGGTCGTCCTCCCCCGGTACCGGACTCGAGGCCTCGCTTTTCGACGAGGGTAGGGACCGACAAGGTCATCGCCGGCGACGCAACTCGCAGCGTCTGGACGTCGACGACGACGACCTAGAGTTATCTGATCGACTACATTCCCGACACTATCCCGCACCTTCGTCTTCCGCTCGCCGACATCTGCTCGAGCCTGCTTCGCCCCTGCGAATATCCAGAACCACCCGAAGCGCCATACTCTACGCACTTGAGGAGGCGCTTCGCCAACCCCAGTTCTTCACCCCTGACGTCATCGAGGAGTCGGCGAGCATGGCCGACCTCATGGCAGCCAGCCCAGTCCCTGCCGCCTCAAATGGCAACGGCATGCCTTCTCCCCGTCGTCCGACCGCCGGGCCCGCACCCACAGGCTCCCCGTCCGGCATCAGAGGTCCCAGGATGATTATGCAAGAACGGGCAGCGAGAGAGGCACGGCAGAGAGCAGAGGCTGAGAAGCAAGCACTGGAGCGAGGCCGAGCCGAGCAGGAGGCTCGCCTGCTGGAGGAAGCTCAAAGCAGGAATTCCGACCGTCGATCTGCTGGCGTTGCGCCAAGGCAAGGCAGCGGCAATGACACGCGACAGCAAACCGACCCTCGTCATCAGGGTCAAACGACGCCACCAGACAACATCCAAGCATCGAGGGTCCCGGCGGCACCACCGGCAAAGCTGCCGTCTCAACAACGGCCTCAACAGCTGGCTGCCAATCAGCAAGCACACACTCAGACCTATACACCCGCTGGTGCTGGCCAACAGCAACAGCAGCAGTCGCAACAACAACCCCTCCGGCAGCGTCCTGTCTCCGCTTCTCAAACAGCCGAAACAGCAGCCCAGCCCGTCGACGTGGCCAAGCCCCGCAACTCGTTTCCCCACGCCTTCGAACGTTGGGAGACTCTGTCTGCGCACTGGGAAGGCTTGACGAGCTACTGGATCCGCAAGCTCGAGCAGAACAAGGACGACGTCAACCGTGACCCCCTCAGCACCCAGCTGGCCCGACAGGTTACCGATCTCTCGGCGGCCGGGGCTAATCTTTTCCACGCCGTGGTGGAGCTGCAGCGGCTGCGAGCCAGCTCCGAGCGCAAGTTCCAGCGATGGTTCTTCGAGACCCGATCGGAGCTGGAGCGTGCCCAGGAGGCCAACGCAATGCTGGAAGCAGCCCTTCAGAAAGAAAGGAGGGATCGCGCCGATGCCATCCGGGACGCCCTTGACCAGGAGCAGGGAAGTTCCAAGATGCAGAAGCAGCTCGCCGAGATGCGCAAGGAGCTATCCATATCAAAAGAGGAAGCACGGCGGGCCTGGGAGGAGCTGGGCCGTCGCGAGCAGGAGGAGCGTGATAGGACCTACTCACTGCAGACGGGGCAGCCAACCATTGTTGGCGGTGTCCAGGTTGTTCCCATGATTCAGGGTGGTCGACATGGCCTGGCGCATGAAGCAGGAGGCTATCAGCAAGAGTACGAACAGAGCTATCCTGCAGAACATGCTCAAACACCAACCATCCAAACAACCTCGCCGACCCCTGGCGACAATACTGGCACCTACCATCCTCAGCAGCAGCAGCAGCAGCAGCAGCAGGGACAGCCAGGGCAGCTCCACCCCCCAGCTCAGCAGGAGACGGGAGGCAGACGACGTGGAGGGTCAGAGGGCGGCTACAGCGAAGGTGAGTACGTCATCGATGCCGAAGGAAACTTCATCCGGGACGTGCACGGCAACAAGATCCCCTTCGCCGCGCCGCCCTCGACTTACTCGGGTTCTGACGTCGAGGCAGACGAGTACGAAACGCCGGTGACTACGAATCCCCCTAGCGGAGGCCACGAACCACCTTCGACCTCGGGCAGCGATGCCCAATGGACTGGGGCGTACTCCAGCCCGCAGGACTACTCTGGTCAGGGCTATGGGACTCCTGGCTGGGAGACTGTTCCACGGCACCACCATCCGACGAGGTTGAGCGACGTCATCGAAGAGGATGAGCGGAGCCGAACGAGCGCCAGCGTGAGCCGCGCCTAGGAGTCGAGCTCGGACTGACCGTTTCCTGCTTCTTGAACAAGTCCTTGCGTGAGAGGCTTTCCTAACGGAGTTGTTTGATATGCTGCCATTGCGGCGCGTAAGCTGCGGTGGATGGCATGCTCACTTTACTTTCAAAGCTTTGTCAAGTCAACTTTTCTCTTGCATTTTCGTCGACGACAATTCATTTCTTCTCGTCCACATCATCGGAGCAATGTGCGTCATCATGTTCCCTACAGGACCATCTACTGGCCTTGAACTCGACGAGAGAAGCCCCGCTTCCCTGCGAGTCGATGCTTGGGAGCATAGGTCGGGCACTTGGGCGGTTTCGAGTACTAGCACACGGTTACATAGGTCAGTATGATGCTGTATGATGCTTCTGGCCAGGTCTCCCCGTACGACGTTGCCCCTTTACCCTCCACTTACCTCGGCTCGGCGGAACGACGGGCGACATGACCACACCACAGCATCAAGATAGATAAAATGAGCCGAATTATGAGGACTTCGGACCGAGCTAAGTTTTTTTTCGCAGGAGTTGCGGGAAGGAATGACGGAACTTGGATGCTGTGCGTATTGATGTAAATGCTGTCGAATTATGAACGTGACTCTACTAGACGAACTTTTGTTCCTCATGCCCTGCTCGGCACGTGTGGTCAAATCGCCATTAGTGCAATCGGGCTTCAAAAGGGTGACTTCGCGAGATGGGATAAATGGCGCCAGGGGACCGAAGTACCAATCTTGACCCTTACCAGCTGAATGTGCAAGATTCCTCGCCGCCGTAGTAGAGGCTCGTAACCGTAGCGCAGTTGCTAAATTAGAACCCTCGGCTCGGTTGTAATAACCGTACGGTAATAATAACCACGGACTATAATAATAGCTATATTAGGCCGAGACGTTAGGATATCACGATCAATTAGGTATAGTAGCAAAAGATATATCTCGACGTTTGTATAACTTATTACCCCGGTTAGTCCCCTTTTTAAATATAATTTTCTAACGCTATAAGAGGATCAGGGGATTTTTCCGTTCCTATGTTATCGACGAGGGTCGCTAACCGTGCTACGGTTATACTTACCAGAACGTGCCGAGCAGGGCATTATTAGCCACGTGTCTCCCGTGTGCTTGCTGCAGCTCTCCAATTAATTACCGTGGAGGCATCGCTGTTCGCCACTTTTACTTGTAAATGCTCTTAATTACACGGCTAGGCTTGCGCCAGATATCTCTTACTCCGAAAACTCATTATGTAGATGCCGCTGACGTTGACGTATATGTCGTGCGGCTTACAGCCCCTGACTCTCCCAAAGAACGCGGAACGCAGAAGACGACCTTGCCAGCAACTCGTCCGGAGGGCCCGCCTCTTGAACCCTGCCCTCGCTCATGACGACGACGACGTCGCATCCGCGCACGAGCTCCAGCCGATGCGCCACCTCGACGACGGTTCGCCCCTCCATCTCCTCGCGAATGACACGGCGCACCTCGTCGTCCGTCTGCCTGTCGACGCTGCTCGTTGCCTCGTCGAGCAGCACGACGGCGCTTCGCGAGAGCAGCGCGCGCGCGAGGCAGAAGAGCTGCAGCTGGCCGGCCGAGAAACCAAGGTCGTGCATGTCGCCGTCGAGGCCGCCGCGGGCTTCGACGGCGGGCCAGATGGCCGTCTTGCGCAGCACGTCCTCGAGCGGGCCGTCGGCTTGGATGAGGCCCTGCGGATCGAGGTTGTGGCGTACGGTGCCGGCGAGCTGGATGGCGTCTTGGGGAAGGGTGGTGAGGCGCGATCGGATAGTCTGCCGGGGGAGGGTCGAGAGGGACTGGCCATCGATGTGGATGCTTCCGGAGCGGAGATCGAGGATTTTTCGCTACGAGACTCGTCAGTACGAGGTTGTTGGTCCCATATCCGTCGCAAGACTCACCTGTATGAAGCCACGACATCTCTGAGCTCAATCGCCCCCTGAGCGGGCCAGTCACTCGCCGGCTCCCCGCGCTCCTCCTCCTTGTTTTCGTCAGGGGTATTACTCATGAACCATTTAAGTCGCGCAATCGCCCCTGGCGATGTCTCCAGCCTCGTCCACTGCTCAATGACCAGTGTCAAAGTCTGGTTGAAGGAGATGAGGTTCACCATGGCCAGGCCGACGGACCCCTGACTCGCGCCGCCGCTGCCGCCGCCGCCGCCGCCGCGCGGGTGCAACGCCATGGCGACGAGGACGAGCGCCATGCCGGCGACGAACAGGTCCAAGACGACCTGCAGCCAGCGCTGGATGCAGAACATGGTGTAAAAGGGCTTCTGCGACGTGTCGAGGCGGGCGTGGTTGTCGCGCAGGAAGGCGCCCGACCAGCCAAAGGCGCGGATCGTGGACAGGCCGGCCAGCGCCTCGGTGAATTGCGTGTACAGCGGCGACTTCATCTCGAGGTCGAGGAAGCGGATCTGGCGCGACGTGCGCAGGTAGTACTTTTGCACAAGGTACAGGGCGACGAAGCAGACGGGGATGACGGCACCCACGTAGCTGGCGCCCGACGCGATGAGCCCGGTTTCGGCGAGGGCGCGGAGGGCCACTGCGAGACTTGTCAGACGACTGATGCTATTCGCAGTCATGTAGCGGGAATAGGGCTTACAGAATATTGTGTTGAGAAAGGCCATGGGAAGGGCGTTGTCGATGAGTGTCATGTCCTGGCTGAATCTACGTCCATGTTAGATTCGTCGGGTCGCGGAATGCAGACGTAGACACGAACCGGTTCAGGGTGATTCCGCTGTCAGTGCTCGTAAAGAAGTGAAAAGGGGCTCTGCATAGTGTCAGTATCCGACTCCGATACTAGATGTCTTGGCTGGAGCTTACCGAACGACCGTGTTGAGTAGCAGGTCATGTAGTCGTTTTGCCGACTTGGGCACCCCGATGACAACAAAGTACCTTGATAGATGTTAGACCAACAAGAACTCAATAGATTTGGTTCGTCTAGATGAGCGTACCCGAGGGCGAATGAGCCAGCCACAGTGGACGCGAGAGCGAAGCCGATGTAGCCTCCCATATAGCCGAGATCGGACGATCCGGTACCTTTCTCGGTCCATAGCCGTAGCCAAACCTCTACCGCAGTGTCAGCATGGCTTGAGAGCAATTTACAATATGAGAATTTGAGAATACGTACGGGGCATCTTGCTCATGGCAGTGTGGGTGAGGCACATGACAACGATGACTGCCAGCACCCCATTGCCCATGGACCGCAGATAGATCTTGTAGCAGTCGAAATCGCCAGTCTGACGGCTCAGATCCGCCTCGGTCTTTCGGTCGGGGTTGGCAAGCTCCTGGGTGGGGGCGCACTTGTTCACTTCCATCTCTTCGCTCTCGGGCGCGGATACGGTGGTGCTGGTGTCGGAGTCGCTGTCTAGAACGCCCCATTCCGAGGGATCGACCGAGTCATAGGGCACCTGATTGTGGAGGACGCGGCCGTTTTGCAGCATGGTGACGCAGTCTGCTGCGGGAAGGAAGTTGACTGAGGCTTGAGTCAGTAAGAGGCCCTTTAGATGGGTGAAAGTTGAAGAGTGGCTTACCGTGGTTGGTGGCAAGGATAACAGTGGCCTTGCTCTTTCGGAGGAGTCCGTCTGCACCCATCAGGCGCTGGAAGACGGCTTTCGAGGTTGCATTATCGAGGCCACTGAACACATCGTCCAGCAGCAGAAGACTCCGGTGGGAGTAGACTGCTCGAGCTAGGGCCTATGACTGTTAGCACGAATATAACGGGAGTCGTACTGTTATTTGTATGCTCACCACCCGCTGTTTCTGTCCCCCGCTGAGAGATACGCCACCGGAGCCAACTATAGTCTCATCCCCTAGTGGAAACTGCCTTATGTCCTCGTCCAATGCACACGCCTCAATGACAGTGCTTAGCTTGTGCTCATCGGGAGGCGACTGGCCAAGGATGTTGGCTCTGATGGAGACGTTTTGCAGCCACGGAGTTTGGTCGCAGTAGGCGATGGAGCCGACATTGGCGACAATGCGCCCCTTTGTCATAGTCAACTCGCCGGCGATGGCCTTGAGCAGAGACGACTTGCCGCAACCCACGCGGCCGACAATCATGGAGATTGCACTGGTGGGGAACGCCATATCGATATCATGCAGTACCTCGACGTTCTCTCCTACTACGAAGCTGGCGTTATCGATTGTCACAGCCGCGATGGGGCTCGCGACCGTCAGACTTGCGTCTTCGGCCTCGTGAAGGATTTGCAGCTCTACATCGCTGATGGAAGGGGCCAGCTTCGGACCCTCTTCTAGGAGGCGCGATGACTGGTGCGGCGTTGACGGGGTCGACGACAATGGGGTCATTTCGCGGCCGTCCTTGAGCTCATCGAGCAGTAGGAATGTTTGGAGACGTTTGAAGCAGCCGACGGCGGCAAACAGCTGGACAATGGAAATGAGAATATTGACGAGGGGCGCGGCAACGATGCTGATGATGGACAGCGAGGTAAACGCCTCGGCCACGGTGAGTCCTTTATCCGCCTTGGTCCAGAAGATGGCGGCGAGGATGATGATGACGGGGGTCAGGTCTTCCGAGGCCATTGCTAGAGTCGAGTTCAGTAAGCCGACGGCAGCAATGCACGAGTCTGAGCATGTTGAGACTCACCCATGGCATTGAGCTGGACCAGGATCCAGCGGAAGCTCACGGACAGCTTGAGCTCGTCGGCTCTGAGCTTGCGGAGAAGGGCGTGGAAGAAGTCGGTCAGGCCCATCATCTTGACGCCCTTGATCTGGCTGAGCATGCTCGACACGGAGCCGACGCGCTCTTGGATGGCCTTGTTCCATTTTATCCTGGCCGGACCCATGGCCGGTGACATGAGAGCGCCCGCGCCAGAGGGGACTGTGGGAGCCGGTCAGCGGTCTTTTGCTGAGAGAGAAGAGTTGTGTGCAGAACCGATTGAATCATGAGAAACTTACTGAATGCAGGGATGAGGATAAACAGACTCGGCACGCCAATTTGCCGGTACAGCATGTAGATGGCAACGGGAATCTCAATGAAGCTCGCCCAGATGTCGTGGATGGCATCGCCCGCCATGACAATGGCCTCGATGTCGGTGCTCATGAGCGTCACGGGCGCCGCGTCCTTGACGCTCGCCGACCGCAGCGCCAGCGTCTTCTTGAAGACGAGTGACGCCAGCCCGCCGCGGTACATGGTCAGCAGCTGGTACGTCATGTGCTTGTAGAGCGCGTTGCACACGGCCATGCCGACGTAGACGAGCGCCGTCGCCCCGATGAGGCTGCCGGCCACGTCCTCTGAGCGCGGCGCACCGACAAAGTCGACGACGGCGTTGATGAGAAAGGGCTGCGCAAAGGTGAATCCCGTGAAGAGCAGCCTCGGGGGCATGCCAGCGACAAATTGCCACTTGTAGGCGAGAAAGGTGCACTTCATGAGGCTCCATTTGCCAGTCTTTGGATCTGTACGGTGGCATCAGCTCCCAAATTGGTGCCGCGGACGTAGGCTTCCAGGCTCTTACCCTTGTCCCACACCTCCTCGAGCTGATCCAGCAGCCGTCGCGCGTCAAACTTGTTCTGAATGGTGCCAATGTCATCAACGCCGAGGAGCATCCTCGCGCCCGCAAAGAGCAGCGAGTTGAGCCACCAGAAGACGCCCCTGCTGACCAGGCCCGCGACCGTCTCCGCCGCCGTCGCGTCCTTTTCCCTCACGATAATGCGTTTCTTGGGTGACTCTTCAAGAACGAGCAGCAGGGCTTTTACGACGAGCGAAACCGTGTACACACCCGCCACGGCGCGTAGGCCCGGCCGCAGCCAGTACGTCCGCAACGAGGCGATATCGAGGACGATGAAGAGCAGGAGGTAGCCGCCGAGCAGGGATGCGGGCTTGATGGACTTGCGGTGCTCGGCATAGGACGTCGCCGCGATGGCGACGGCTTCGAGGATGCCGATGGCCGCCTCGGCGAGGCATGTTCGCGTCCGGGGCGTCGAGGGCAGGGACCACAGCGCCACGAGGGCTACCTGGAGACACAAGTATACGGCAATGGCCGCCTACA
The DNA here is from genome assembly GCA_024340015.1 of Tolypocladium ovalisporum. NCBI lineage: Eukaryota > Fungi > Ascomycota > Sordariomycetes > Hypocreales > Ophiocordycipitaceae > Tolypocladium > Tolypocladium ovalisporum. The sequence goes on along the minus strand of JALHBZ010000208.1, from coordinate 262,736 downwards.
GGGCATAGTGTATCAGAAGACAGGTTCGAGTCGCTCGCGGAACAAATCTTACCAGTTTCGCCCACAGGTGCGGCCCGGACCGCACGCGGTCCTCATGGCGGAGGAGCGCCGAGACGCGAAAGGGGGCGAGGACGATGAAGAGACACGTCGGCAGCAAGGAGAGGATGGTCTGCTCGAAGAGAATGGTAAAGTCAAAGACGCCCGGGAGATGCGGGCCAAAGCTGTCGTCGGTGGCGGCGTCGCTCATGGCGGGGAGTGAGTTCGTGTAAGTCGCAGCTTTTTCGGGAGCAAGCTTCTATACCCCAACGCCTAGTAGATGCAGTCAAGGCCGTTTCTGGAAACACAAGAGCAAGACGCTGAATCTCACAAAGAAACCGTCAGGAAAGCATTCATGCATTGTATTCAGGGCCCCTTGCAAAAGGCGACGGCGGCTCAACACCTTGTTATACCAGCCCATGCAACGACGTCCCCGGGACCCGTAGCCGTCGAGTCTGGAGCATGGAGCAGCGGTGTTCAGAAGACACGACGCAATGCAGGGCGATGACTTTAGCGGAACGAGGTTCTTGTCCCCTCGTCTATCAGTGAGTCAGGGCACCCAACACCTGCGTCTTTGGGGTTGGCGCCGATGCACCCCGGGACAGGCGGCGACACGCGTGCCGTCTCGTTGCGCGGCGTTTGATGCAGGCCGCTTGGGGTGCCGGACAGCTTCTGGGTCCTTGAGCTGTGGGGGCGTCACCTTCGGTCGGGGACTGCGTCTTTGGACGTCGTCCGGACACATTGCAACCGATTCGTCGGAGTCTTATTACTGACTCTGAAATCGGCAACTCGAGTCGCGAGAAGAGAGTCTGTAACAATTTGCCAGTTCGCCCTAAAGCTTGGGCTTGATGAACCCCCTGGGCAAGGACTCGATTGGTTTCCATTTGAATCTTGCGAGTCATCTCGATTAGTTGCGCGTCTCGCCAAAAAGAAAGAGGTGGGCCTGGCCAATGAGTCTTCCACCATGGCGTAAGCACCTCCGTCAGCCCTATCGAAGTGTCCAACGGACCAACCCGAAAGAGGCCCCTGGATCGGAGCAAGTACCCGCAGCTGCGTACGCAACACACGAAGCCTCACGAAGCTTGCTGACATGGATCTCGGCTAAATCCCGCCACGTTGGTCTCCAGACTTTGCAAACTCGTAGTCGCAGGTTTCACGTGCAAGAGCTTGTACGTGAATGCAATGCAATTTTATGGCACACAGCCAGGCTTGCATAGCGTCTTTAACAAACACGGCTGCAAATGCGATCTGGTGGTCTGTCACGACAATATAGTCCGCACCCCATCAATATTCGTTATTGTGCAACTCGAATGGCAATCGCGTCCGCTACACGACTAATACGCGACTGGAAGTGGGGTTCGTTTTGATCTCCCGGTTGCGCTCTATTCTCGTGTGATATCTTGCCGTACATGTCACGCTTGGGGCACTATTCATGGTTTGAACCTTTACTTCAAACGTTGACAGCTAAATTGGGCGAGGAACATTACAAAATAAATATTACATGTAAGGATGATGCTTGTGGTTGCTATGACATCCACGTCATATCCCAACCTCCTGTGAAGAACCAGCACGATTGCCGCACAACTTGTCCGTCCTTCTCGTTGACATGGGGGGCGTCATTCACATTCCCTTTGCCCGATGCGTCGGCGTCGTCGGTCTTGACTGCTTGTCGTAGATGTCGTTAGGCAGGTGTCTTTGAACGAAGAAGCTGCCCAATATAGGTGCCGTTAACCTTGCTCAGGACGGGGGCGGACGTGTCTGTGATGACTGTGGATCCAGCCGCTTCCGCATTACTCTTGGGCGTGAAAGCTGGCAGTAGCTTGTCAAGTTTCAAGCCAAATGGCGTCCAAGCTGGCGGTAGCTTGGGTGTGGGTTCGTCAAGTGTAGCAGGCGGTAGCTTGCCAAAGGCCTCGTCAAGCTCAGCAGGCGGTAGCTTGGTTGAGGGTTCGTCAAGCTCAGCAGGCGGTAGCTTGGTTGAGGGCTCCTCAAGTTCAGCAGGCGGTAGCTTGGTTGAGGGCTCGTCAGGTGTAGCAGGCGGTAGCTTGGTTGAGGGCTCCTCAAGTTCAGCAGGCGGTAGCTTGGTTGAGGGTTCGTCAAGCTCAGCAGGCGGTAGCTTGGTTGAGGGCTCCTCAAGTTCAGCAGGCGGTAGCTTGGTTGAGGGCTCCTCAAGATCAGCAGGCGGTTGCTCTGGTGTGGGCTGGACCATGTCATCTAGCGTTGAAGATGGCAGGGCGTTGATGTCGATTCCACACTTGGTGAGATCTACCGGCTTGGGCAAGTCCGGCCTAGAGACGCCGTACTTTGGGCTGTCGGCGTCGTAATACGAGTCGAGCGTGTAGTTGTAGTACATGCCATTGTCGAGTTGGCACCAATCGCCGACCAAGCCGATGCCCACGGGGGCGGTGTACTCGTAGTAGTCGAACTGGAGCATCTTGGGTTTGTCTCCGTCCATGATGGGAATCGTCAGCTCACAATCTCGGGTAGTGGCCGAGCTGGAGCACACGCGGCGTTTATAGCCATCTTCATCGTCGCAGCGAGTGCTGGTGCTGCATGTGTCGTAGGTGTCTATCTTGCCGCCCTTCCAAACGGTTTTGCACTTTGTTTGAAACCCCGTCCTGCACTTGCCCTTGACCTTGAGAGATGCCGTGAAAATCTCTGTGAAGCAACGTGAGAAGGGGGGGCAGCGATAATTGACGGATGTTGTCCGAGATGATTGCCTTCCGGTAGTGTGGGACGACGAATACGACGCTGAGACGCTGATGGAACCTTTGGTAGGATCTCCCCCCGTAGCAGTCGCTCCCACAGTCCAGCCTGTCGTGACCGAGTCGTACGAGACATCTGTTTCCGACACGCCCATCTCCACCGCTTCCGGTAATCTATTCGACTTGCTGGAGACTTCGTTCACGTGTACTTCGATACTCGTCTCGTAGTGCTCGCCGGGTATCAGGTCCTGTCTAGTCACTGCCCAAACGGTTGAGCAACGTTGCCAACATCCTCCGATGTTTGATTCGTCATAGTAGGTCCCTGGATTCTTTGGGTCGATTGTTACTTTGTCGGGCGCCATCTCCGCGATCCAGGCCTTCTTTTCGCGGTCTCGTATCTCCATACGAGAGGTGTAATCGCAAGAAACACCAACCGCAAACAGGACACAGATGAGAGGAATGGGCTTCATGTTGAAAGATGAAAGATGTTGTCGGCTATGTCATGAGCCGTTGATATTATGAATGAAGATGTTATCGGGTATATCATGAGCTGCTGCTATAACACATGGGGAAAAAACAAGAGAGCAGTCGCGAAATTATAGGTTTTTGAGACCGCTACAGTCGGGTAGGGTATCTAGTGCTCTTCATCAGACAGGTTCGATGTTTTGCACGCCATAGACGCGTTTGAGCAATCTTGTTTCCATCCAAATCATGGTCAAAGAACTATTAGAATTCCCCCCTTGACCAAGCCGGTTTCCGGCAGCCCGAACACATGTTCATGCATTCGTTGAAAGACGAGAATCACTGCGCGCAATTTCCCCTTGCCGCGCTACCTAGGATTGGGTTGAATAGTGCCAGCCAACCTGCAGCGCAAGAAATGAAGCCGCCGGCGATATGAATGCACGCGCTGCTTGGCCTTGGGCGTAGGTGCGCGCCGGGCTCCCTTTTCTCATCCCTCCGATGACCGTCAGGAACGTGAGCCCCCGGACGAAAGGCCTAGATTGTTTGTCAGGTCTGGCCCCGGACGAAAGGACGACGTTGTATTATGCGGCACCTGGTTTGTCAGGTCGTTCGCATTGGACCCACACACCCCCATGGGGTCGAAGCTATGAGTACGGACTAATTAACCCAAAGTGCCAATTAGGTAATTCAGCCGCCGATATAGTCCGTGCGCGTACCTCTCAAGCGCTTGATAGCTGCGCGCGTCAGGCGCTTGTGGGGCGAGTCCTTGAAGGCAGGGGGAAGACGGTCCGCGGCGTCGCGGGCTCATAACTTCACCACCCAACCGCGAGGCTCGGGCATGGGTTGTTTTGCGCCAGCCAAAAACTCAGAGACATACGACCCGCCAAGCGCAGGTAATTTGGTTTTCATAATCAACATGGCAGCGACAGCTCATCTAGGGGCTTTCGTTATGTGACCAGTCGCCCCAAGAGACGCCCTACCGCCTGCTAACGAAAGCCACACAGCCCCTACTGTATACATCCAATGTGATGTTTACTTCGAGGATGATCCCTTTGAATAATTCCAGGTCCTAGTGAGCTGTACGAGGGAACCCTTTCTATATAAGATATCAGTGCTCCTATTCCCTTGCTGTTCGGTATCATCTCTACACTCTTCCATCTTTACAAGATATTACTTCTTCTACACCATTCGTCTCTCAATACGCAGCCACGATGCGGAGCCTTTCGGTCATTCTCTGTATTTCGGCTATTCTTAGCCTGGGTACTGCTTTGCCGGCGCCGCCACCAGGTTCGGTAAAGGATATGGTCAGACTTCATGGAAAAAAGATTGACATGGCAAACTCCAAGACTGGCTTGCCGAAAACCAACGGTCTAGTGCGGAAACCTGTTCTCAGGGAAAATCCGAACAAGATTTATCAGTCGCGCAAAGATATAGCAAAAAAGCAATTCAAGGAGAAGCTGGCCAAGGCGAAGGAGGAAATCGAGTTTGAGGAGTGGAGGGACAATTTGGGCAAGCCAGGGTCCGGAAAGGAAACCCCAGGCAAGCCCTCCAGCGGCGGAGCCCCGGGCCAGTCGGCTGAGAGACCGAGCTCTTGGGGCGACGACGGCAAGATCCTTGAGGATCCCTTCACCAAGCGCGGCGTCTTTGGTTCTCCATTTGATAAGCTGCCCGTCGCCAACGTTTCTCCTTTTGGTGACAAGCCCCTCGTCAACGTCTCGCCTCTTGGTGACAAGCCCATCGCCAGCCCCACTCGCTATGCAAAAATCGACAAGGCAGCCAAGTCCGGCATCTAAGACCAGGTCGCCTACAGTCTTGCCTGACTGCGACAGCCAAACCCGGGACGTGGCAAGCTACGCAAACTTCTGGTGCCCGCGATGATACTTGACAAGAGCAGCAGGGTTTGAACTTTGGATCAGGACGATGAGGAAATCAATCAGATTGGACAGCCTGTTATGCAAGGGGCATGGAGGGGGTTTACAGTTTAGGACCGGGAGCAGTTCGTTTGGTACCTCTTGATTAACTTTTATGATATTAATGCCAGACTCTGCAATCTTTGAAATTTCCCCATATCTTATCTTGACGTGTATGACCATTGGCGGAGGGGGTCATGAACGTGCTGATGACCAGCAAGTGGCTCTTTGAGGCAGCCCTGCCGGCCAAATGAAGTTGCCAAGCCACGGCATAATCCTGGCCCTAACATGACGGCTGAAATCAATGGCCAGTAAGGGGCGTCTGGTAGGCACGACGTTATCTCGAAGGTTTGTGTCTAACGTCTTTCCACATTTCGGCCGAGTCCTTTCTTGGTCTCCGTAGTTGTGTCTCGTAGCCGCAGGTTCAACGTGCAAGAGCTTGCTGCATGATCAAGTTGTCTAATGAGCTGCATGCCCGTCTATCTATGCTTGTATCTTCAGTGTCCGTCTCATCGTTAAAGACTCGTTTCGCCCCGCTAAATGGCCCAAAGAAATTACCCAATGTGGTGAATCCAAACTATGGCTCTCAACTAGATCGAATCTGGCCAAAGGTCCTCAAGCCACCGCCAGCCGCCTTCTGTCGCGCCGTCTCAACCTCTTCCAACTCCAGCTCGGAGCCCTCGGCGAGGAGGCGATCTCTGTGCCACGGGCCGACAAACATGCCCTGCGGGTCGGCCGCGTCGCGGACGCGCCGAAACTCGTCCAGTTCCTTGCCGTACATGGCCTCAATGTCGGGGCGATACGTCTCAAAGTTCTTGGCCCAGTGCGGCCGCCCGCCGAGATCCTTCATGAGCCACTCAAAGGCCTCGTAGTAGCGCTCTCGACAGGGCGGATCATGCCAGTATGGTCGGTAGAGGGTTGCGTTGAGGTACAGCGTCGGCCCGTCCTCGACGGTGGGATCCAGATACGGTCGGACGTTGGACGTGAGGGTCGTGTCGCTCACACGGACCTCGACCGGAGCGTGGACGTACAGGCCGTCGGCCGAGAACGGGATGTTGTGAGGGACGTAGTCGGGGTCTTCCGGCGTCAGGTGGTTCAGCCAGGAACTCAGCCGTCGGAGTGCCTCTGGGCCCTTGTGAAGCGGAATCGCCCACTCGTTGACGAATTGCGAGTAAAGGCAGTTCATCAACAGGGCCTGGCGGCTGGGTTGGACCCCCTTCGTTGTCGAACCGTTGCGGAAGCCATACTGCATCCCGAACACGAACCACTCGACCCAGGGGAGGATGCGCGGCGTGTGCTGCGCCAGGTAGAGGAGGTTGTGGTATACGTAGTATCCCAAGGATCCGTCGTAGTAGCTCACAGGCGGGTCGGCCTTGGGCTCCGTCGTCTTCTCGGCCTGCCACGACACGGCGCGTCTCGTGTACGGGAACCACCAGGCGCGGACAAACTCGCTCTGCGTCCACAGCTCGTGCGACCACGCCTCGAATAGCTTATGATCCGTGTCAATGGTCTGCTGCCAGCGGAGCGTAAAGGCAGGCACGGCGCGGAACGTGACCTCGGTGATGATGCCCAGTGCGCCGAGCGACAGGAGCGCGGCGCGGAACAGCTCCGGGTTCGTGTCGGCGGAGCAGGACTCGGTGACGCCGCTGGCAAGCGTAATCTTGAGGGAGACAATGTCCTCGGACATGAGGCCGTGGCGCAAGCTGCTGCCGTGGGTGCCCGTGGATATGGCGCCGGCAATGGACTGCTGGTTGATGCTGCCCAGGTTGGGCATGGCCCAGCCGCGCTTCTCGAGCTCCTCGCACAGCGCGTACAGGCGGATGCCGCTCTGCATGGTGGCGACGCCCGTGTCGGCGTCGACGGCGAGGAGGCTGTTGAAGCGGTCGAGGTTGACCATCCAGCTCGACGTGCAGGTGATGTTGGACGGCGAGTGGCCGCAGCCGGTGGTGACGACGCGGCGACGGCATCTCCGGGCGAGGGCGACGACCTTTTCGACTTCGGCCAGCGACTCGGGCTGGATGTAGAGCTCGGGCAGCGAGGAAAAGGTGCGCGCCCAGGTTCGGTGGACGTGATGTGTCGTGGCGCGGAAGGGGATCTTGTCGTCGCCTTGGCCCTGCAGCTCGGCAGCCACAAGAGGGTGCATTGCGCCAGACATGCTGGTGTGCTGCCTCTGTCCGCCGGTGGTGCTCGTCGGCGTGTGTGCAAAGAGTCGCAGGTTGCAAAGGGAATCGAACGATGATCTCTAATGTGCGCTCGCGCGCTGATATTTGAAGATAAGATAAGAAGATTGCCGGTTCAAGCCGGAGGCGACTCGACGTCCAACGTCGCCGCCGAAAGGCGCTTCAATCACGTCGAGGCAACAGAGGCCCTGAGGAGAGGTGTTGAGATAGTAAAGCAGTCGAGCGCACGGCGCGGGCCCTGGGGGTTTGAACCGTTGTGGAATGAAGACTCGATTTGTCATGGAAAGGCGCCACCAAACTGCGACGCATAATCTGTAGCATTGCGACATGATTGATGGCGGAGTGGAAACGGCATGTGGCTCCAGCGCCGATCCAGGGTCCAGCACGCTAAAGCGCGCCTCTTTGCCAGTCGTCGACATCATCCATGACTCTCACGTGTGCAACCACTGTGCGGCAGCGTCGCGGCAACTAGCGATTGATGCTTGGCAGCAAGCTTGGCGTTTGTCAATCGAGCGTCGTCACTCTTGTAAGCCACGAGGCTGCTCTGTCCTCATTACTCCTCAGGACAAGGAACCTTGCGAAGCCAACGGTCACCGTTCGCGTGCTTTCCGCCCTTCAAGAGTGGCATCAGTTCTCAACATCAAAGCAGGCATGCATTGGCCACCTACCCTAGACAGCGCTTCTGAAGACGCGAAATTATTGAGATTTAATATCAACTCTCATTGAAGAACACACGCCATTTCATCAGAGGATTTTATCAAACTTATCGAACCACATACATGTGGCGATACTCGGAGAAACAAAAGATCAAAGTGGCAACGTATCGTTTCATACAGCACCGTGCAGGGCATGCACAAGCCAGACGTTCAGGGGCATAATATAGAAGTTGAGATGCCATCAGCGCCATAATGTGACGCTTCGCCCCTCGCAGCTCTGCGGAAACACCAGCAGAGCATCAAACACGGCCCGGGCACTTTGTCTTTTAACCTTTATCTAGTGACACAAGCCGGCCACGCGAGACCCTCCAGCACCAGACCAAGCACAAGGCCGAGCCTAGGATAAGGGCCTGCATGGGCCGGGTAATATTGTACATGAGTGGGTTGATGAGAGAATCCTCAAGGATCAGGTGCCAGCGCCATTTACTCCTCCGCAGGCGGCAGGGGCTTTGCGAGGCCGAGACGCTCGAGTGTGCTGGGAAAAGTCTTTGGGTCTGCCGAGTTGGCATCGACAATGTACGCCTTGGGCGTCTTGTCAACCAGCAGTCGGATGAGATCAGGTCGCATGTAGTGGCCGCCCTGTTCCCGCGCAGCTCTGTCAGCACGCTCCTGCACTCGGCAAGTCAAAAGGGGCGGCCTTTGGGAACATACAAAGTCGGCGAGGCGCTTGGTGAGCAGGTTCTCGTCGAGGTCAATGTCGACGACGGTGATGCCGTCAAACGTTTTGGCCGGGTCCTCGACGGCGCGGAAGCCGTCGGGGCGGTAGATGCGCGCGAAGCCGTTGCCGACAAAGGCAGCCTCCCCGTCGAGCGCGGCCTCGTCGTCCTGCAGGCGCTTGGGCAGGTTGAGGCGCGCACCCTCGCGGGTGACGACCTGCGACGGCGCGAGGGTCCACGTGCCCGTCTCGTAGGCGTAGGCGGGCGTGACGTGCTCGGACTGCACCTCGGAGATGTTGGTGTAGGGGTCCGGGTACTTGAGCGACGAGGCGGGCGGGTAGACGGGCCAGGCGGCGACGTGGATCTCCTCGTTGAGGGCGCAGGAGTGGGCTTTGAGGAAGGGGTTCATCTAGATGGCGGGTCAGCGGGCCGGTCTTCTATTGAGCGGATGCGGGATATCTAGGGCTGGTGGGACACACGTTCTCCCAGCAGTTGAGGTGGCCGAGGGCGCCAATCTCCGTCTCGACGACGCTGGTGAGCGAGTCGCCGCTCCCTTCGCCGTAGCAGAGACGCTCGACGTGGGTGGGCTTGATCTTGCGGCGGTGGTTGATGACGTCTCCCCTGGGGTCGATGATGCACTGGGCAATGTACAGGCTGTTGCCGTCGCGCTCCGAGTAGCCCAGGGAGACGTAGATCTGGGCTTCCCTCGCGGCGCTGCGGATGCGGCGCATCTCATCCGAGCCGGGCCGCAGGCTGTTCATGTGGTAGTCCTTGAGCAGGGGCAGGGAATCGGCGTAGTTGACACGCCACAGCCAGTAGGGGTACCCGGGGATCCCTGGATGTTTTGTCAGAATTGCTCGTTTCGTTTTGCTTCCATGCTGTGCCTCTCATCAACTTACAGACTTCGGGGAACGCAATCAGCTTGCAGTCCTTTTGACCCGCCTCGAGGATCAAGGCGACCGTCTTCTTGACGCACTTTTCGAGGTCGAACCAGCCGGGCTCGGCCTGGACGCAGGCGGCCTTGTACTTGCGGATGGTGGCAGGCATCGTGATGGCGGTGTAGATGCTGGAAACGAAAGGTGGATGTTATAGGAGATGAGTGAAGAAGATGTAGAGCTGGTGATGAAGAGTATCGTGAGCCAAATGCTGCTGAAAACGGCGTCTTATATATGCCGTTGCAGTCCTCTCTTGAGTGACATGCTGCCTTTTTCTGAGCTACATACAGTCCCGCTTGGGCGACGTGGCCTCGACCAAACGACATGGAACAACAACATCCGTAGCCGTCGGTGCCGCCTCGGAAGCTCAAGTTCGCGATTCTCACCCGGTCCTTTCCTTCCGAGGCCGTTTCGGGACGAGCCAAGTCCCGATGGCGGATCATGCGAGGTGGCAGCACGAGAATGAAGAAGCACCCAGACCAAGGGCAGACTCATGGATGAGGCTCTCGGTGCCGGACGGCCCGCGCCGGTTACGATGCAGCCGTCTGAGCTGATGGCCACCGCCCGCCGGAGATCTGCGCCGCTCGGGCCCATACCGGATTCGCGGGGGAGGGCACCTTGGAAATCATGCCACTGCGGACCTGGTTCTGCAGGTCACTTTGCATAAGGAACCGTACAACGACGTCGGCATTGTGGATATCGCTGCACCTGGCGCGAGATGCCGAGACTGGGCCGTCCCGTCAGGCTTCAGGGCGCTCCTGGGTAGCGAAGGATTCATCAGGGAGGAACCTTGCGTATGCCTCGAAACTTGGTGTGCGGTATGAGTAATGATGTCGGAGTTGTTGCTGCCCACCCCTGCTCGGGTTACAAACTGACGCCCCACGCAGCCGGTCTGTCCCGCGACCGTCTGCCGTGGTCGTAATATACTTTTCCACTAACACAAATGTCCGTTTCATTCTTCAACAACCCAAACCGCTCTACGGCTACGGTAACTAGACAACTGATACTATGAATGCTAGAGCGCACCTGTGTCTGTCTACTCGTAGTGCTCGAAACGGCTCTTCAATTTCGTAAGGAGTTCTTTATTATGGCGGGCCGAAGTAATACGAGCCTGCGGGGCTCGAGGCGAGGGGGCCTAACCAACATCCTACTTTTCCAAGGCAGCCGACTCTGTTTATGTAACTTTATTCTTTGCATCCATAAGCATTGCGGAAATCATGGCTTTGCTTGCATTGCCGCGTGAGCTACCGGTACTGATCGCCGGCCACCTGGACTCCGAACGCGACCTTGGCAGATTTGCGAGAACCTGCCGGTCGCTACACGAATTAGTGACTCCGGTGCTCTACCTCCATCACCAAGAGTCCTCGTCAAGCACGGCTTTGAGATGGGCGGCTCAGAACAATGTTCCAGCGATACTGAAGTATGCCACGGATGCCGGTACGCACATCGGCCACAGTGGGGTGCTGATCCTACACGAGGCCGCCCGTCTAGGCCACGAGTCCGTCCTCCGAACCATGATGCAGCTTTGCAGCCTGGACTCCTTTCTCTGGCAGTTGGGGGAAGACAATTCACTCCTTGTTGCCGCCCACAATGGCTATACGCGAATCGTGAAGCTTTTGCTCCACAACGGTGCAGATCCAAACAAGCGAGGCTGGTCTGGCGAGACTGCGTTGCATGTGGCAGCGGGCCAGGGTCAAGTCGAGACTGCTGCAATGCTGCTCAATGCCGGCGCGAATGTCTCGTTGCTCTTCAGGCGTCATGGGACACCTTTACATATGGCAGCCTACAGCGGCCAAGTCGAGACCTGCGTGATGCTGCTCAACGCCGGCGCGGAGATCTCTTCCGTTTATCCAGAGATTGGAACTCCTTTACACCAGGCTGCATGCAGAGGTCACACTGGAGTTGTCGAGTTGCTCATAGGTCTTGGCGCAGACCAGATGATCACCATCCGGGACGGCTGCACAGCGCTCGGACTGGCTGCTCAAAACGGCTTTGTTGATACTGCCAGGGCGCTATTGCAAGGCGACGTTGACATAAACTCCCATCTCTTCGGGACTCTGCCAATTCTAGATACATTGGCAGGTAGCTGCACAAAGGCCATGGCAGAGCTGCTGCTGGAGCATGGCGCAAGGCTTGATGGCTGTTCAATATCAGCCGAGGTACCTTTGCACGGGGCCGCACGCTTTGGTAACCTCCCGGTCGTCAGGCTGTTGCTAGAGCAAGGTGCCGATGTCAACGCTCGATCTGATAGAGATGAAACAGCGTTGCAACTGGCCGTGGACAGGTCGCAAGTCGAGACAGTCAAGGCTTTGCTTGAAGCGGGAGCGAATGTTGCCCTCACACCCTGCTTGGGCTACCAAGCTTTGCATATGGTAAGAGATGATGGCGCATCCGATATCATCGATGCGCTGCTGCAACATGGAGCCGATATTGAGGCCATGGATGGTGATGGGCATGCACCAGTGGCAGTGGCAGTCGCTAGTAAGCGCTCCGCTGTTGTCAAGAAGCTCCTTGAGAGGGGAGCCGATGCAAACGACACCAGTTCGGGCCGGACGCTGCTATACCGGCCATCTGAGAATGGTGATGTCGAGATTGTCTCTATTCTTTTGGCTCATGGAGCTGACGCAACTGCTGTCGACGATTTCGGATGCACTGCTCTTCACGGTGCTGCGAACTGCGGACAAGGTGCTCAAGTTGTCGAGTACCTCGTGCAAAACGGCGCCGACCTTGAGATAGCAAGTCATGACGGCTATACGCCGCTACTGGCAGCCGTCGAGCATGGAAATCTTGAAGTCTTCGACTCCTTACGCACTCATGCCGCCAACATGGAAGTTGCCAACTTGGCGGGATGTGATCCTGCAATGATAGCTGCCCAGGGAGGTCACCTTGATGTTCTCGACCGAATCCTACGAAATGAGACGGTGGATCTCCACAAGCAAGATGCAGACGGCCGAACAGCTCTCTTTCATGCCGCAATGAGGGGTCAGGAGCAAGCAGTTCAAACTCTACTCGAGGAGGATGCTCTTCAAGTCCTTTTTATCACAGACATGTATGGGGCGACTCCGTTCATCATGGCAGCACGCAATGGTCACGCGAACATACTGCAGAGTCTGCTCGAGGAGGACAACTTGCTATTGCACGACGTAGACTCTCATTGCCGCACCGCCTTCTATTGGGCAATACGTTGCGCCTCGTCCGAGGCCAAGGACACTTTGTTGGCGTGGGAACCAGACGCAGGAGTAGACTTGCCGGAAAACGACACTCTACACATCGGCGAGGTCCACTTCGACAGGAATACCTGCTATTGCAATGTCTGTGGGCGATGTACAACTTCGCCTCCGCATGATGGAGGACATGAATGCCATACTTGTAGGCTCGGGGGTAGTAGGTGCTTCCTCATCTGCTCGGTCTGCGCGAGTGAGGGCGTCAAGTGCCGCGGAGACGATCATGAGTGGACACCCCACGAATGTAATTGCGAGGTCGATACAGGTACAGACGACAAGGAAGAAGACGAAGATGAAGATGAAGAGTACTACGACGACGGGTCTAACAACGGGTCTGATGCTGACTAAATGTAGCAGCATGACCTTTGCGGGTTGAGACTTGACTCCGGCAGGCTGCTGGGTATTTCCGAACAGTAGCTGAAGTCGTAATAATGAGCTCCAGAAGCCTGGCACCTGGATATTCAACGATGATGCATATGTCAAGCTGGGTACCTTTTAGCTCTAGGGAACTCGGATCGTTACACGCCGTAACCCTTTCGTTACTCAATTGCAATACGACCATCCTTACACCTGCCCGCGGCACGTAGCGAATTTACTACTATGGTATTCCGTGACAGGCCCGGTCCAGACCATGTGAATTGGACCAGATGCTTCTGAGCTGGCGCCGCAGTGTGCACGACATAAGAGTTTCCAGCCCCCCAGCTGACAAGTTGACCACCAACGGGTTGCCAACCAACAACCGAGGTAATAAGTACCCCTCCATCTCGCAAAGATCCCACCTGCCCCCAGCAAGGGTATTCTCGCCACCGAGGTATTGTTATCATCCCACCTTCACAGTCCACAATGTCAACAAAAGCAGACTGGTTCAAGTCTCAAGTAGCGCCGACCAAAACCGCCCTCAAAGCAGGTGACGGCTGCCATGCCAATGAAGCCAAAAGTCTGGCCGACTACCTTGACGGCAACCTCACGGCTCAAGAGGCCGCAACAGCCTTCACGGCACCGGTTCTTGAAGAGGATGATGTACGCGCTTCGCTTTACCGCCCGATGGCATTGCTCTGCGAGGCCTTGGTAGATCTCGGCGATGACCGCGACAAACTACTGGATCTTCTCGCCGCTATTCAAACGCAGCCATCAGGAGGCCAAGTCGACTGGTCGGGCCTCCCTAGTTTCGGCAATATGTGGTGCGACTTGTATAGGCTATATACCCACGGGCCAGATCCTTGGGAGAGCGCGGACTTTCCACTCTCTGATGCTCGAAAGAGTATGCTGAGCCAGGAATTCGAAGCAACCGGGACCGTTGAGGCTGAACTCTATCTACGTGGTTTAGGCGGCGTTACGGCACATTGGGGATACGAGACACTGAACTTGATAGGCTCGAGGCGTGTCGGACTGGATGTTTTAATAAGTTCAATGCATGTGTGGCTGACAATGGCTGGCACGAAGCTGAAGCCGGACTTGGACACGCACGAAGTAGCCAAGTACGGCCAGAAGCATGGCGTCGAGACTACTATGGCTGAGCATTGGGAGACCTGGAAAAGAACGTGTTTGCAAGTCAGCGAGGAGGAAGGGTTTTTATCTATTAAAGCCAGAAAGCTTGCGGGAGAATGCCACGACTTGATGCAGTAATACATCTGGAATATGTATACGTTAATGCCTTTCCCGCCAGGATATATATACCCTGCAGTTTCTGATTGCTTGATTACAGGTCTCATTGCTTCTGTCATCTTCTCAAAGCCATTCCAATGTCTGACTCGTCCTTCATAGCACGACAATGAAGCAACGTTAAGTGTACATGTATTAATGTAGTAAGTATTAGTTTGCAAATTTCTTCTTGGACCCTTTGCGTCTGGGATGCATGGAAATTGGTCCAATGCAGTAGAGAAACATCACTCTAGGCCAGGGTTTCGATAGCGACGCCTGACCACTCTCCTCTAAGAGCTCTGCTTCTTGTACGAACGTAGAAACCTGATGGGGCACAATTGGAGCACCTCCGGCGTGGCGCCAACAGGGCCCATTGATACTGCCCCGCAACATCTACATAGGCGCCAATAAGGCCGTCACTTTCACAACAAGAACCACAATCGGCCCCCTTGGCTAAGTGGTATAGCGTGTCACTAGTAATGACAAGATCGTGTGTTCGATTCACACAGGGGGCAGATCAATTTTTTGACCCTTGCGCCTCTGAATTCTTTTTGGGCATCACGAGTTGATGCATGTGTACGTTCCGTGGTACTGGTACTGGTCGGGTGGTTTCGGAACAGTGCCGCCGGGGCGAGCCGGCTTGTTACGTACTCGGACCTAAATGCAAGTTATTTTTACATCCGTGGCATAGGAATGCGCTCCCCTTTTTGTTACATCCGAGCGAGTCACAAGACCTCAAGTGCTTTGCCGTGAGTACGTGCCGAGTAGAGATATCTGTCCGGTGGGAAAGTCGGGTGCTGAGGAAGCTTCTCGGACGTTAGAGCGCATAAGAGACCCAGTCTCAAGTCCTGTATATTATGGCTTATTTGTTGAGTGCCCATGGCCTTACGGATCGACCGATTCGCTTGCGTCTACGGAAGTTGGGGAATTGGTCACAATAGGCCTTTATAGTGGCACGCGGCGACGGTGAGATCTCGGTGGGCATCGTTGACAGGATCATCTGACTGGAGAGTTCTCTTGATCCTCCCTGCCAGAATTAACCCATCCCTCGGCAACATCAAATGTACAAGGCCCGGCGATGGCAACTTGCATCTCATCAACGTGATGGCTGTTGCTACCATGGACTAGTCACAAGAATACGAAGCCAAAGCCAGACCCAAGCCAATCACCCAAGCAAGGCACAATGGCCAAACAGCCCAACTCTGCCGTCTGCCAGGTATTTCGTCGTACTCGCAGCTCAATCGTGGCTTCTGGAAACTCTAAATACCACGCCAGCTTCGTGTCTATTTGACATCGTGAGCTTGAGTGCTTGGAACCACCGCGGGGTCCTCTCGCCATTGTAAGCCGTCAACGAAATCCGTTCCGACGACAATGAACTCCATACATCCAGGCTGTTGCCTTGAAACAAGCGAACGTCCGCTTTGTTTGGCGACTGTGGCGTGTTGAGCATGTCGAGCGTGTTGGGCGTGTTGAACTACACTGCGTGTGCATCCCTCCTGTGACCGTCTTTGTTACGAACCGCGTAACTGCGTTATCTGACTCTTTTGCAGAAAGCAATGGAACTGCCCCTCAAGAGTCTTGAGCAACTCAGCCACTGGGCACAGCGCTGTAGTACAATAGGCGGCGTTGAGTGAATGACAATGGGCTGTTCAGCCTTGACCCATTCAACAGGAGTGTTCTGTGCAGCGTGAATCATTGAACGGCCCTGACAAGCAAGTCCTGTCCCCGATTTCTTTCTTCGTTTCAGTCTCTTCTTTCTTTCACTTTCGCACACCTCAACACTTCCTCCTTCTCGCAACCACCGCCACCACCTCAAACAGCACCTGCATCACCAGCGCCTCGTCGCCGCACAACGCAACAATGCCCAGCGCAATGTATGTCCTCCTATTTTCCCTCAAGCGCACAGCGAAGCGTTTTCACCCAGAAGCTTTGTAAGTTTGATGAAGGACTCAACAGCTAACGCCCGTTGCAGCGAACAAAGAAGGGACACTCCCAGAGATTCGACACGACCTGCGCCAGATCGACCAGAAGCTCGACCGTATGCTCGACACGCTCATGACGCTGGAAGGTCACTTCACTGAGTAAGTTGACCAATCTCGATGAGTATCGATGCGTTTCGGGAACCTGACCCTTGGCAGCGGGATGACCGGCCTCGAACAATGTCTGCATGCCGAACTCAAGAGCCTCAAACAGTGGATGAAGGCCCAGTTCGATGGACTTGGAGCCCTTTTTCGGATTCAGACGGTTGTGGACGGGGACAAGCAACACTGACTTCGGCCATGGGGGGCGATTGGGGGCATCAATGTAATTGAGGCAGGCTAACGGCTCAGCGTCTGGCTTCGACAGCATGAACATGGAACCCATTCGTACATGACGTGTGAATTGATTCATCTCTATCTGTGAAAAACGAAGTTCTAGCGCTCAGGGTATTCTACCAGCCACCGCGACTCTGCCACCACCGCAACACAATCTATCCCTTCTTCACATCAGGATCCGACTTGACCGGCGTCACAGTGCCGCTCGACCCTGCCGTCTCGCCGTCCAGCACCGGGCTCCGCGGCACCTTGCCAGTGATAATGGCCGTCACGACCCGCTTCAGCGTCGCCCGGCTCTCCCACAGCGGATAGAGACCGACGGCGAAGAAGGAGCAAAAGATCCAGATGATGCCTACGCTCACCCAGCCGGTGAAGAACTTCTTGGAGAAGATGTAGCCGGTGCCGTACAGCGGCATGGGCCAAAGAACGAGAAAGGACAGCGCCCTATGACAGAGTATTAGCAGATGCGACGCGTGGACGGCAGATGATATGAGCCGACGTACATGGTGACGGTCACGATGCACGCAGTCTTGAACGCGCGGTTCAGCTTCCGCTGCTCCTCGGCAAAGTTGACTTCTTGGGCCAGCTCAAGCTCGCGCTGCGCCTCGGGATCTAGACCAGAGCCCTGCAGCATGTCGTGGTCGTCTGCCTTGCGAATGGCCAGCATCGACTGCCAGTCGTACTTTTCGAAGCCAAAGATGAGACAGAGCAAGGGGACGAAGACGAGGGGCGCCAGCAGCGCCGTCACGTTACCGGCCAGCATGGGGTCGTTGGAGCCGGTGCATTCGACGTCGAGAGCGCCGCACGTCTTCTTGGCAGTGACGAGCCAAGCGGTGATGGCGCAGGCGGTGCCGAGGATGGGCGATAGCGTGGCGGCCCAGCGATTCTGGCGGCTCCAGAGCAGCGTCAGCGTGGCGGGGATGACGGCGGCGGAGATGAGGACGCCCATGAGCAAGTACAGGTAGCCCATGGAGATGCCATTGTACCACAGGCCGACGGAGATGCAGCAGATGATGGTGGCGTAGGCGACCATGCAGATGTGCGACATCCAGATGAGCAGCTTGCCGCTCGCGTCCGGGCGGAAGTAGGTGCGGTAGATGTCGTAGGTGAAGATGGACGAGGTGGCGACGAGCTCCGAGTTGAAGGCCGAGGTGACGGCCAGGAAGAGCATGATGAGCGTGGCAACGGCGCCGCCCTTGCCGAGGAGCGCAACGGCAGCGTAAGGCAGAGCCAGGCCGGCCGAGACCTCGGCCTCGGTCATGCGGTTGGGGTACGTCGGGAACCTCGGGCTGGACTCGAGGGCCAGGGCGGCCAGGCCGAGCGTCGTGGCCGTCAGCCAGGGGATGGCGAACCAGGCGGCGCCGCCCATGATGTAGCCGGACAGGGCGTGGACGGGGTGGGCGGCAATGGCCTTGTTGTAGTAGCCGTTGTCGAGGAAGACGGTGCCAAAGTTGCCGACGATGTTGATGACGAAGAAGACGGCGCCGCCCTGGGACTGCATGGTCAGGTAGCTGCCGTCCTTGTTGCCGTCGACGGGGTGGGCGCGGGCGGCCTCGACGAGCAGGTCGTAGACGGCCGAGGGGCTGCCGAGGACGTCGGAGGTGGCGTAGGTGGTGAGGGCGAAGACGATGATGATGATGAGGACGACGAAGCCGTGGATGTAGTCGGTGATGAAGGTGGCCTTGAGGCCGCCGATGAAGGTGTAGGCGACGACGGGGATGGGCATGAGGAAGATGGCGGCGACGGCGTGGACCCCCGTCAGGGCGTTGATGGTGGCGGCGCCGCCGGCGATGAGCATGAGCGAGACGAGGACGTTTGTGCAGACGCCAAAGGTGATGAAGGTGAAGTGGGCGGGGGCGCCGTAGCGGGCCTTGATGGCCTCGAGGAACGTGTGGGCGTTGGGGGCGCGCTTCTTGAGCGTGATGGCGAGCGTGGCGAAGAGCAGGATCTGGACCGTGGCGCCCGAGGCGTACCAAAAGGGGCCCGAGACGCCGTAGCGGTAGCAGACGCCCGAGCTCTGCAGCAGCGTCGCGGCCCAGGTCCACGACGAGACGACGGCCGAGGCGACGAGGCCCGACTTCATGGTGCGGCCGGCCGTGTTGAACATTTCCGACGTCTGCACCTCGTTGTTGAAGCGCTTGAGGATGTGGGTGAGGGTGATCTGAACCGATTTAGCGCAGGAAGCACGACGCGAGCTCGTGGGCAAACGACGCATCTCACCATGAAGATGGCAAAGGCAAAGCCCACGCCGAGGATGATGCCGTAGCCATAGCCTTGGCTCAGCGCCGGGCCGGGGCTGGACATGATGGTGATGATGACGGTGATGTCTGGCGGGGCGAGGTCAAGTCGGCCAGTGAGACAGCGTGAGAGAGGGCCTCGAGCTGCCAAGTCCGAGATGCAGAGCGCAGAGTTGCATGCATGCAGACGATCCCATCTGGGGTCTCTCAACAAGTTATACAAGACCTTGAACCTGCGCTCCGTTCCAAGGGGGGGGGGCCGCCGGCGGGCCATCGGACCGTCGCCCGGCATTGCTGATGCGAGAAACCTTGTCCTATCGGGTGCCAATGACATTGTGGAGATGAGAAGCATCAAAACTCTGGTCTCGTCCAGGCATCCGTCATGATGAGCCGGGCAGATAGATAGGTAGCTGGGGTGGCTTCATGTTGGCTGTCCCCCCGATGACGGACGCGTTTCGCCGTCCAGAAGCCAGCCATGGCTACCCCATTCGTGAGCTCATTCGCAGGCGCCGAGACTCTTGGCTGCTCAGCGGCCTCTGTTCCTGAGATGGGAGCAGCACAACGGCGTATCAGTGGCGGGTGATAAGAGAAGGTGAGAGCGTTGGGTTGGTTCATCGTCGCGCGACGTCGTCGATAAGAGGGCAGCCGGCTTCGGGAGCTGGCCAATGGGGTTGACAGGCTATTGTAGCGCTCGGGATGAGCCGCGAGCGAGCGAGGTACGGCAGGCAATCAGGACAATCTATGAGCAATGCAATGACATGATTTAGTGTAGCTATTCCATCTTCTTTTCGCAGTACAAATCGCTGCCGGCCAGAAATGCCCGTCCATCGCCATCACATGCATGGTCCTCTCGGCCAGCCAGCCAGCCAGCCACGGCACTCGTCCAACGTACGAAAGAGACTCGGCGCTGATAAGACCACGGACCCACCTCCAATCACGTCCGGGGGGGACGCCAATCCATGGACCGCTTCACTTATCTTTCTCCAGCTGTGCCCCCGGGGAAACAAGGGACGGACGGCTTTTGCGGGGAGCAGCGTGGCGCTGCGACGACAGCCGGATGCGTCCTGCGACGGCCCGCCGGCGGGGTGCCATGCGCCGGCGGCATTGAAGCTTCTAGGGCGTCGCGTCCAGCAACACCATGCCACGAGGCGACGCAGGCTTATCGGGGTTTCGACTCCCCCTTGTTGCCCTTGGATCAAGTCGGAGCGTCGAGCGTCTCCTTTGCAAAGACTTGGCAGCTCAGATGTGCAGTTCATGCCCATGGCCCCAGGCTGCGTCTTATACAACGCCGCGAGTAGATTCAGGGGTCTTAGGGGTCTCGAGGGTCTCTGTTCCTCTCTATCGTGCACGTTTCCACAAGCACACGGGACTCGTTTGGGATGTATTTTCCGTCTTGCGTGGTGCGGAGCCTGACGAGGCACCCCCGCAGAAAGCAGGCATCTCCCCACGCGCTTCTATGGTCCGAGCATGGTAGTCGCAAAGGGTCCAAGGTTGGGTTCGTGAGGCCTCAATAGATGTGAGAGAAGCCATCTGCGCGTTGTGGGTGTCCTAATCCAGCAAGCTACAGAGCACAATGTCGAGGAGAGAGGACTGCATCCTCAGATTTCGGCCCAACGCAGGTGGTAGCGTCAGTCTGGCATGGGCATCGACTCATTTCCGGAGCCGTGCGGTCGTCTCGCCATCATCGCCGCCTCTCTGTCCCTCGTCCCGCAGCCCTTGCTCAAAGATGCTCGCCCAATGCGCCGCCAGGTCAGCAACGTCCCAGCTCCCAGTGAATCCATCACCCAGCTCCGCGGCCACCGACGTCACGGCCTTGCCCTCGAGGCCGCAGGGCACGAAGCGCGCCCAGGGGTTGACGTCCTCGTCGCCGGCGACGGGCACGTCGACGTTGAGCGCGACGCCCAACGCCGTCACGTAGCGCCGGTGGTGGACGCCCAGCGCCGCAATCTTGCGCGGCCGCCCACCGTCGTCGTCGGCGGCGACCCAGACGCCCGGCTCGTCGCGCACCGCCGCGGCGTCGATGCCGAAGCGCTCGGCGAGCAGGCGCCGCGTCGTGGCCTCGAGGTGGCCCGCGTACGAGGCGACGCCGAAGCGCGCGTACAGCGGCGAGTGCATGTCGACGACGGGCCAGAGCACCAGCTGCCCCGGGCCGTGGTACGTCGTCAGCCCGCCGCGGCTCGTCTTGCGCACGTCGGGCACGAAGCTGCCGCGGACGTGTGGCAGGCTGACGTCGAGTCTTCGGCGTAGGCGTTCGGTCTGCGCGTCGTCGAGGGCGTCTTGTCGCCGCCCGAGGGTAAAGGTCGGCGTGGACTCGAAGGAGAGGAGCAGCGGCGGCGGACAGGCCGACGGGTCCCTGGCGTCTTCGGGGAGGGCTTTCCAGGCGAGCAGGCTAGAGCGGTGCGCCTCCTGGAGCGCTTGCGCATCGTCGTAGCTCACGACACCTCCGGGCCCGTCGCCGGTAAGGTGGCGGTGGTGCAGCACCGTGAGGCCGCGCGAATGTTGCGTCGAGGCCGACGCCCAGGGTGCGTCACGGCTGCCTTGAGCAGCGCGAGTGCAAGCTCGCCACAGCGACGGTGAGCTGTATATGCTGCATCTCGTCGACAGAGAGAAGATGGTACGGAGCGGCAGCCCGGCCGCGTTCCGCATCTTGTGACGGGAGGTCGTGTCGGGGCGCTGTCGCAGCTCTCTCCACGCGATCTCAGTCACTAAAGATCTCGGACAGTGGAGTCGTCGGCCAAACCGGGCACGAGGAGGATTGGCTCGGGCGCCGGGCTCGTGGCGGGGCGACCCGCACACGTTTGCCCACAGCGCAGCCGGAAACGGAATCGCCATTTGCTGCATGGGTGGGCTTTGCAACTGATGAAGCGCGGCAGGCAGCACCAAGTGCCGGTGGTGGTGGCGTCTTGTCGTGGCACTTGTTGCACATGCACGGAAGCTTGCTGGCGTGCGCAGCATCGTCACGGGGCGATGGCTACGGGATACTGGGTGCTGGATACTGAGCACATGCGATGCCGAGGCCGGAGTACTACATATCGGTGTCGAGACAGGCCGCCGATGCTGACTTGAACGCCATTGGCGATGTGGTGAGATGCACGAGGAACGATGATGCCATCCTCCGAGAGAGCTGGGCAATCCTGTACAGCTCGCAGGCAGATGGACGGTGATGCTCGAGCACCCACGGATGCTCGTTGGACATGACCGTCGAGGGCCAGGGCCTATTACAACCGTGGCCGTCTCGGCACTGCACTGACAATCAGCGCAGCTGACGACTCCCGTCCATGCATCCTCCCCTGCCATGCACAAGCACCTGACGTTCCGGCCCAACTGCCGAACAATGGATGGCTTCAGCTTCGCCTTTACGGAATAGACTTCCCAATGCTGCCGGCCAAGACTCTCCCGACTGCCCGGCGCAAGGCATTTCCAGTGACCAGGGAAACCCTGAAAAGTCAACTTGCCATCGAACCTTAAAGAGACACCACCGGCTGCGTACAAGCTCCCTCCACCCCCATGACATCAGCCCCCAGCCGGCGAATCAACCCGCTCTGCAGCTCCCCGGCGCGACAGCTCCAGGTAGGTTTCCGGCTAGTGGAGACGGACCACGCCCAGCCGTTGCGTCGTCTCTCTCTCTCTCTATCTCTCCCACGGCGACGGGTTCTGAAAAGACGTTGCAGCGGAGGAGAACGAGAGAGCATCTTGCGCCCGTGAGAATTGCCGACCGGGTGCGCGGGTTTTCCAGCGACCAGTCACGGATTCACCGTTGCGCTCGTGATTGCTCACAGTCAATGGGCCAACTCGACAACACGAAGACAGCTGAAAGCTACCTACCGTGATGCCCCCATGCCCATGCTCGCTCGGCCGCTGACTGCACCGGGGATGCGGTGCCGGCGCTGCGCTCCGGAGGCGTGGCCCCACGCCAAGGGGCGCCCCGTGTCGTCATCGCCCCCTGCGGACGTAACCACAACAACTCTCTTTTTCCTCAGTTCATGTCACTTGGCCATCGGGTGCGCGTCTGTGGCTTAAGAGCGATTCGCGGCCCCATCACCTTCTGTGCTGCTCCCGTTTCCCCTTCCCTCCTCCTCCTGTCTGTTCGATCGCTGAGCCGAACCCGAATCGCGTCCCACGTACGAGCCAATTCCAGAGTACGACTAATACTACCGGTGACACCGAGCTCTAGCACAAGTCCCAGGCGGCTCGTCGATCGGGCCCACGCCCCAACTGAGACAGCACCGACAGCGCACGCTAGCATCGAACCAGAGCAGGGATCACCTCGGCCTGCCTGTGTTTGCGTTCCCACAGCTACCTTTGCCCACATAATACAGAGCCCGTGCCGCGCCCATCATCGCTGGCGATCCCCTCAACCTCGCGCTGCTGCTGCTGCTGCTGCTCCCCCCCTCTGCTCCGTGAAGCACGCACGCCTGCGCTACAGGCGCCGCCTCCGCCATGCTCAAGAGTAAGCGCCGCCCAACTCCGCGACCGCAGCCATTACGCCCCGGTCCCCCGGGCGCCGCCCCGGCTGGAGAGGCGACGAGATGAAAATGTCGAGGGAAAGAAGCTGCATTCGCTAACCTGTCTTTGCTAGACGCCCCCATCAGCCTCGCGGCCCTGGCGCTGCTCGCCGGCTCCCTCGTCATGCTGTGGTTCATCATCCTCTCGGGCGTCGTCCACGTGTCGCCCCTCAGCAAGACGTACTTCCTGCAGGCCACGACCGACGGCATCACCGGCTCGCGCCCCGTCTCCCAGTGGACCTACTTCCACATCTGCGGCGAGGATAACCGCAACTGCGGCGGCGCCCATGCCGCCCTGCCCTTTGGCTACGCCTGGGACGGCAACGCCAAGAACGTGCCCGGTGATCTCGGCGGCAGCCACGGCAGCGACACCACCTCGTCCAAGTTCTACTACCTGTGGCGCTTCGGCTGGGTCTTTCTCCTCCTCACTCTCCTCTTCGAGACGCTCGCCTTTTTCGCCGGCTTCCTCGCCTGCTTTGGCCGTCTGGGCGCCGCCATCTCGTACTTTATCGCCACCTTTGCCCTGTTTTGCTTCGCCATCGCCGTGGCCCTAACGACGTGCGTTCTCCCTTCCGTCTACTTAGGGGATCAGTAGAAAAGCTGACGAAATATCTCTTCAGTGCCACCTTTGTCCTCGCTCGGAACCGGTTCACCAATGCGGGCCGCCCTGCACAGATCGGCTCCTACGGCTTCGGCTTCCTCTGGGGCTCCTTTGTCGCCCTCCTCATCGCCGACGTCCTCTTCCTCCTCGGCATGCGTAGCCGAAGAAAGAACCGCGGTACCACCAACGGCACGGTCGCCGCCACCAACGGTGCTGGCAGTGGTGGGCGACGATTCTGGCGCCGCAATCGCAGTACTCGCAGCACTCGCAGTCGCTCCTACGACGGCCGTCGCGTCAAGGACGAGTACTCGTAAAGGGCGCTCCGCTGCGGCTATTGACGAAACCGTACGACACCACGCGGCCGGCACAGCGCCACCGTGCCTATTTTTGCATTCCGATTCCCAGGCGTGATAATGGTGGATAATGCTCGAAACCTCCTTCCCCTGACACCGCTGTAGTAGCGTCTGTTACTTCTCTCTCTCTCTATCACGACGCCAATGACTTGTGTATATACGGAAAGGACAAGACACACACCCTCACTCGTTTGGACAGTGGCTTGACACGCCTCGACACTTTCCGCCCCGGCTCTTGGTTCTTCTGGAGTTGCCAGCATCAAAGACGGAAATCTTCAGCACTGCTGAAATATTAATCAATATCTAATTCGGCGTCCGTGAGCGTCACGCTTTCGTGATTATGCCATGTCTCAAGACAGGCTTTCTAGTCAGACAATGTGATATTTTGATATGAAATCGCTCTGTATGCTTTGCGTTTCCCAGCTTCACATTGTATTCTCCACCCGCAATTCTATTCCATGGGTATGTCGCGAACAAAGGACGAATAGCCCCATTCCTCCGTCCCTGCTGCAAGGTGACAACGCCATGCCGCGCATCGCCGGCCGTCAAAGGGCAGCAAGAGCCCCTCTCCTGCCATGCAATGACACTGGCAATTCGTGTCCGCTCGATGGTCTGCCGCTACAAACAAGTGCCCAACAAATGCCAGCTCTGCCGAACTCATGCCCTTGAAAACGCCAATCTTCCCGTCCGACTCACACAGCGTCCCCGCCTTGAGTATACGTCACCACAGGACAAGCTCGAATCTCGTTTCTCTCTTCATCACGTCCCTTCAAGTACCTGGATGCAGCAAGGGGCTTGCGACAGGGCTGACCGAGTCCAGCGGCGCCGCGTGCAGGGCCGGGCGAGACGGCCCATCGCTGCCGTGGCCCTCTTGTTTTCGGTTGAGAACCGAGCTGACCCATGCAGCCACTTCTGCGTCCTCGTTGTGCGAGCCCCCGAGCTGCAACTGACCGACTGCCTCGGCTACCCCTTCCGCCTCGTCCTCGTCCTCTGCCTCCTCCGCAATGGTCTGCGGCTTGGAAAACGACTGCAACCACGGATGCTGCAATAGCATGGCGTACGTGGGCCGCTTCTTGGGGATCTTGTGCAGACAACCTCGAACAAAGTCCCTCGCCATGTCCGAGTAACCCTCTTCAGGCAGATCTGGCGGATCGCCTTCAACAATAGCCTGCGATGACTTTCGTTAGTTTTTCCCATCCCAACAATTTGGTAAATGGAGCATGCAGACTCACATTCAGTTGGCTGAAGATGGTGGACGACACCTCTGGGGGATACGGATAACAGCCCATGGCGCACTCAATGATGGTCAGTCCCAAACTCCAGACGTCGCTCTGCACGCTATAAGTCCCGTCTGCGTTGCCCGACTGCGCCATCCCGCCGCCTGAGATTCTCTCTGGGGCCATGTAGCTCTGGCATCCAATATTGGTCTTGGCTATGCTGGCCACCAGATTGCCGCTGACGCCAAAATCGCAGATTTTAATCTGCCCTCTTGAATTGGCGAGAATGTTGGTCGGCTTGACATCGCGGTGGATGATCTTGTGCTCGTCCTTGAGCGTCTTGAGGCCCATTACTGTGGCGTAGGTAATCTTGCGCAGGATGCTCTCGGGAATCCCCCCCTCGTACATCTTGTCAATCGAGCCGCCATCCATGTACTCGATGCAGATGTACACGGCGCCCTCCTGGAAGAAGGCGCCATAAAAGTCGATGATGTATGGTGAGACGCATTCGTGTAATATGACCAGCTCCTTGAGTATTGTGGTGAACTTGGCGTCGTCCAATTCAAGCCGAATCTCTTTCATGGCCATAATCTTGCCCACTGTGCCGTCGGTCTTGGTCCCATTTGCATCGTCGTCGGCCACAACGGGAAGGGGGTCCGAATACGTGTGTTTCAGGCCCCGGCCTAACACGGGGCCTGACAAGCCCGGGCCGAATCGCGGTGCAGATGGCTTCGCATGCTTGACTTTGTAGACGGTGCCGTAGTTGCCCTTGCCGAGTTCATCCAGCTTCTCCACCTCGTCGAGAGATATGCTAAAGGTCTGTCCGCTGGCAAAATTGACACCGGTCCGCGTGATTGTGGCGGCTCCGTCAAAGGTGATCCACCCCTTTTCCGTGTCAATGTACTGCTTGTAGTCATCCATCTTCGAGCCATGCGCAGGACCGTCGGTCTTCGAATCGCCCGGCTTCTCTCCGGTGATGTCTGAGAGCTTGAAGCCCCCGGAGGAGAGGTTACTACCACCGCCACCCATGTCTGGAAGCTGCATGCCCATGCCACCCATCTTTTTGGCTCTTCTCGCACTGAGTGAAGCCCCCGGCAACACGGGCGCGGACTTGGGGTGCGGTCCAGGGCCGGGTCGTTGCAGCGCTGGGGGCATTCGAAGAGTGCCGGGGAACCCGTTGGGTCCAGCTCCCGGAGCAACCGGCGCGGGCGATGTGGGAGAACTGGATGTGGGCGGCAGGCCTTTCTGCATGCGCTCTTGATGCAGTGCTCGTGCCCGCGCCATGACGCTATTGTCCATTGTCATGCCTCCAGCGAAAGGAGGTTGGATCTGGGAGGGGTTTCTTGCTCTTCCCAAGATACCTCGCGTAGTCGAATTCGGGTTCATATTGTGAGGGTCCGAGACGGACCGTAGAGACGGCAGCCGCTTGGGCTTTTCCAATGGATCCTCAACATAGGATTCATAGGGCGTCCCCGCATCGGAAGAATCGTCGGCACCCGGAGAGACGGGACACTGCAGGTCCTTGGGTTCGCCCGTCTCGTCCGGCGTGTCCGGGAACGAATCGGAGCCGCTCATGGTGGGCCACGATTGTGAAAGTTGCTACGCGGACCGACTGTCCAGACCCAAGACGGCGACGGCCTATACCATGCGGCGCGGATGAGCCGATCGGTCGAGGGAAGACGGCGACGTCGCTGTGGAAGACGAGCGGGGGGGCCTGCGAGTTGCGTCGCGGGGCTGGGTATTCTGCGGCTCGGTGCGGTAAGGAGCGGGAGCGATGGCTGTCTCGTATCGGGCGCCGTTTGGCGAGGATTGCGGAGCTGATTACGCTTGGAAGTGCCGCCGAATCTGAAACCGAAGACAAACGGACAATAGTCCCGCAGCTTGCGATTTGGGAACAGCGACTCGAGGGACCGAGAACAATGCGTAGCAATGGTTGACGGAGGCAATCTGTCCAGTGCAGAATTGTTAGTGGGGGACGGATGCCGTGGCCAGTGGCAGTAGTGGTGGTGTTGCGGGACGGGTTCTGGACTGGAGAAGACGGGGTCCCAGTGCAAAGACGCGCCTAAATTACATGGAGACGGAAAAGACAAATGCAGAAGTCGGCGGAAGGCCCAAGATGGCAATGGCGCTCATGGAGATCCACATACAATGGAGCCGGGTCACCCGTCAACAGGTTTCCAGGTTTTGTTGGCTGCGCTGGCAGGGCAGGCTTTGCATGGGCTTTGCGGGGCAGCGAGCGTCGTCGGGTGCTCGTGTGTGAGGGGAACCAAGCCAAGCAAGCGGGCGGGCGGATCCAGAGCGATGTCCGAGGGACGTCGAGTGGGACGGACGGCTGCGACAGCTCATCGAGACAAGAGGCCGGCAGTCGTGGGTGCAAGCAGATGGGTGAATGGTGGTGCTGCCTTGGCGGTGCAAATGCAAATGCAACTGGACGGCAGCGCTGGTGGTGAGAGATGGAGGTGATTGAAGTGGAAGCGTTGCGCCACAAGCAGGTCGGGACGCGCATAAGGTACCTTAGGCAGCAGAGGCCGACTCCAGGTGCCTGCGAGTACCTAAAGGTATCTGGGCAGGGCAAATAAGAAAAAAGGCTAGCGAGGCCAGCGCTGCACGCCACAGCGAAAGCCACCTCACCCAGAGCCGACGGACGCAACGCTGGCCACTGGCGGCGCAGAGGGCCGCAACCTCCGGAGCACATGCGCCAGTTGCGGGAGAAAAGTGGCCAGGCCCCCCCCGGTCCTGGTAATCTCGACGCCCTGCTGGCCAGTGACAGGTGAAGAGGTGCCAGGCGGTGA
>JALHBZ010000208.1:150200-234058 GCA_024340015.1 Tolypocladium ovalisporum | reverse complement strand
TGCGGCCCTGGCAGGGTTCAGAACAGGAACAGCCGCAGGGGGGGGGGGGGGTTAGACAAAGCACAGCAACGTCGCTCGCTCGTAAATGAGGCTGACGCTATCCCGGCAATTTTGCGCGCGGGGAAGCTTGGTTGTTGCGGGTCATCGACGATTGCGATGACGTTGAAGTGTTGGGGGGATCATGCGGACGGCATGCGATGCACGGCGCCGCCAGCGACAATGCCGGACCTCACTGCAGACGCGACTCTACGGACAGCTCAGTACATCTCCTACACCCAGACATGGACACTAAAGTGCAGCTCGTGACTGCGATCGCAATGAAGGCACTCTACGAGCACACGTGCTGACCGCCCGTTTCGACCACCGTACATTACTGTAGGCGTTTTCTGTTGGCTGCCATGCTAGACGTCGCGGGGGGCACATGATATTCTCTACTATCCCTTCGGCATGTTGCAAGATGCCTGCAGTGGAAGGTGACTGTACCCGTACAAGGTACGCAGTGAAGGAATTGACCAGCATCAGTCCAACTCCTATGGACGACGGTTCTCGGGGCTGTACTTGTACAGATACTCGTAGACGCCTCTCCGTCTCGTGGGTACTCGTAGGCGACAGCACCCACCTGTGGATACCGAAAGATAGGTAGGTTTTCGGATCTCGGGGATTATCTGTCTTGGCAAGTGGACTGTTATGGATCGCGCAGGAGCTGGACTCGATGCGCCTTGGCAGAGATTGTACGCTGAGGACTGACTGAGCGGCCAGTGCTGAATCTTTGCGCAACGATCAAGCCAGCAAGACGACTCTCCTATACCCCGTACGTGGTTCCGTACCTTGAAGATCATGATGGCGACTCTCATCTGGGAGCTGCAGTACCGCCTACTAGAGTCGGCGGTGTATCTGCAAACGAGCATCGTCAGCCTCTGCACGAAGTAATAGCTCCGTCTCGGTGTTTTGCCAGGTGAAGTTCCTCATCTTTGCCAAAAACAAAGTCAGCACACCGAAGAATAGCATTCGCGCTCTTGAGCTGCCAAGCCCCCGTATTCGACTGCAAGTACGGGTACTCCGCTCCGTCTAGCGCTTCAACTGGCTTACTGCAACGCAAGGGCTGCAAATGGAAGAAAATGCCTGGCCACGCTTCCGGCACTTGAACCCCCATCACTCGCTCGAATGGCTCGAGCGTCGTGCATACTGCAACTCACCTCCGCGGAGGCAAGGGAGGTTAGAAGATATCACCTCACCCGGACATGTGTTCCAGGTGTCGTGCTCACTCGCCTGCCCTGTGGCACGCCTGGCTAGGGCTTGGCGCTGCGATGGGTTGTCGATAGCCGGCGGCGCGCGGTGGAGTCACAGACTTGCAAGCTGCAGCTTATCCGCTCCGTGCCACCAACCCGGGCAGCAGCCGGGGCCCGTTTGGGAACGCATAGCGAACTTGGCGCAGCTGCGCGGCCCAGTATAATGATGCGCGAGCCACGGGCGCTAGAGGTTACCCAGCAGGGCCAAGGCATGAGTTCGATGCGCGCGGTTCTCGCAGAGGCTGGAGCTGTAATTACGAGTTGCTCCGAGCCTTTGGACGTTGGACGGGACGGACAATGACGTGGGATGCCAGTGGGTTACGGTAAGGTAGCCCGACCAACAACCTAATAAGCCACCAGTCCCCTGGGACAGAGAGCGGTGGTGCGCGCATGGGCGCGACTGGCCCTCTGGTGGGCTGTGTTAGCACGTATCGCTGCTTCTGGCGGCCGGCGTACGCGCTCACACCCGACCCCGGCGGTGCTGCAACTCGAGTCTACTACAGGACGCTACAGCGCCTAATCAAGGTAGCTGCTGCTGCCTCGCCCACTGCGAGAGGCGCTTCCCGTCTTTTTCGCCTCCCTGCCTGCCCAACCTTCTCTGCTGGGCTACGCTCGCAAAACTCAGATCTGCTCCGCCAACAGGACGACTCCACAACTCCCAGCACCTCCGCCACCTTTGTGCCTCAGCCGTGTCTCAACTCGACGCCGTCGCCACCCGTGCAACGTCTCGAGCGTCCCGGCTCAGTATTGAGATCCTCCCGTTTCCCTCCAGGCCTCCTCCCCTGTGCGACCACCGACCGCGCTCACCTGCGTCGTCACCCGCGTCTCATCGAAATTCGCCCGTCTCTTGGCGCCGCTTTGGCTGCTTTGCCTGCAACCCAGCCTGCAGCTCGCGCGACGCACCGCACCCATCCGGGTCGCCTGCAACTGTCCCCAAACAGCCGTCCCGTTCGTCGACTCCGCTCGACTAACTTTTAAGGTTATTCCAGCGACCTTCTGCGAGCTGACCGACTCCTACCGGCGACAACAACAACGAAAGCGACCGGGAAGCCGCCGAGCCGTCTGCGTCCAGGGTTCCTCGGAGCCTCCCTTCTCTTCCTCATTCTCTTCATCTTCCATCCACCGCATCTCCCCCACCCGGACCATCGCCAGCAATCAAATCGGCCTTCGTCCACGACCGCCTATTGATGGCTTCTGCGGGCGCTTTCGCGGGGCCGACTTCGTTTCGCCTGGCGAAGCTTGCCCAAGATGCCTACGACTACCCCATGAGGGTCTTCCAGGCCCCGACTCTTGCTGAGGCTCACCCGTCCATCCCTCACCTCTCTCTTCTCGTCTTCGAGGCAGTACTGGAAGTCGTGTGCGTGAGTCTGCCGGGCTACATCATTGCTCGCTTGGGTCACTTCGACGCCGACAAGCAAAAATTCCTGGCCAACCTGAATGTGATGCTCTTCACGCCATGCCTCAGTACGTCGCGAGCTCCCTCTTCCCCATCTGCGACACTGCAGCTAATTTTGCCACCCAACAGTCTTCACCAAGCTAGCCTCCCAACTCAACGCCGACAAGCTCTCCGATCTCGCCATCATCCCCGCCATCTTCGTCGTTCAGACCTTGGTCTCCTGGGTAGTTTCCACCGTCGTCGCCAAGCTGTTCAGGTTCAATCGTCGGGCATCCAACTTCGTCGTCGCCATGGGCGTCTTCGGAAACTCAAACTCTCTGCCCATCTCTCTCGTCCTATCCTTGTCTCAGACCATCAAGGGACTTCACTGGGACATGATCCCTGGCGACAACGACGACGAAGTCGGCGCTAGAGGTATCTTATATCTCCTCATCTTCCAGCAGCTCGGCCAGCTTGTCCGATGGAGTTGGGGGTACCACGTGCTGCTTGCCACCAAGGACAAGTACCCAGAGTATGACGAGCAGAGTGCCGAGGAGGGCCAGCATCGGGTTGCAGAGGACCATGACGAGGACGAAGCGCAGGGACTTATCGAGGGCCTCGACGGCGACACGGAGGACGACGAGGATCATAGTGTCGACTCGCGCACATACGTGCCTGCTGGCCGGACTCCAGTTGCAGGAACGTCGAGGGCCTCACAGGCTGGCTCTAGCGACGACGAGTTTGCTACCAAGAAGGGGCTGTCGAAGGGTCAGGCCGCGCTCATGGGAACTGAGCCCGCCATCAACGGCGCTGATCCCGACAACGCTGCTTTTCCCCATGTCCGCAGTGACAATGGCAACGCTGCCGAGACGGGCGGTGCTTGGGCCCGCGCTAAGCTGTCGGTTGCTAAGAAGGCCTCCTCGCTCAAGGCCCGGACCGCCAAGTCTCTTTGCCGCCTCTACCAGCGCCTACCCAGACCTCTTCAGCTAAGCCTGTCCTTCCTGGCAATGGTTGGCAGAAAGGTTGGCAACTTCATCTGGGAGTTCATGAACCCTCCTCTGTGGGCCATGTTGATCGCCGTCTTGGTGGCATCGATTCCCGCCCTCCAGACGTTGTTCTTCGAAGAGGGCTCCTTTGTGAACAACAGCGTGACCAATGCCGTCAAGTCAAGCGGCGGAGTCGCAGTGCCCCTGATCTTGGTTGTTCTCGGCGCTAATCTGGCACGAAACACGATGGCACACAACGAAAACCTGGACCCTGAGGAGGAGCAGATTGGCACCAAGCTTCTCGTTGCGTCGCTGCTGAGCCGCATGCTGCTGCCGACCCTCATCATGGCGCCCATCTTGGCTGTGACGGCAAAGTATCTGCCCATCAGCATCCTCGACGACCCGATTTTCATTGTCGTCTGCTTCCTCCTCACCGGCGCACCTAGTGCGCTGCAGCTGGCCCAGATCTGCCAGATCAACAATGTGTACGAAAAGACCATGGGACGAATTCTGTTCCAGAGCTACGTGATATGGTACGTATTCACACCTGACTCGATATCTAAGCACAGACATTAACACTTTGCAGGATTCTTCCGTCCACTCTCATCCTCGTCATGATGGCTCTCGAAGTGGTCGAATGGGCTGCGTAACGGTCAGACGGTATTTCAAGGCTCGCTGAAGCAGCTCGTTTGGTGGTACCTGGTCACACTACACAATTTTGCGTTGCTTTGCAAGTGCTGGGCGTTTTGAGTGGAAAGGGTCGGCGGACGCGTCGTCGCTTGGGAGATCTACATGATGGATTCTGGTTCGGTTACATCAAGTGCGCCCTTCACATGGGGCGGCTACTATTGAACGTCGGCTTGAGGTTTCACCGACGGGGTTCGTCGTATGCTAAAAGCAGGGCGTTTGACGGCTTTTCTCACGTACAGCATATCAACTTGTAAAATGGAATGTTTTGCGGCCGCAGTGCCGGAGGAATAACAATACAGTCCAATTCTAATTACCCCGTGATGACTCCTCGAATTCCAGACCCGAACCTTGAGCGTGACATGAACGTGTGTGGAAGAAGGTCCTCATTACCTGCGTCCTGCGTAACCCATCAACTTCCGCCATTGACCAGGTCCGAGTCGGAAACAAAGGCCCAATCCCGCACCGTTCCCTTCCAATCGCTGATCCTCACATCCTTGATGTCCACAATGATGACCCGGACCTCCTCACCGGCAACAAAGTGGCTCGTGCGTCCATCCTCACCCGTGTTGCTCTGCTGGCGGAAGAGCGGCTCGCCCTCCTCGAAAGTGTTGTTCTCGAGGTGCTCCTCCGTAAAGTACTTTTCCTGCTCCGACCCGGTAGGCGCTAGCCTGGCGGCACCTCCTATGGTGGCGCTGATGCTGGAAACGGCGGTGGAGTTGAGGTTGAGGAGGAGGGAGGCGAGGCTGGACCTATGCTCGGGGCCGGGGGAGCCGCCGGAGGGGCGGCGGCCTTGCGTGGGTGGTCGGTGAGAGACCCCTGATGACATTAGCATGCTTGTGCCTGGGTAGATGGACGGATATAGCTGGCGCTTGGTTGCATACAGTCGTGGACGAGAAGGGAGACGTTGGGGTTGCCGACAATGTTGGTGGTCTTGCGCGAGGCCGGGTTTGTGGTCATGATGATGACGGGGCGTGACGAGTACGGAGAGGAGGGGAGGTAGGTGTAGTTCATGAGCGAGACATGGGGCACGTTGTCGGTGCAAGTCGCCAGGTGAAGCTATCCCGGTCACGGCCAACACGTTAGTCCACATGGGCAGGAGGGAGGAGGAGCTCGAGACGTACGAAGCGCGCGTTCTCGAGGCATTGCAGCACCTCTGGCGGCAGCGTGTTGGTCAGCTGCTTGTGCGTGTCGCCCTCGGAGGCCTCGTAGTTGAGGGGGATCTTGTCCATGGCGACGGTGGTGCTGTGCTGGCGTACCTTATGGGCGGTTGATGTCGTCGGGCGGGATTCAGGTCCACGTCCTTCGGCGCTGCAAGCTCCGGGGCCGAACGTGGGGTTGGCAGCTGAGTCATTCGCGAACCCCGGACTTCTGACGTCGGCTTCTGGCGCTCTTGGCCAGCGGTGCCTGTGGCGGCTACATTCGGCTCCCCACGGACGGCATTGGCGCGTCGCTTGGGCCGAACATCTTGGACGACCTGCTGCTCCCTGTGGAAGAAAACCTGCACTCTTCTTCATGGGCGCCTTGGACTGAGTGGAACTCGTAACCCATCCTACTTCCAGCCATGCGTTCTCTCAGGGTCAACCGCCTCCCGCTGAGGCCGCTGCCTCGCTACGTCTCTACCTCGGCGACCAAGACGGCGACGCCCGCCCTGAGCTCCGTGCTCATCGCCAACCGTGGCGAGATCGCCATCCGCATCAACCGCACGGCGGAGCGAATGGGCATTCGTGCCACCACCGTCTACACCGACGTCGACGCCGGGTCGTGGCACGCCTCGTCGGGCTTCCAGTCGCTGGGGCTGGGCCCCGCCAACGGGTACCTCGACGGCGACAAGATCATTGCCCTGGCCAAGAAGCACAACATCCAGGCGCTGCACCCGGGCTACGGCTTCCTGTCCGAGAATGCGCAGTTTGCCGAGCGCTGCGAGCGCGAGGGCATCGTCTTCGTGGGGCCGCCGGCCACGGCCATGGCCGACATGGGCAACAAGGCGCGCAGCAAGGAGATCATGACGGCGGCCAACGTGCCCTGCGTGCCGGGCTACCACGGGTCGGAGCAGGGCGAGCAGGAGCTGTTGCAGCACGCCAAGGACGTCACATTTCCCGTGCTGCTCAAGAGCGTGCGCGGCGGCGGCGGCAAGGGCATGAGAATTGTACTGACCGAGGACGAATTCATGACGCAGCTCAAGAGCGCCAGGGCCGAGGCTCGGGCATCGTTTGGCGAGGGTGGTGAGGTTATGCTCGTGGAAAAGTACATTGTGCGGCCGCGGCACGTCGAGGTCCAGGTCTTTGCCGACAAGCACGGCAACACGGTGGCCCTGGGCGAGCGAGACTGCAGCGTCCAGCGCAGACATCAGAAGATTCTCGAGGAGTCGCCCGCGCCAGATCTCGACGAGGTGACCCGACAGGACCTCTGGGCAAAGGCACGGAAGGCGGCGTCGGCCGTGGGCTACGTCGGCGCCGGCACCGTCGAGTTCATCCTCGACAAGGACAGCGGCCGCTTCTACTTTATGGAGATGAACACGCGGCTGCAGGTAGAGCACCCCGTGACGGAGATGGTGACGGGCCTGGACCTCGTCGAGTGGCAGTTCCGCATCGCGGCGGGCGAGAAGCTCCCCATGGACCAGGCCGCCGTCGAGGAGCAGATGGGCCGGCGAGGCGCCGCCATCGAGGCCCGCATCTACGCCGAGAACCCTGAAAAGGGCTTCATGCCCGACTCGGGCAAGCTCGTGCACGCCGTGCTGCCCGAGTCGGTGCAGGCCGACGAGGACGTGCGGCTGGACTGGGGCTTCGGCTCCGGCAGCACCGTCTCAGAGGCCTACGACGGCATGATCGCCAAGCTCATTGTGCGCGGCGAGACGCGCGAGCAGGCCATTGCCAAGCTCGAGTCGGCCCTGCGCGCCTTTGAGATTGTCGGCGTCAGCACAAACGTCGAGTTCCTCAAGCGGCTGTGCCAGACGCCGGCCTTTGTCGAGGGCGACGTCGAGACGGGCTTCATCGACAAGTGGCGCGACGCCCTCTTCGAGCCGCGGCACATCGGCGACGAGGTCTTTGCGCAGGCCGCGCTCGGCGTGCTGAGCCTGCAGCTCAAGGACGCCAAACCGCACGGGCAGATGCTCGGCTTCGGCGACGCCGGCGCCACGAGCGAGCGCAAGCTGGCCTTCAAGGTGCTCGACGGCTACAGCGAGAAGGAGGGCGAGGTGGTCGAGGCGAGCGTCACGCAGACGGGCCACAACCGGTACAGCGTGTCGGTGGCGCGCAAGGGCGAGGCCACGCCGCGCGTCTTTGCCAACGTCGTCAGCGAGCCGCGGGCCGAGGGCGCCGTCGTGAAGCTGCAGACGTACTTTGCCTCGGAGCGCATCCTGTCGTCGGTGGTGCCGCAGCCGAGCGACAACGACACCAAGATCACCATCTTCCAGCACGGCGTCAAGACGGACCTGGCGCTGCTGCCGCCGGCGTGGTACGAGAAGGCGCTGGGGCTCAAGGAGGTGGCGGCGTCGGTGGTGGCGCCCATGCCGTGCAAGGTGCTCAAGAACGAGGTCGTCGAGGGGCAAGAGGTGAAGAAGGGCGCGCCCCTGGTAGTGTAAGTGCCCTTTATGTGTCCTTGCGAGGTTGTCTGTCGATTTACGGGTCACTGACGCAATGCAGCATCGAGTCGATGAAGATGGAGACGATCATCCGGTCGCCGCAGGACGGCGTGGTCAAGAAGCTGGCCCACAAAGAGGGAGTACGTTGCCTTGCCTCTGTCTTTTTGAAATCAGATCATATGCTAACAGTCGCCACAGGACATCTGCAAGGCCGGAACGGTGCTGGTGCTGTTTGAGGAGGAGCCGGTCAAAGAGGAATCATAGCGGGCGCGGGCTGGCGTTGGGACACGGTCATGATTGTTCTAGATGTGAAGATACAAAGACGACAATACATTTAGATTACCAATGCCCTGTTGTCTGTATGATCCGCCATCTGTATGATATGCTGCGTAGCAACTCCCAGGATGCTAAAAGTCTAGACGTTCACGGACGGCCGAATTCGCATGTCTGTCTATTACGGAATATCCTATTCCACTCTGTTCAGCAAGGCATAGTTTGCCTCAAGCAACCGTGCCAGCTATCTGGTCTTCATCTTGCTGTAGTCCTCGGGGAGGTGCCGACCCAACTTGGATTTGTTAGCCGCTCGCCGGAGCCGCGTCCACCACTCTGCCATGCAGTGCGGGAAGCTGGGCTCAGCCGGTGACACGTACGAGGCCGGCTTGTGCAGAATATCCTAGACATGGCTCCGTCAGCACGAGTTGGTAACGCAATCTCCCGTCCTGGACGTACCTCTTTGAGTGCCAGCGTAATGAAGCCCAAGACAAATGCCACCCATGCCAGCGTCCCCTTGGTGCCGAGGAACTGGTTCCCGCCGCGAAACTCGACCGTCCCCGTGCAGCGCCCAGTCTTGGGATTTGGGAAGATGTTCTGGAAGTTCCACAGCACGTAACGGTTGCCCTGCATGTAAAAGCACAGCTCCATCTCGTTGGGCACCGCCCTGATGTCCGCAGCCACCTGCCGCAGCGCCGCCGTGCTCCGCAGGCCGCCCAAACGCAGCAGCGTCTCCCTCAGGCCAGACTCGACGCTCTGGGCATTGGGTCGACAAAACTGGTTCCCACGCCGCGCCGCGGGCAGCACGGCGCTGACAAAGTCTTGACAGGCGACGGTGGCGTAGGCAATCTTCTTGAGCGACCCGAGGCTGAACCTGTTGTGCCGGCTCACGGGCGTGACGTGGACGTGGCCGCCGCACGAGACGTCGCGCTGCGGGTTGAAGTGCACGCGCATGGCCTCCCAAAAGTCCGACATGGTGCGGCTCACGGGCTGCGTCGTGTCGAGCCGCGGCGAGACGACCTCCATGCAGACGTAGGGCGGCGGCCGCTTGAGCGAGCCGTCGCGCGTGACGAACCACTTGCCGCCGTAGTACTCGGGGTGCTTGTTGTAGCGCGAGCAGTCGTCGTAGGCGGCTGGGATGCCGCGGTTCTGCAGCTTCTGCGCGAGCTGGCGGTACCAGTCGACCGTGGAGAAGCTCTCGCCGCCGCCGTACGGCTTGGCGATGGTCTCGATCTCGACGCCGAAGTTGTAGTGTCGGACCATGGGGGCGGATCTTGGATGAGGCTACGTATATGAATGCTTGGGGTCGCGAGAGCACTTCAGGAGGAGGTGGTGGTGGTGGTGACTTTTTTGCTGCGTCGGCCATGTATAAGCCAAGGCATCCGATAAGGGGTAACTCGGGTCAGTCCGGGAAGTCAACAGGTCGGCTATTTTCGAACCGACGTGTTGACTGCCCGTCGATAGATACCGAATCAGCTTTGAATGCTCACTTTGAGGCGAGAGGCCGTCTCACCTATACCTGCCCTGCCACCATGCTGGCTGCGTCGCCCGCCTGTCGTGTGGCAGCGTGTGAGGCTGGCACTTGGCCCGCCATGGCTCTTGGCCAGCATCGTCCGGGCCTCAAAACACATGGCGTGTCCATAGACCAGCATATCAGGACGTGGTGGAATATGATTGGCGGTGGCTTCTCTGTAGAGACACAGTACCAGTGGCAACTCTTGCTGCCCAATATGCAGCCGAGATCCACACGCCACTTACACGGTCCTTTACGGACAAAGGCCTCTGCAACTCTTCATCCGTCTTTCTCGCACTAGCTCTTTGCGTACTCTGTCCCCTGGTCAGTGAATCATTTGGCATAGCTCACAGATTGAAGGCTCCTCGAGAGTGGCCTTGAACGTCTTCGCGCGCTGCTGAGCAGCTCATTGCAATACGGATGGCCGCCGCCACCGCCGGGAACCCGGGCGCAGACCCCGGGACTACCAAGTACTACTTTGCGTACGGAAGCAATCTCCACTTGAAGCAGATGAAGCGACGCTGCCCCAACAGCAGATATATCGGCCGCGCGCGGCTGGCCGACTACCGCTGGCAGATCAACGAGCGCGGCTACGCCAACATCATTGCCACCGAAGGCCAGTGTGTGGACGGGCTGATCTATGAGATTGACGAGGTGGACGAGGTCAAGCTGGACCTCAACGAGGGCGTGTCCAAGAACGCATATGAGAAGCGGTATGTGGCGGTCTTCCTACACCGCGCTCACAGCGCACTATACCGCCGCCCCGTGTCGTGGATCGTCGACAAGGGCGGTCCCGCAGCCATCACTCGCCAGACGAAGAATTCGGAGCGAAGCGCCGCATCACCGAGCCCGCATTGGGAGAGTAACGTTTTAGTCTACATCAGCTTCAACCACGTCCAGGACGGTGCCCCAAAGTCCGAATACATCAACCGCATCAATCTTGGCCTCTGCGATGCCAGGGCCCTGGGCATCGAGGAAGACTACATCAGCAACTCCATCCGCCCTCTAATCCCTGAATCTGGCGAGTGATACCATGAGACCGCACTAGAGGTAGCAAAGGGACAAGGTACAGCGGCGCGTGGCTGAAGCTCTTCTGCCAGGACTGGTGCGCGTTGTCTGCCTTTGAACGGTCAAATCCTAAGCCGCTTGCGGAGCTATCGTCGAGCACCTGGCACGTCCGACACCTGGTGCCAGTAGGAGAAGTACCCAAGCGAAGGTCAGAGTTCGGAGTGAGACAGCCATCCGTGCCATGAGGCAGTGGCGAGCGTTTCAAAACCTCAGCTTCACCACAGTGGAGGGCGCTTGTATGAATCAACATATGTGAAAAAGATCAGCAGAATCGGAACAAGTGGGGGTCAGGACAATCGATGATGGCGGTGTATCGAATGCACATTGGGATAACACCCATGATACTCAGCCAAGGCGCACCGGGAGAAGTATTTCCTTCCTTATGAGCCTCCTCAAAACGTCACGAGCCACTCCAACACAGAAAGGCAAAACTTGAGCTGTCATCTTCGGCGCCCCATTGGCGGCTGTAGAAAAAGACCTAGACAGCGGCCCCTTGGAGCCGATCACGAGCGGCGCCGTCCGGGGTGCTAGAGTTATCGGTCAACCACCTCATTAGCGTCGACTTCTGGGGAACGTTTCCATTGCCAGAGTACACCAAAACACTAGGCCGATAGATGGCCTTCAACGGCGCCTTCCTGCCCACCTCGACCCTTTCGACAAAGAGCCCTGGGGCCACGTCAAAAAGATAGACGGCTTTGTTTCGGGCCGGTGATGTTGGACCAGTTCCGCTGAAGTCTAGGACTAGGCCACCGCTTGCTAGGTCGATACACTCGTACACCTCGAGCCTTGTGCTGGCGTTTCGAGCAGGCCACTTGAGGGAGTAAACACTGGACGCAAGATGGAGCTTATGTGCAAATTTCGCTGCAGGCTCGACAATGGTTCTGCGAAGCGAGCCTTGCAGCTCGGCAACCGATGTGGCAGGTACGACGACGGAGAGGAGAGCAGCAAGGTCGTTGGAAACCTCATTGATATACGCCGTCTTCTGCAGAGTGAACAAGGGTTGGCTCGTCAAGGCCGTGAGCGTCTCGCTCCTCCATTCGCGACAATGGGCAGCATCTTTTTGGACTCATCAGCCCCGCGTCCGAAGAATCAGGGCTTTCAGTATCTTACCTCGTGGCAATCTGGACATTGTACTCACAAGCTCGTCGATCCACAGGAGCATGTTGTCGGTATCGTCCTCGGAACCATCCAGCGGACAGTAGAAAGACTTGGCAAAGAAGGCGACCCATAGATAGTACATGATGACGGCAATAACATGGTGCTCGTCAGATTGGTGTGCACTCAAGCAGCGTTTTGCCGGCTCCCGTATGAATGACGCGAACCTCGACGCTTGTCCTGCCCGGGGGCAGCTCCGCAGGAGACGACCAGACTCCAGATCGTCCAACATCGATGGCAGCCTGTTCTCAACCCATCGTTGTACATTTTCACAGAGTCTTTTGTAAGCTTCCTGGGCTTCCGAATCGGTGATGTCGTTACGTCGCGGCTGCAAGCGGAAGATCTGGTCTTTCGCGTCCTGCAGCTGGCTTGTCTTAGCCTTGCATCGATTGCGAGCCTCGATTAGCTGCTTTTGCGTATCTGACAGCTCCTTTTTGAGTAATCCCAGCTTCTTCAAGAGTCTCCTGCTCTCCATCTCTTGCGACTCGAGCTCTTGCTGTCGGGAGTCCAGGACGTGCTCCGTGAATCGTCGCAACTGCTCCTCCTCGGTCAATCTTGCTTCAAGCGCTGCCCTCTGCGAGGCCGCCTGGTCGACATTGGAGGCATTCTGTGACATCGGTTCCATGCTGTGGTATTCTTCTTGAGTTGGTTGGGAGCTACTAGTCTTGGGCTCCATGCCTAGCGGGAGAGTATTCCTTTCTGAGCTGGCATAAGTATATTCCTATACCCTCGATGGTTGTCCACATGCCAGTGCAAGGGTAACGCGCAGGCATGGGTGAATGGTCAGATGCTCAGGTTTGCCAAAAGCCCGTACCACCTCTCATGTCTTTACATTCCCATGATACGTGGTCCCGCAGGCTTTAGAAGCATTGTCACCCGTCAGCCTAATGTTCGTCATTCGAGCCGTGGTGCGGCCTTAGTCGCAGACGGATTCGGGCAGCTGCGCCTTGAGGTGTGCTTTGTTGCGGTATGATAAGCTCGGTGCGGCAGGTCCGGACTGTTGTCGCTGAGTGTTGACCCTGCGATAGGTTGGGCGCTGACCGCATGGCTGTTGGCTGGGTTGCAATATGCATGCAGGCTGCTGTATGCCAGGGGTCGTGATACGAGGGTAACCTTAGTCGCGTTGCACAACGGCAGCCATCAACGAACAAGATTTAAAGCATTTGATGCCAATAAGGAAGCCAGATGCTTGTTCTGTAAAAGTACTGGTTGCTGCCCGGCGGGGCTGAACATGATATTTGAGCCATCACGCTGCCATCAGGTTCCAAGGTCAGATCCGCATGCATGCAGTGCAAGTAGTCGCATTGGCCTAGGCCAGATGATGTTGTTTGGTGGTTTGTCTTCGACATCCTGGTCAGCAAGTCTCTTTTCGAATATTCTCTCTTGTCGGACTGATGCTCTGATGGGACAGCTGCAGCTTCTCTCAATCAGCCACAACAATGACTGAGAGGAGAATCATCGTCTCTGTGGACTTCGGGACGACTTACTCTGGCGTTGCGTGGGCAGAGACGACTCGGGTAAGCCAGGATCAGCGCCTTTCACCGCCGTGAGGCCCAGCTAAGACGCCCGTAGCCCGATGTTCAGCACGTCATATCGAACTGGCCGTCGTCGGCAAACTCGTTCACAAGCAGTCCCAAAGTCCCAACTGAGCTACGCAAGGTAGCTTCCGGTTGGCAGTGGGGGTTCCAAATCCCCGAGTCTACCAAGCGTTACCGATCCTTCAAACTGTTAGCCCGTTGAAGATACCCTCGGCGATTGAAAGTAGCTCATTGAACGCCGTAGAAAACTAGACGAGCCCCAAGAGGCAAGCAAAGACAGTGAGTCACCGCTGGAAATCACCAAGATATACTTATCATGTCTGCATACACACTTCATCAGCATTCTGGAGAAGCGTCTATCGTCAAGCGTGGTACACTCGACGCCTATGGACTTTGTCATCACTGTTCCCGCAATCTGGTCCGATGCGGCGAAGCAAGCTATCGAGCGAGCTGCTGCCATGGCCGGCTTCTGCGGGAACCAAAGAATCCAGCTTATATCGGAGCCAGTGCGTGCATTTCCTCGATGGAACAGACGGCATCACTGACGACGGCCAGGAAGCGGCCGCATTGTACACTCTGAAGCGTCTCGATCCCTCGGTCCTGCAAGTTGGCCGAAAGTTTGTGGTTTGCGACGCTGGCGGCGGAACCGTGGATCTCATTACATATGAGGTCACTCGATTAAACAAGCTTGAATTCAAAGAAGTTACCGAGGGCACAGGGGGGAGGTGCGGGTCATCGATGCTCAACGAGAGGTTCCGACGGTTCCTGAAGCAGACCCACGGCGACAAATATTGGACCGACGAGCGTTTGGTCCGCGCATTGAACGACTTCGAGTCAGTACGTGACAATGATTCCCATGATGCGTCTTTCACGCGGCGCTGACCGGGTGTAGTTCAAGAGGAAATTTTCGACAAAAGGCGACTCTTTGACGGTGAGGGTCGATGAGAGCCTCGGTCTGAGGCGCAACCGCTTCACCATTGCACAGGAAGAGGTGGCGGCACGCATCTTCGACCCGATCATGAAAGATGTTGTTTGCCTCGTGCGGGAGCAAATAGCCATGGCGGGTGACGGCGTTGCGGCAGTCGTGCTCGTCGGTGGCTTTGGGCAGAGTAGGCATCTCAAGTCCCGGGTTCGGAACGCCGTACCTCCTGGTATCAAGGTGATACAGCCTGAGAACTGTTGGACTGCTGTTGTCAAGGGCGCCGCAATTCACGGGCTCGGCCAGTATCAGCCAAAACTAGCTGAGGTGGAGATTGCGTCCCGAATTGCGAGACGATCTTTTGGCACTTGTCTCCTCGCAAAGTACGACATGATGCGGCACGATCCACGAGAAGCGTGAGTAGCGCCCACTTGGACGTCTCGATCGACCTCTGACACCTGACAATAGCTTCTGGTCCCAGAAAGAAGAGGAGATGGTTGTTCCGGAGATGTGTTGGTTCATTCGAAAGGTACGTCCGTGTTGACGAGGGTCAATATGGCAAATAGATGACACCAGCCAGGGCCAATCGTATCCGGAAGACAAGCCGTCCATCATCGAGTATCAGTGCGACATTCCCGTGGGAATGGGTCATGTGCCACAAACAGAAATCGAGATCTTCTGCAACAAAGACCAAGGGAGAGCTTCTGTCCATATTAATAGCAGGACCTGGTGCGTGGCGACCTTGTCGCTTGACTTGGACAGGATCCCAACTGCCACAAAGCTAGCCGCTAGAAAGACGAGGATGGGCTGCCACCAATACTACTGTCTGAGCGGCGTCATTGAAGCTGTTTACGGATCAGCCATGATCGCGTATACTGTCAAACTCGGAGGTAAGCCTACCCAGGGACGTGGAACCTCCTCGAGAGTGCCGTCTAAATTGAAACAGGT
This sequence comes from Tolypocladium ovalisporum, assembly GCA_024340015.1. Classification (NCBI taxonomy): domain Eukaryota; kingdom Fungi; phylum Ascomycota; class Sordariomycetes; order Hypocreales; family Ophiocordycipitaceae; genus Tolypocladium; species Tolypocladium ovalisporum. The sequence continues at coordinate 218,727 of JALHBZ010000208.1, read as the reverse complement.
GTAACTCACGATGCCATCACGGTACGCTACGAAGATTAGTTAGTTCTCAGAGGTTAAGAGAGGGCAGTCGCTCGTCGATAAGCATCGCCGAGAGTCACGCAGTGATAGCCTCCGACTATTCCAGCAACAGAATTGGACCGTAGAGAGGGCATCCTGGCCACAAATTCTGCCTTTGCAGCTTATTAGAGCGTTTCGTTGTTTCCCGATGTTACATGTACCCAAGGTCGCGCCCTCAATTGACACCACGTCCATCACGTGATGTCGCGTTGCCCCTCCATTGTCCACCTCGCCGGTCGCGTCACCTATCAAAGTCGCCGACAGTCAAATGCGTCGAATTTCGTCCGAGGTGGCCGACGATGCCAGATGGACCATGGCTGAGGGCTCCCATGGGAAGACGGCTCCGCCAGGCCTCGCTGGTGCGATGGCTCGCTCAGCCAACCCACCGCCCTCCACCTTGGCCGCCCAGCTCGTCGACAACATCTCGACGTCGACGAGATCCTCCCGATCGGACGAAAATAGCGAGCTCAAGGGGCTGTTGGCCGTCATCCAGCGCGTAAAGGACGATCCCAAGCTTCTCAGATCACAAACTGATCGTATCGAACACAACCACATGCTCGTCTACGTGTATTGCCGCGTCTTTCTGGAAGGCATCAAGTTGGACAATCCATTCGTCGACCGCGCGCGCATTCGCACAGAGCTGCTCAAGGCCATCGACTTTTTGACGTTTACGGTCAAAGAAACGCCGACTGTCCTCGTTTCTGTCGATCAAGGCCAGGGCCTCCTCTATCGAGGACAAGAGCCGCTGTGGATCTGGCTGCTTCCACAGCTCCTCCGGATACTTGGTCATGCCGACTGTGTCGAGCTGGATGAGCCAATCGAAGCATTCATGCAGTACCTCTTACTCGTCGCCTCTCGGATAGGTGCCCTTTGGAGCTTGACATCGTCGCTGAGTGTTTACTTGCGCGCATGCTTGACTGGTACGGTCTCCGACTTCGGTCTAGGTTGTCACTAACGTTTGACTAGGGATTATGGACCACCTCCAAGATCCATCGTTGACGACCACGAACACAAAAACTCCCACTTCGCTTCAGCTCCCTCCACTGCTTGCACTGGATCAGATTCTGGGAAGGACTCGACGACTCGGCAGTCAAAGAACCTCATATACCATCAGCTCGATACCCCAGGCTCTTCGCCAGGCCTCCAGTCTGGCAAATGTCCTTGCGTATCCGCTAGTGACTCAAGACTCCCAACTTTCTTGCATCGCGGCGCTGTCGCAAAATGGGCCCTGGCTGATGGATACGTGGCTGGACCTCAGGTACACACACAAAAGATGGGACGCAAGCATTCATACTTCGCCGTTACCACTGATCGAAACTGCGCTGGGCGTTACACGATGCCCCTTTGTAGATGTCGACTTGGTCTCGCCGCTCAAGAGCAAGGCGAGTGCTCTTCTTGTTCTTCTGTGCAGCGACATGATCTCAACCCCCAACGAGTTGGTGCGATTAGACGCAGAAGGCAATCAGTCAAGGTTGACCTACTGCAAAGCCCTCGTCGCGATATCGGAGGCCTCGATCCAATCCTATGCGATTGGTAGGCTCGCTGCATCAAGGCTCGTCCAAGAGCTGACTTTGCTGTCGTCTCAATACACCGCGATCGGGGAAGTTTCTGACGTTTGGGTAACGTGGCTTTCTGTCCCCAAGCGTATTCCTCAAAGTATTAATAGGCTCTAGAGGTGTACCAGGTTGCTTCGACAAGCCATATATCTGCCGCCAAGAGAAGCGCTGGACGAAAGCACACATCCCTCCGAATATGAGCACGAGGAGATCCGCCAATGTGTGCAAAGGTTGCATCTAGCCCATGAACAGCCTGCACAGATCACGAATGGAGCCAAGAGGAGGAAGCTGTTGGCTCCGAAAACGAAATTACTTGATTCGTTGACGCAAGGCATATACAAAACTCTACAGATTGAGTCATCCAGCGACGCCGACGTCGTGCTGTCCGAGCAACTTTTCTTGTAAGTGTTCGGCTGTTCGCCATCCATAGACTAAGTCTAATATTGTACCAGGACAGGCTTCGGAAAGAGTACAGAGGCAGATCAGTGTCTTGCCGTGGACTTGCTCGCTCGGACTTCCTGCGTGGCTGATGGCTTCATACAATCGACGGGGCATTCCGACTCACAGGTCAGCGGCATTGGAAGCTTTCGATGTTCAATTTGCGACGGGGGCGATGGACGCGGTCGCTCAGTGCCGACTCAGGCACTGAAGAGTGACGCACAGGCGATAATCATCAAATTGCTGCAATCTCAACCCTTTCTGGAGGCGAGACGTCCCAGGATTGTTGCTATGATCGCGCTGAGGAGAATGGTGCAGCATTGCGACGACTCCAGGTTCTTGAGTCTTAACGACTCTGGCTTTGGGAAGTGGTGCCTCCAGTCGCTCAACAGCTCCGTGCGTGAGCTCCGAGTCGCAGCTGGCAGGACTCTGGCCACATTTGTGCCGAAAACGCCAACATCCGCATTCGGAGAGGAATTAATTCGCCGCAATCGCATATACGCCATTACTGTGCTCAAGGAGACGTCAGCCAATGATCAACCCCATCTGGTAGAAACCCGCATAATGGCCTGGGGTCAACTGGGCCGAGTCGTGACCGAGGATGAGCTTAATCTGGTCATGATCAAGCTTCTCGAGTACTTGGGAAGTAGCAATAGTATCGTGTCGGCTTTTGCTTTCAACGAACTGCTGTCCCTGGCGGAATGTCGCTCCACTACCCCCCGACGTCTGTTCGAACCTTTCTGGAAGAGCTTGGCATATATGACAACCAAAGACATGGTTCAGCGTCCTCAGCAAAGCCGGGCGATTGCAGAATTGCTTCAAATTCCTGTCAACGACCTCCTTTTGCTCATACAAACCCACGCACTTCCATGGCTAGTACTAGACAAGAGGCAGGATGTCATCCAGAAAATCGCAGAAGCACGCCAAGAAAAAGAGCTCTGGCAGCCTCTGATGGATGGGACAAACCTTGCTGCTACTCTGGCACTGCTATTGGTGCAAGATCCAGATAACATGGAAGGCTTTGCAAAGTCTCGTTTGAATGAGATATCGCCACATTTTCACTCTCTCACCTTACTAGATCTGTTTCAGTCAGAGCCAGTATTCATAGCTATGGAGCTTTTGAAATCAGCAGCCTGTGCAGATGCGGCCCGACGACAAGTTGTAAGTCAAGTTTGCTCCTCGAGTCTTTGTCGGGGTGGCCTTAACAAGACCAGGTCCACAAAGCCTTACATCTAATGGCGACTACTATTCTTACCGCCAATAACGATGCGAAGCATAAGAAGAATGTCATCGGTCGATTCGTTCAGTCCCATGTTCTCGGTCTTGTTGCACGACTAGCCGACGTCATCAACGACTCTGTGTCAACGCATGCAGTCTTGGAGCAACGACATTGCATCCGAACCCTTGAAGAAATGATCAAAGTCTGCAAGACGTACGCGAGAATCGCGAGGCCACAGGTATGTTGATTGGCATGCGTCGTCGACTCCTCCTCTCGGCTTCCATCGTGGGAACATTCTCGCCAACATTGTACTTACTTGAAAATAGATATCAGCGTGTTTGCTCTCAGCTATTTCTCAGGAAGCTCTGCGCGAGGCAGGCTTCTCGTGCTGGGTGGCTATGCTCACTCACTTCGATGAAGAAGACGTTGCAGCGCTCATTGAAACAACTTTTTTCGTCGTCAGCCGTTACTGGTCGGCATTCAACAAAGCCACAGCAGTAGCTGCGAAAGAGATGCTGGGTTTCTTGGTTGAGCAGCATTGGGACACTGTCCTGGTGTACCTCAGCAAACTCCCATCCTTGTCACACATCGCTGACTTGAGTGATGTTGATTCAAAGCTATCGGAACATCGCCAATTCCTAGCGACGGACAAGGCCTTGGATGTGTTTGTGGAAAGATTAGGCCACGACAATTCTGGAGTCGTCCACCAAGCGTTGACCGAGCTGGTGCCATATCTGCGAGACAACCAGAGCGCCCTCTATACGTCGGCTGTGAGCCAGCGGCCGGACAGTGCCATCACTAATATTCTCAGAGCCCTCCTCGACTGCGCCTGCAAATACAATGGCGTTCAGATCGAAATCGCCCGGCTCTGTGTCGAATGCATTGGGCTCATCGGCTGCTTAGACTCCAACCAGATCGAAACTGTCCGAGCGCAGCGTTCAATCGTCGTCCTAGACAACTTTGCGGGTTCCGAGGAAACGACTGATTTCGGGCTGTTCCTCCTGCAAGAGGTGCTAGTCCCGTCATTTCTGTCCGCCACCGACACCAAACTCCAAGGCTTTCTCTCGTTTGCCATGCAAGAGCTGCTCGATCGATGCGACATCAAAAGTGCGTGCGCCATGGAAAACAGCGGAATGCTTGATGGCAGGCATGTCTACAGGAAGTGGATTGCGCTGCCAGAGAGTATCCGGGACGTTGCTATGCCATTTATGACCTCGCGATACATGGTGGCACCCATGGCCCCAGTGACTGTGGAGTACCCCATCTTCCACCCCGGAAAGCCATATGGCAATTGGCTCAGGTCCTTTGTTATCGATCTGCTCAGGAAGGGGCAACATGTCCATGCCGATATGTTGTTCGAGCCGCTTACTCGCGTTATTCGGGTCAAGGATCTGTCCACGGCCGAATTCCTGTTGCCCTATCTGGCATTGCATGTTCTGCTCGGACCGCGGAGTACTCCAATGGAGAGGGATCGAGTGGTGGGCGAGCTCATGAGCGTCCTGAAGCATCGCCCAGCAGAGGATGCTTCATACACGGAGAAGGAGGAAATGAAACGATTCTGTCATGCAAGTAACAGTGGCCCTTCAAAAGGTTCGTACTGACCAATAACAGGCCGTCTTTCGGGTCCTTGACTACGCAATGAGATGGATCCAAGCAAAGCGATCGGCCAGCCGACCGGCCGCGAATGACAAAGAAGGCGTCTCGCAAATTCAGAGCATATTGGATGGAATCCCAACAGAGCTGATATCTCAGAGGGCCATTGACTGCAACGAATATGCTCGAGCGCTATTCCATTTGGAGCAGCAGGCTCAAAAAATGGAGCAGAAAGAGAGAAAGCCAGGTGACAGAGATCGCTTACTTGAACGGTTGCAGGACATTTATGCCAACATTGACGAGCCGGACGGCCTTGATGGTATTTCAGCGCATCTGCACGCCTTGGACATCAACCAGCAGATTCTGAGTCACAAGAAGGCCGGGCGATGGACTGCGGCACAGACTTGGTACGAGATGCAGCTGGCTGAGAAACCAGACGACGTGGACATTCAGCTAGACCTGCTGCACTGTCTGAAGCAGGCCGGGCAACATGGTTTGTTCATCTCTCAACCTGCACAAAAGCTTGCCTGCTAATCGCGACCAGATGTGCTGCTCAACCATATCGAAGGCATACAGACGGATCCGTCCAGCGATAATAAGATCATGCCGTTTGCTGCGGAGGCGGCTTGGGTAACTGGCCGATGGGAAAGCCTTCTCAAGTTCAAGGGCCGATTTCACGGCAGTATTCTCCAGGATTTCAACATCTCGATGGCTGCGCTTTTTGAGTCACTGCACAAAAACTGGCATATCGACTGCTTCACAGGGACCGTGCAGAGCATGAGAGAGAAGATCGCATCAGAGATGACCACATCGGCAACCAGCTCGTTGCAAGCCGCACATGAGCTTCTGCTCAAATGCCACGTCCTGGCTGACCTGGAGATTATTGTCGGCTCCAAGTCTGGCGAAGAAGATGAGCGCAGGTCGATGATGGCGTTGCTAGATGGCCGCCTTGAAGTCATTGGCGCGTACTTCAGCGACAAACAATACCTTTTGGGCATCCGGAGAGCGGCCATGCAGCTGACAAGGTGAGTCTTAATCTCTCCTTCTGTGCTTCTCGCAAATATGTCACAACACTCGCGCTGACGAAACCAGACCAAACTTTGGTGACCTTGACATTTCGTCCTTGTGGCTCGCCAGTGCCCGATTGGCTCGGAAGACAAATTCGCTACATCAGTCGTTCAACGCAGTTCTTCATGCCTCTCAACTTGGCGACGACGCCGCCGTGATTGAAAATGCCAAACTGCTGTGGAGGGACAATCATCACAGAAAGGCTATTCAGATGCTGCAAGGCGCCATCGAGCGGAATAGATTCATGACGCAGACTGGGCCTTCAGTGAGCACCGGATCTACGAAGTTGAATCCACAGCAGAAACTTGTTACGGCCAGGGCCCAGCTTCTTCTTGCCAAGTGGCTCGATGCTGCTGGACAATCACACGCCGGTGCTCTGAGAGAAAAGTATCAGCAACCTCCCAAGACGCATTCGACTTGGGAAAAGGGCCATTACTACCTTGGCCGCCACTACAAGAAGATTCTGGAGTCGGAGCAGCCGCTCAAAGCTGACGACCAGAGCGATAATTTTGTCACGGGCGAGATTGCAAGGCTTGTCATAGAGAACTATCTGAGGTCGCTCAACTCTGGGACCAAGTACCTCTACCAGACCTTGCCAAGAGTCTTGACACTGTGGTTGGATGTGGGCGCGCAAGTTGACAAGGCGCCAGACGGCAAAGCGTCTCTGTCTCGCGAGCTGCACAGGAGGCGTGTCGAGCAGCTCAACCTCCTCCACGCCTTTCTGGACAAGTACATCCACCGCCTTCCCGCCTACATCTTCTACACGGCCTTGCCACAGATCATGGCCCGCATTGCGCACCCCAACCCACAGGTCTTTGAGCGGCTCACACATATCATTGTCAAGGTGGTGGAAGCACATCCGCGACAAGCCTTGTGGAGTCTGATTGGAGTCATGACCACAAGGCAGGTATCTGAACGTAAAGCACGTGGCACACAGGTCTTGCAGGCTCTGAGGAGCGTTTCCAAAAAGGTAGCAACAGGCGCCTACGATCTAAAGCAGCTCCTCAGGGCCGGAGAGAAGCTGGCTGAGCAGCTTCTGCTCGCATGTCACAACGGCGAATTTCATGGCAACAAAGCTGTGCAGGCCAGCCTGACACGAGATCTGCGCTTCCAGCACAAGTGTACTCCTTGCCCACTGGTGGTACCAGTCGAGAGCTCACTCACGGCAACGCTCCCCGCTCTGTCGGAGTACGGCAAGAAGCACAAGGCGTTTTCGCAGGAGGTGGTCACGATTCAGTCTTTTCTAGATGAAGTGCTCGTGTTGAGCTCCCTGGCCAAGCCGCGACGACTCACGGCCCGGGGAAGCGACGGCGCGAGTTACATGCTGCTGATCAAGCCAAAGGACGACCTTCGCACCGATCAGCGACTGATGGAATTCAACGGCATCATCAACCGCTCCTTGAAGCGCGATGCCGAGTCCAGTCGGAGGCAGCTGTACATCCGGACATATGCTGTCGTGCCACTGAACGAGGAATGCGGCATTATCGAGTGGGTGCCGGGGATCAAGACCATGCGGGATATCCTCCTGAACCTCTACAGTTCCCAGAAGATCGCGCCGGACTACAACCTGCTCAAGAACCTGATGGAAGAGGCTTCGGTGGGGGAGAGCAAGATCAGAATCTTCACGGACGATGTTTTGGGCCGCTTCCCGCCGATCCTGCCCGTCTGGTTCATCCAGCAGTTCCCCAATCCCGATGCCTGGTTTGCCGCGCGGCTCAAGTACACTCGATCTTGCGCCGTCATGTCAATGGTGGGTACCATCCTGGGTCTAGGCGACCGGCATGGCGAGAACGTCAATTTGGAAGAAGGCAACGGCGGCGTCTTTCACGTAGACTTCAACTGCCTGTTTGACAAGGGCCTTACGTTTATGAAGCCGGAACGAGTTCCTTTCCGTCTCACACACAACATGGTGGCGGCGATGGGTGTGTACGGCTACGAAGGGCCGTTTCGAAAATCGTCGGAGCTTACATTGAGTATCCTTCGTCAACAGGAGGAGACGCTGATGACCATCCTTGAGGCGTTCATCTACGACCCGACGCTGGACTTGCAAAAGGAAAAGAAGGCCTCCAGGAGGGGCGACTCGAGCATCAGGCTGCAGCCACAAAGCGTTGTGGACAGCATCAAGAGAAAGGTCAGGGGGCTGCTGCCGAACGAGAGCATTCCCTTGAGTGTGGAGGGTCAGGTGGAGGAGTTGATCAAGCAGGCGGTCGATCCGCGCAACTTGACTGCCATGTATATTGGCTGGTGTCCGTTTTTCTAACGTACGGCGGGCGCGTGTCTCGTGTATAACGTGGAGTTTGACGTGGAACTGAGAGGACACCCGGATGATGGGATGTGTAGAGGAGCATTTGCAGTAAGAAACAGCATCATAGATGCGCTCAGGACAAGGACGATGGAGGCCAAGATATTTGCGTTAGGCGACGGAGCCAGGGCAGCGGCTCAGCGGCGACGCGCCAGACGGCACGCCCACAATACTCGAAGAAGGACCCGGCTCCGATGAGCATTTCATGTATCACGTAGAACACCCTTGTCCACTTCTTTGGACAATAAAGAATGACGGCTGTGCAGGAGGTCCTCTGGTGGTGGTCTGTCAAGGATGGGGAGGCAAGGCAGGCGGCGCTCGGGACGCGCCCAGGACGCGCCGCCCGCTGTGCTCGTAGAGTGGGCAACAGCGGTCCCACCATGCGAGCTTCAACAACCCTTTCCCTCCACCTTCACCGACGTCTTCATCTTCCTACAATCCGTTTCCATCGTTCATTGACAGGCTGGCATGTGAATGTGCTCACTGCGGCGCTCATCTACCCAACGCCTCAGGCACCCTTGTGAGTCGAGCGTCTGCCTAGAAGTCTCTGCATGGCGTTTGCCTGATCAACGTCCTGGCCCCAGCGTAGTGCAACTACGATAGCACCACGACCAACGGCAAACCGGCGCTGATCAAGCGGGCTACGTGAAAGTCGCTGCCATCATGCCCTATCGCATTGGTAAGTCTGAGCTTTGCATGCTGTGCGGCTTGCTGAACAGCCTCGTGGGAGCTGCCTTCCACGGCGGTTCACGGCCGTGCGAGGATGGGACAAGACAGCTGACCACGGCCGACAGAGGTTTCGCCCAACAACCGGGCCGGGTGCAAGGAGAAAGCATGCAAGGACGCCCAGATCAAGATCACCAAGGGCGAGATTCGCTTTGGCACGTGGGTCGAGATCCAGGACCACGCCAGCTGGGCGTGGAAGCATTGGTAAGCTTGCACTCTGCGTCTGTCCACTGGCATCACCTTATTGATACGTCTCTCAAGGGGATGTGTCTCTGGTTCTCAGATTGAGCATCTTCGGGAAGCTTGCGACCAAGGCGGCGATGAGTACGATCTCGACGCCATTGACGGCTACGATGAGTTGGGGTATGTTGAAGCCACTCCAGATTGCGACCAGAGCTTGCCGCCTGACGTGTTCTTAGCGATCATCCGGAGATCCAGGAGAAGATCCGCCGCTGCCTCAAGCAGGGCCACATTGACCCCGAAGAGTTCAACGGCGTACGTATTATTCTCTGCTGCCTGCGAACCGCACACTGACGTCTGATCGAATGAAGGATGCCGAGAAGAATGTCCTGGGAGCAAAGGGCATCCACCTGACCGCCAAGCAGAAGGCCAAGAAGGAGCAGGAGGCCGCAGAGGCTGCTAGTGACGTATGTCTCCTTGCCTCTGGTCGTTTGGCGTCTTACTCACGGTTCATAGGATGCTTCTGCGGACGAGGCCCCGGCCAAAAAGAAGGCTGCCAAGCGCGCTCCCAAGAAGGCGGCTGTCAAGAAGGTATGGTTGACCATTCTCGATTGTCGGCATCTCGCTGACTTGCCTTAGGAGGCTTCCGAGGATGAAGCTCCTGCCAAGAAGACTGCCAAGCGTGCGCCCAAGAAGGCTGCTGCCAAGGTGAAGGAGGAAGTCACTGACGTAGGAAGCTGGTCCTATGCATCTCGTGAATCTCACTGACATATCCTAGACTGCCTCTGAGGAAGATGCTCCCGTCAAGAAGACGGCCGCTAAGCGCGGACGCAAGAAGGCCGGTGAAGAGGACGAAGATGATGAGAAGCCTGCGGCGAAGAAGTCAAAGACGTCCCAGGGCGCAAAACCAGTCAAGGCTGAAAAGGCTCCTCCAGCCAGGCCCGCCCGCAGAAAGGCGGCTGTGAAGAAGGAGGCCAGCGAGGACGAACCAACGACCGAGGAAGAGAAGGTGGTCAAGAAGACTCGCAAGGCTTCCGCCAAGGCCAAGGCAGCTCCTAAAGCCAAGCAGCCCACCAAGGCCCGCGGCAAGGCTGCAGCCAAGGCCTCGACTGACGACGACGAAACTGTTGAATCCGAAGCTGAGCCCGCTGCAAAGACCAAGGGAGGCCGCAAGAGTAAGGCCAAGACAGCCGCAGTTGAGCCCAAGGCAGACGCAGCCGCAGCCCGCCGCAGTCGCACTCGCAAGTCTTTGGACTAGGAGATTTGGGATGCTTGACTACCTTACCCGGCTAGGTTGTTTGTGACGGCTCTTCGAGGCACTCACATTTCTTGCCGGTGTAAGTTGTCCCTCTTCAACTGTGCAGGGCCTAATACGGTCTTGGCTTCGTCAAAACGGGGCCTTTGAGTGTTGCCTAAAGATTTGGAAGTGGTGTTGAGAGCTCATGGAGCCTGATGTAAACTAGAAGTCCCAGCGGAGTGTGTCTGATTTGCTATGGGAGAAAGAGGGCGTAGTGCGGATACCAAGGCGAGCCTACTTACGTCCCAAACTCGGGAGTTTTACCTTGTCCCTAGTCGCGGTTCACAATGAACTGAATAATACATTGGTGAAGATGGATGAAATGGTCGAGATCCGCACTCCGTACTCTCTCATTCACCTAGCTTCGGCGCCAGGGGACTCGACGTCATGGCGTGGGGCCCGCCGCGCCCCACCACCCGCGTTCGCGTCTTAGCTCAAGCTATGGATTCGACATGGCTTCAAGCTTCCGGCAACGACCTGTCACCCCAGTCCCGACCATTGGTCTCCCCACCGCACCATGTCCGCGACCACGAAACCCGACCTCGAGCGCGGCGCGGCCCCCGCCTTCATCCCGCTCGAGGCGAACCCGGAGCTCATGACGACGCTCATGCGCAAGCTGGGCGTGTCGTCGGCGCTGCAGATGCACGACGTCTACTCGGTGACGGACCCGGACCTGCTCGCCTTCATCCCGCGCCCGGCCCTGGCGCTGCTGCTCGTCTTCCCCGTCAGCGCCGCCTACGAGAGCCACCGCATGGCCGAGGACAGCCTGGTGGACGAGTACGCGCGGTCCGGGCCCGGCGAGCCCGTCCTGTGGTGGAAGCAGACGATCCGCAACGCCTGCGGGCTCATGGGCCTGCTGCACGCCGTGTCCAACGGCTCGGCGAGGGACTTTATCGGTGCGTACCCGCCTGGCCTCTCTTCCCTCCTGGTCGAGGCCGCGGCTTCAAGCATCAACTCTGTGCTAATGCTCTTCCGCATAGAGGAGAACTCGACCCTCGACGAGCTGCTCAAGACCTCCATCCCCCTCAGCCCCCGCGAGCGCTCCGCCCTGCTCGAGAAGACGCCCGCGCTTGCCACGGCCCACCGGGAGGCGGCGTCGGGCGGCGACACGGCCGCGCCCGACGCAAATGATGACGTCGACCTGCACTACGTGTGCTTCGCCAAGGGCAGCGACGGCGGTCTCTGGGAGCTCGACGGCCGCCGCAAGGGACCCATCCGGCGGGGCGATCTCGAGGAGAGCGAGGATGTCCTGAGTCCTCGGGGCTTGAGTGTCGGCGCGCTAAAGTTTCTGGAGCGGGAGGGTGGCGATCTGAGATTCAGCGCAGTGGCGCTGGCGGGATCGGTGGACTGAGGCACTGTCTTGTCTTGTACCTAGGCTGCGGGTGCGTACGCTTGCCTACTACTACTCTGGACAGGCAACTTTGAAGTCTACCCTCAAGGTACGCTGGCTCCAATCCTTGGTGTCAGCGCCCTGCGGTAAATCCGTTTAATTCAGAGGGCGTTATGGACCAGGACCTTGGATATGCCGTGCTGCTGACCCGGCGCCTCAGGATGGACGCAACAAAGGCCAGGTCGACCGACCGCGCTGCTGTTGCTCTCCACGGTGCTTCTTCTCCTCAATACAGCTTTCAAGCCAGTTCAAATGTGCTGTCCTTGTCCGTGACTAACAAGTTGCCGGGCCGCCCAGGAGGGGGGCGAGTACAGCTCCGGCTTGTTGAACAAAGTTTTGCGGACTGTCCTTTGTACAATAGGCCGTAATTAAACTTCTTAGTTAGCTGCCAACTTAAGAGTAGGCCTGAAGATACCTCTTCTACGCCTTGCCTTTATATATTCTCGTGCTTCTATATCTTCTGTCACTCTTTTCCCCTTCTCTACCCCTTACTCTCGTCTAAAAAGACTCCATCGCCATGGCGTCGTTTCTATCGTTCCTCTTCAAGCGATTCCGAGGCTATTCCCGGCTTCAAGACGAGCCTGAGCAGCGCCTCGGCAGGCACTATGTCGAGATCCCCTCCCATCACACTCACTCAACAGTCTCCCGCCATTTACAACATGCAAGCGGCCTTTCCCCACTTGAGAGACTGCCGGCAGAAATTATTGTCTTGATCGAGCCTCACATCTCTGAAATAGACCGAGCTTCGTTAGCCCTCACCAGCCGAACTATGCTTAGTACTCTAGGACGACAGTCTTTGCAACTAGGGCAACCACCCGGGGAAAATCGCTTTGATTTTCTTTGTCGGCTGGACGGAGATGGAGTGCGCCCAGACGACATACTCTGCCCCCGATGCCAAGTCTTCCATCCTCCTTATTTGTCTTTGTACCTCAATTGGCACTTTGATTCTGGGTTGGCTGTTCGACCTTGTGCGCGGTTGAATAGCGCAAGCGAGAATGGACGGCAAGAGCTCAAACAGTGTCACATGGGATCACCTCTTCTCCCTCTGCAGCTCCACTTCAACATGGTATCTGCGGTTATGAGATGTTATCAACATGGGTGGTCGATCTACCCCGTGGAGACTCTTTCATCGACCCTCCGATACGAGTATTTCGATACGACCAGATACCCGAGGCTTGTTTCCACCACCCAATGTCAAATTGTCAAAGATAGGCTCTTTGCAAAGACTGAGAGACTCATATTTCCATGCAAGGGCCTAGAGGGTCTGCAAGATGCCGCCTCTAAAGTCGTGCGACTTCTCGAAAGGGAATTTTCGCTGCGATACTGTTGCGGCCACCTGCGCTGGACTGGGCGCTTCTGTTCAATCTTCGGATCAGTCCGCAACAGCATCTGGAGCAGTCGTCCATTCAAATTGTCTTTTCGCCATTACGACGTCAACCGCGTCAATGGTTGCAGATTGTGCTTTACTGACTACGCCCTGAGTGCGTACGATCTCCCTGGTGAAAGGGGGCGAGTTATTAGCCTTACCACGTGGAAAGATCTCGGCAATGGGATTGGTATCTACGGTCCTAGCTGGAGCACGCATGTTTGGCATGGACCTGGCCCGTTTCCGACAGTACCGGTGCGGTCTGATTTTGGCCGAATAGCGGAAGCTTACGAAAGACTTTCAACAGGAAGACCCGCGGACCCTTACTATCCCAAGATTGACACAGCTTGCATGGAGTACTTTAGTCCATAGATTGGCTTCGGCGTGTGAAGCATTTTCAATTTCATGTCCAACAAGCGCTGTTCCGAGAATGACGTACGTCGCGAGCAAAGGGTTATGCTGGCTTAATAAGGTAGCCTGATCGCGAGACATGTCACTTGCGGCGGCGGAGCTCTGTCAGCTTTATGCTTGGCCATGCCCTCGCGTTGTCAACACTCGGTAGCGAGCAGAGGGGCTGTCAACTCATTTCCGGCAACTCGAAGCAATAAACAGGGATAGTATACGCGTCTCGAATGCCAAGGTTTACTGTACGCAAGGCGCCGTCTCAGCCACTCAAGCAAGTCTCTCAATGCTCAGCAGAGTCTGTGTCGTTGACAAGGTTGCTGACCTATAGACAGGTTCGCATAGCATACCATCACCACCACTGTCACGACAAAACGTCAAGACCCTGAGCTAGGGACGACTCGTAAAGTGAGCCTTACATTACTCTTCAGCCTTGCTCTATTGGTTTTCTAACTAATTGTCTCCACTTCTGAACAAAGTACCATTAATAATATTCATTTTCGCGTAGGCTCGCACTACCACCATCACCAGCATATGACATCTCAATTTTAATCCTTCACTTCTTTACTCCATATTTCAAATTATCAGGTTGCAGCCTACTAGACACTGGACTCGTGCTTTAGATCATAAGATGGATGGTAGTAGACAACTAGATTCGTGATTTAGATAAGATGGTAGTAGACTCTAGGTTCGTGCTTTAGATCATAAGATAGTGGTAGACCACTGGAGTCGTGCTTCAAAGCACTCAATGATTCCAAACTATTGTATGGTGATTGACGCGCCAGTGAATGTATGAGTCGATCAATTCCCGTAAGGTTGACGATAAACAGAGCGTGTTGATGAACAGAAGGTGTTGCCCTCGAATTCCTGGCGCGTACATGTGCATGCGCACGAGATGCCGTGGCGACATTGGCCCACGACTGGCGGTCGCTGCTGTTGAAGAGTGCAGGGGTCGGGCGGCCCAATTGACGGCCCAGCAAAGGCAAGCAAGCTCAGGTAATAATGCAAAATAACGAAGCTTCCATCACACAAGAACAAGCTAGGACATCCCATCCTAGCTTGGTCGGTCTGGTGGTCTAGTGGTATGATTCTCGCTTAGGGCAAACCCTACAGCACAATTTGCGAGAGGTCCCGGGTTCAATCCCCGGCCAGACCCTGTCTTTTTGCTTTTGGGCCAATTGTTCAGCTCCGCTGCAAGGCATTTGAATCAATTGTGTGGCATTCGCGATATATATTTCTTTTACTTGGAAAGAAACTGTCCTGTCGTTGCTTGATTCACATCGTCGTGGAAATTTTAGTCCATCTTTCTTCCTGGCCGCTCTTCCTCTAGAGCACCCCCCTGTCTGTACCTGTAAGTCAGGATGGGGGGTTTCGGGGCCCCCTCTTGCACTCACTGCTAGAATGTGCCTTGAGCAGACTGCGCCACACCTACTAGCCACAGTTCTATATATCTCTAGCCTGTACACGTTATTCTACCCAAGTGCAGGGGGGGGGCGCCGAAAGGGGGGGGGCCCGAAACCCCCCATCCTGACTTAGTCGTTCGATTGACAAACCTAGACGTATAAGCGCAGTTGCTACCCTAGACTTATTTCATCTCAATGAATGGCAGGATGCAACGCTCGCATAAAGTAAGTAATACTTCCTGCATAGATCGAAGAGAGACCTGTCACTGAGAGTCTACTCTCCACTTAATAGTGGGTGGTATTGGTTTTCAACGCTGTTTGGTGCCCCTCGTAGCACAGGTCGTGGCTATTATACTATAGCACCGTATAAACTCAGGAAAATTCGTCTCAGCCCCACGAAGAGCCTCATAAGGGATAGAGCGAATCAGCCACATCGTCCTCAAATTGGGAAATTGAAATGCAGGCTCATCATTGGCTTCCTGCGCAGAAAAGCTTCGCTTAATCCTTGTGGAGCAGCGACGAATTTCCCAAGTGAATACGGTATCTCTCTGCTGCCCTTCTTGCTTGCCTTGCAGCCTGCAGGTGATGAACGACTTGGCGAGCAGCCCTCACCGTCATACCTGCAAACGCGAAATAACAGTGGTGCTCAAAAGATCGGCATGACCGCGCGGACTGTGTCTCTTTGCAAATCTTCCACCCCCGACAACGAGAGCCCAAGGAAGCCATTCTTACCGGAGTCCCCAGAGTTCATCCAGACAACGCATCAGCAATGACAATGACTGTCGCAGCATGCACATTTCCCACATGTCCAAGCATCGGAGCAGTGCTTGCATTTGCCTCCATGAGTGATGATTGGGGCCGAAGTAGGGAATAAGCCTCCTAGACCCTAGCATCCGTTATTACATGTAGACAAGGCACAACAAGGACGTGCAGGCAGATCACTTACGAAAGCCACTCCATCAGTATGTTCGAAGCTGTCATCATTCTTGCTCATCCAAAGCACTCAAAGCCATGTCAAGTCTCGGCCAGGAGATGATATCCTCGAAGTTCGACATGTTGATCAAAGTGGCTCTGCACAACTAATTAGTCATGGACTGGTCAAGATGCGGTTTCAGGGCAGGAGTCCACGTACCGATATAGCGGGACAAGCACTTGTGAGATGAGACGTCTGGTTTGCTTCGATAAAGTTCAACGGGCCAGCATGAAAGATCGGACCAAGACTGATCTTTATCAGTGCTTCGCCTGTGCCTCGGAGCATCTCCCCTTGCAAATCTTCCCCACGCATTCCGCACGGCCTCCGTCTTCCCGAAAAGGAGCAGCTGCAAGTAACCCAGAGAGTATAAAACGTACGTCACGATACCTCCCAGAGCAGCCATATCAGCTGTTAATTACTATTAGAGACTAAACACTACCCCTGCTACCAGCGCTCATTGGATAACAATGCAGGCACAGAGCCAACGAGCCGCTGTAACATCATGCACGCTATTACCAACAACGATACTTAGCTATCAATTACTTTTGGACTAAATACTGTTACCAGCGCTTATTGGATAGCAATGCAGGCACAGAGCCAACGAGCCGCGGTTGCATTATGCACGCTGTCATACACGATGCTTAGCTATCAATTACTATTGGAGACTGATATCAACTACCAGTGCTCATTGGACAATAATGTAGGCACGGAGCCAACGAGCCGCGGTTGCATCATGCACGCTATCACCAACAACGAAGGGAACAACTCCCTGTCATTGTATCGAACTATTGGCAGTCCTCCTGACCAATGCTTCTCCACCAAAATAAGAGCAGCGCATGAGTCAAACATGTGCCGCGTATTGCCTACAAGCCGTCAGGAGGACCGAGCCAAATTCCTTATTCTTGCTGCTGAGTGAAGGCTCAAAATCCGGGGGGCATCTGGTGACCAACTCAGACCCGTCAAGGAGGTCGGCGGTGCAGAGAATCCTCAACCAGTCATCGTAAGGGGCGCGTGTTTCCATCGTCGTGAGAGGAGGTGGTGATACAATTGACGAAGGCATTAAAGGTTCAGCGGAGCTTGAAGGTTGCAGACGGGGAATTGCAAGAGAAAGGCGAGATCCTTCTCCTGCGAGTTGGAACTCCATGATCTGACACAACGCTGGAGGAGTGTCTTCAGATCAGGAGCGGAATGTTCCCCACCCCGGTAGGCGCTGGCCAGCCAGCGCAGCACCGAGAGTGAGCACCCCACTGGGTCACCCGGTGCAGCCACTCGGGCATGCAAGCGGCTCCCCGGATGGCAATTCGTGTGGGTGGGAACTCGCCCAGGCGTTGGGGCACCACAGCCAATCACGCCGTCACGCCGACTTCATTTGAGTAGCCCTCTGCCCCTTACTGTTATGACCGCTAAAAGCGGCAGCACGTCCCGCCCGAGTCGGTGGAGTAAGCATCGCTTTCTATCATTAATCTGTAAATGTTGGTTAAACCCGGTTCGCCGATTGGACCGGCTGGGGGGCGCCCCCCACATGCCCCCGTTGAAGCCGATTCCAGTAGCGGGCGATATGGAGCGGCGGCAGGGCTATTGCCGAAAGTAACAAGAGTGTGCAGGCGCAGGAAACAGTGCCGCGGATACGCAGAGTCGCAGAAACCGGGGAGCTCCGATCCGGATACATGAGATGCTCCGTCGTCGGGGGAAAAGCTTGTCAAGATGGAGATGTGATGTTTCTGCCCGAGGTCCCGATGTGTCTGTGAAGAGGAAATCGCAAGTATAGAGCTTAATGCGATGGAATTGGGTGCTGGATGATGGGTGGGTGTGAGGTTGGGAGCGTGAGTCATCTCTACCGAACACGACAGCACAACAACTCAAGTAAAATCCGATCAGTGATGTCAATTTGCTGAGTCGAGCTGTCTCGTTCCCTCTGCCAAAAGTACTTGCCTTCTTCCTTCGTCGACGAAAAAGTCTTTGACGCTGACAATCTCAAACAGTTGAGCGCACACCAACACACCATGGCTTCCGACGGTCGCAAACAGCCGCCATGGATCCCTCCCCGACCCCGACCCGACGCCCAGCTGCCCCGACTGAAGATTTACAACAGCTTGACGAGGAGCAAGGATGACTTCGTCCCTGTCGATCCGGAAGGGAAGGTGGTGACATGGTACGCCTGTGGCCCGACCGTCTACGAAGATGCCCACCTCGGCCATGCCAAGAATTACGTCTCGACCGACATCATCCGACGCATCATGAAGGACTACTTTGGCTTCCGTGTCAAGTTCGTCATGAACACGACCGACATCGACGACAAGATCATTCTTAAGGGGCGCCAGCAGTACCTGCTCTCGGAATTCAAGCACGAGCACGCCTCCGAGGACGGCTCGGTTGGCGATTCGGTTTTGGCCGAGGGCAGAGCCGCATTCAAGCACTACATATGCAAGAACCTTCCATCTCTGCCCTCGGACACGAGCCCAGAGAGCTTTTCCGAGGCAGTCGGCAAGGCATACAAGGAAGCCGACCCTGCGACAGGACAACAGGGCCAAGCTGCTACCGTCGCCGAGTTGCTGTTGAAAGTGCACATTGGAACAGCAGGCTCGGCTGCCGAGGCCCTGCAAGCCCCAGGAACGCTTCCTGCACTTTTCGCCAAGACGGACGATGTTTTGCTCCCATATCTCGATTCCCTGCATGGTGCTGGGATGGACTCCAACAACCACCAGATCTACCTGGGGCTGAGCCTGAAATTCGAACACCGCTTCTTCGAGGACATGAATGCGCTCAACGTCCTGGTTCCCGACCAACTCACTCGTGTGACCGAGTACGTCCCCCAGATTGTCTGCTTCGTTGAAAAGATTGTGGCGAATGGTTTCGGTTACGCTACCCTCGACGGCTCCGTCTATTTCGACATCGACTCGTTTGAGAAGGCTGGACACAGCTATTCCCGCCTGGAACCTTGGAACAAGAACGACCGCGCACTCCAGGCCGATGGCGAAGGTTCGCTGTCCAAGGGAAAGTCAATGAAGCGGGGCGAGAATCATTTTGCGCTGTGGAAAGCGAGCAAGCCGGGTGAGCCTGCATGGCCGAGTCCGTGGGGTCATGGACGGCCAGGATGGCACATCGAATGCTCTGCAATGGCCTCGGAAGTGATGGGGAAGACGATCGATATCCATTCCGGAGGCGTCGATCTTCGCTTCCCCCATCACGACAACGAACTTGCACAATCCGAAGCCTACTGGTCGACCCCGAGCTGCCAAGTCCAATGGACAAATTACTTTGTTCACATGGGGCAACTAAGGTAAGCAAGTTTCGAAAGCTACTTCCGTGTTCCAAGAAGGCTGACTGAGGGCAGAATCCGAGGCTTGAAGATGAGCAAGAGCCTCAAGAACTATACGACCATTCGATCGGTTCTCTCCGACCAGGAGTGGAGTGCACGTTCCCTCCGGATTTGCTTCCTCCTCATGCCTTGGCAAGAGGGCATTGAAGTGACAGACGAGCTCATGAAGGCTGTGGTTGGGTGGGAAGGCAAGCTTAACAACTTCTTTCTGAAGAGCTTGGACCTCTGGAAACATTCCCTTGCCAAGACCTCGGGGCAAGAAGAGCTTGGTATCGCAGACCAGCAACTATTGTCTGCTCTGGGAAAGGCGAAAACGGATGTCGACGTGGCTCTTTGCGATTCCTTCAACACCTCCGCTGTCATGCGAATCCTTTCCGATCTTGTTACCGAGTCCAACTCGGCAGAGGGACTTTCCGATCAGACAGTCTTCTTGCTCGCCCGGTGGGTAACGCGCATCATCGCCATATTTGGTCTGGATCCCGAGGGGGATCTCGGCAATCCGGACCGCATCGGGTGGTCTGGCTTCGATATCCCCGTGCTGGCAAAGCCCTACGTCTACCATGCGTCGCAGTTGCGCGACAAAGTTCGGACCCTGGCCTGCTCCGGCTCGATGGACCATGCAGCTGTCGCGAAACTAGCTGACGGAATCACGACTGCGGCCTCATCACCATTGGCTGAGCGCTCCCAACCATACGATCAGGTGCTGCAGCAGTTTCGCATCGACGTCAAGGCCCTTGCGACTCAGCAAGCGCCAGCCAAAGACCTGCTCGCTTTGTGCGACCAGCTCCGGGATGCACATCTCTGGGACCTCGGCATCTATCTCGAGGACCGCAACAGCCCCCAGCCCGCCTTGGTACGGCCCCTCGACAAGCTGCTCGTGGAGGCGCGTGCGGCGCGGGAATCGGCTGGCGCTGCCAAGGTCAAGGCCAAGCTGGAACAGGAGGCCAGGGAGGCCGAGGCAGAGAGGGAGCTGCGCGAGCGCGCCAAGATCCACCCCCTCCAGATGTTCAAGACCTCGGGCGAGTACTTGGAATGGGACGAAAGCGGCATCCCGACGGTCGACGTAGCTGGGACTGTGGTGTCCAAGAATAGACGCAAAAAGCTGCTCAAGGAGTGGGAGAAACAGAAGATGAGGCACGAGGAATGGCTGGCGACGCAGCAAGCAGAATAGACAAGGGGCATGGCAGATATAGTGCCTCTATTCTCGGTCGAGGTAATGATTAGTTCGGCTGAACTGATCCAACAGAACGATGCAGGTATATGGTCACCCGCAATTTCCTCACCCTAGCCAGCTTTCAACACTTCAGTTGATCTACCCATTGATACTTGGTGACGATCTCCAGATCCATCGGATCCATCACCTACGTAACAGACG
This sequence comes from Tolypocladium ovalisporum, assembly GCA_024340015.1. Classification (NCBI taxonomy): domain Eukaryota; kingdom Fungi; phylum Ascomycota; class Sordariomycetes; order Hypocreales; family Ophiocordycipitaceae; genus Tolypocladium; species Tolypocladium ovalisporum. The sequence goes on along the minus strand of JALHBZ010000208.1, from coordinate 198,063 downwards.
CCCTGACCTTTCTGCCAACATAAGCCCTCCGGTTTATCCTTCGGGAACCAAACCATCACAAGGCGCCGAAGGCGCTCTTGGTGTTGGATCCGTAAAATGCACCCAGAGTACCCAATGCGCAACCGACGATCGGCTTCAATTCGGTTCGCAGCCCCGGCTCAAGTTGGCACCTTACTTCAAGTCCATTAATAGAATACGTTGTTCAATCATATGACGCGCATTACCAATAAACCACGCCCATAAGATACAAGTTGACAGCCGTACACCGTGACCATGACCATGTGCATAGACCAAAACCCCCCACCCATGACTCTGCCTGTACCAAACGCCAACCACCGCGCCGTTTCATCGCTTTCAAAATATGACATCACAGGAACCCCTTTGTGAGGCTTGGCATCCTATCAATGCTGCCTTCCCTCTGTGGCACGTCGACGACGGAGCCCTCATCCGCTTCGCTTGCCTTCCACGGGCCCATCCGGCTGCGGAGACTCCCCACCGTGCTGGCGGACCCCTTCTCCACCCCCCTTGGGCCCTTGCGGCCGTCCAGCTCGCGTTCCAGCCTCAACGTCTTTTCCTTCTCCTCGCGAAGCTCGCGCTCGGCGCGACGCGCCGAGAGCTGGTTAGTCGACTCCGACGCCTGCAGCTCGTCGATTGTCTTGAGCAGCTTGTCGACCTTGTCGCGCATGCGGTTGACGTCGTCCGACAGCTGCGTGTTCTGCTTCTCCTTGCGGTCAATCTGGCTCTGTAGATCCTTGACTGTGCGGTCGACGTTGCGGACCGAGCGCTGAGACTTGCTGCGCTCAGTCTCTTGGTCTTCGAGCTGCGATTCGAGCTGTATCATGTTAGAGATTTGATCGTGTCACGAATCCTGGGTCGTCCACTTACTTCCTGGATGCGCTTGTGCAGGAATTTAATGTCCTGACTGGCGCTCGAATAACCCTTGGTCTCGAGGTCTACAAGCTTGAGCTGGAGTTCGTTCAGACTCTTCTCAAGCGAGACCTTTTGCCTCTGAAGCTCGGTGCCGGCGTCCCGCTCAGCAGCAATGTCCTTTTGGATCTCAGACACGAGAGCCTCGGCTCGTCGCATCTTTTCCACGGCCGCGGTCGCAAGGTCTTCCTGACGGGCCAGGCTCGACTTGAGATCGAGCACCTCCTTGTCCACGCTGGCTGCGTCTCGGAGCGACGGACTCTCGCCCTTGGCAAGCTCCTCGAGACCTGCCTTGGCTTCCTCCAGGCGAGCCTCGACGCCTCGCTTCTCCCGCAGGACAAGGTCGCGCTCCGAAGTGACTTCGTCCACGGCGGATCGGAGGGTCCGCACTTGGGACAGAAGCGAGACAACTTTGCCCTGAGCCTCATTGTGCGCATTTACTGCCTCGTCGCGAGAAGAGGCAACGTCGGCAAGGGTCGACTCCAGGCGAGACTTCTCCTTGGACCAAATAGAGCTGTTGAGAACCTCGTCGTCCCACTTCGATCGCAGCTCATCAAGCTCCTCTCGGAGCCTAGTAATCTCGGCCTGCTTGTAGAGCTTCTCTTCGCGGGCGAGATCAAGCTCCTTGGTAAGCGTGGCAAACTCGGCCTGGTACTTCTTGCGAGTCTGCTCCATGCCTGACTCCTTGTCTTCGATGTCCATGGCCCTCTGATTTCGGTAGTCCTCCAGCTCATGCTGCAGTCTCTTCTTAGCCTGCGTGACAGAGTCGAGATCAGTCGAAATGTCCTCGACCCTCTCCTCCAGCCGTTGATTCTGGCGCTGCAGGTCTTCGATGTTGGCGTCCATCTTCTTTCTTTCCGCCATGACTTCGGCGTACGTGTCGTCCGCCTCCTTGGCCTGTGACTTGGCGAATTGCTCAGCTCGGTTGGCCTTGAGGACCGCAATCTCCGCTTGCTCGAGCTTGCCAAAGTACTCGTCTGCCCGGCTCTTGTACATTTCGAGGCTCGAGACGACGTCGGCCAGCTTCGACGTTTCGGAATCGAGCCGGATCTGAAGGTCAGTGTACTCTTGAAGGAGCTGGCTCCGAGTTTGAGACTCTTGCTCGCGTGCCACCGTCATCTCCTGCAAGTCACACTTTGTGTCTCGTAGCTCCACCTCAAGTTTGGCCCGCTCGTGCCGCATCTTGTCGAAGTGAGATTTGACATCGGTCAATTCTGCTACTGCGTCCTTGTGGCTATGGAGAAGAGACCGCCGTGACTCCTCCTGGCTGTTGAAGACATCCAGAATTTCTTCGTGCGACCGGGCTTGAATATCTCGCAGGGAAAGCTCGCCGGTGCGGATGTTCTTCTCGAGCGTTGACACCTTCTTGGTCGAGTCGTCCAGCATGTCGTGGAGTCGACTGTTTACCTTTTCGAGCTTCTGCATGCGGCGCACCGAGGGACTTTGCTCGTCATAGTTGTCCGGAACAGGCGTGCTTCGATCTAGTTGGCTCTGAAGATGGCGATTTTGCATCTGCGTTAGCTGCAGCTGGTTCTGGAGCTCCTCAACCTCTGTCTTCAGGTCCATCCGGTTGTTAACCGTAACGGTATCCATGGTTCTATCTGACCGAGTAGAATCTTGGACATCAGACGCTTGGACGCGTCGGTTTGGTGTCGAGGTATTGGAGAACCGGCGTGTATTTGTTTTGCCAGTCCTTCGTTGCGTCGGAGATCCGTTGAAAGGGGCCTCGTTAAGGTTCATCTCCTCCAGCTTGGCTCGGCCCGGTGTGTCGTTACGAGAAGACCGCAAGTCAGCCAACTGGCTCTCAGCATTCACTCTCGCTGCGGTCTGAGCGCGGAGGTTCTGCTGAAGCTCCTCAACCTTCCGAACAAGGTCAAAGTTCTTGAGCAGGGACTTTTGAGTGCCATCATCCGACTGGGCAGGTATTTGAACTTCTGGATCTGCCGTCCTCAGAGCATCGAGAATCTGTCCGCGCAGCTCTTGCAGCTCCTTGTCTCGCGATTCCATGGAGGCCTGCAACGTTCGAACCGTCGATTGAGCCTGCGTGCGTAGTTGGCGCTCCGAGTCGATTGTTCGATTGGCCTCGGCGAGCTGTGCGGTGAAGTTTGATGAGGCCTTCTCCGTGTTCCTACTGGACTTTACCTCCCTGGCCACCTCGTGATTGAGATCCTCAATGTTGAGTTGGAGCTTTTCGGCTTTCTTTTCCAAAGATGCAATGGCAAGCTGAGCATCACCGAGTTGCTTGTTGAGCTTCGTGTTTAGCTCCTCCAGCCTGGTCTTTTCCCGTTGAAGAGATAGGACCTGACCCCGGGACGCTTCGCTTGCTCGTGACGTTGATCGCGCAATCTCAAGGCCTTTTTGTTGGAGCTTGTTGAGGAGGGCCCGGTTGTCATTTTCAGAGGCGGCCAACCGGCTTTTGACTGTCGCAAGTTCTCGCTCCATGCGTTCCTTGGCCTGATCGTTCTTGAGGCCGAACTCTCCCGAGGAGAGTATCAGCTTGTTTAGATCTTCAACCTGGTGGTTGAGGTTCCCGCATTCTTCTTCGAACCATTCCAGCCGCTTCTGAGCTGCTTCGAGATCTCTGCAGAGGCTTTCCTCTCTCTCCCGCGCTGCCTTGGATGCTTGTCGTTCGCCAACTCTCTCGGCTTGGACGCGAGCCTCCTCGGCGTGCAGCTTCGCAGCGCGCAACTGGCGGATTTCGTCCCGAGCCTCGTCTCGCTCCTTCTCAACAGTCGTGCGCGCCTCCATGGTTCGTCTCAAGGTATCTTGTTGTGCATAGAGTTCCTTTTCAATGGTGATCTTGGACTCATTGAGAGTGTCGAACTGTTCCTTGAGCGCCTCGTACTTGTGCTCGCCTAGGAGGAGGACGTCATCGCGAGATTGACGTTCTCTACTCAGGTCAGCCTGCGTATTGTACAGCTCCTCCTTGAGATCCTTGATTTGAGATTCCAGAAGAGCTCGATTTTGATCCGCTTGGGCATCTTCAGAGAGTCGTGCCTCGAGAAGAGTCTTTGCTTCTTGAGCCTCACGCTCTAGCAGCGACTGCTTCGACTTGGTCGCAACGAGCTCAGCTTGGACGTCGCGGGATTTGGCGGCAATTCTCTCTCTCTCTTCCGCCAACACCTTCTGTTTGTCTTCAAGTGCTGCACGCTCGTTTTCAAATTTTCTTTTGTCGCTTCGGAGCAAGGCAAGCTCGCTTTCCTTGCTGCGGACGAGATCTTCGTAGTCGGTCGACGTTTTTGAAAGCTGGGAGAGCTGTAGTTGAACACTGCGGTTCTCGTGAGCGAGGCGAGACTCGCGCAGCTTTGTCGCCTCCAGTTCTTTCTGGGCTGTGTGCAGCTTGACCTCGAGGTCTTGGTCGACTTCCAGCAGCTTTCTCTCGAGATCCTGGGCCTTCCTATCCTTCAGGGCCAAGTGGCTTTGCAACACCTTGATCTCGTCTTCCAGCGCTGCCTCCTGCTCACTGCGCTCAGACTGTTTTTGTGAGACTTCGTGGAGCGCCGTCTCGATCTCGGCAGTTTTGGCGGCGAGCTCGCTCTTCTCGCCTTCGAGCTTGGCAATGAGGATTGCAGCTTGTTCAAGCTGTCCTCGGAATTTCTCCACATCTCGCTCGGCGCGATTCTTTGCCTCCATCAACTCGTCTAGCTCGTCTTCCAGCCTCTCCTGGTCTTCGATTGCGCCTGCAAGCTTTTCTTCAAGCTCGGACTCGCGGTTTTGCAGCCTTTTGAAAATTTCTTCCTTGTCCAGTGCCAAGGCACGCTCACTCTCTAGAGTCTGCTGAACCCGTGCCAAGTCGGCGTGGCAATTCCTGCGCTCCTCTTCCAGCTTCTGTCGATTATCCAACTCAAGTCGCATCTTGTCATTCAGCTGCTTGATCATGGCGTCGCGTCTCTTGACCTCTGTGGCCGTGACGGTAGCACCGAGCAGGGGCTTCATCTTGACAATTAGCTGCCACCAGGGGTTTTCGGCGAGATCGAGGTAGACGTGGAAGTTTTTCTGGAGGATCTGGGTTGCTTCAGTCCGGAACAGCCTCTTGTAGGCCTGACGCCTTTGGATAAAGCCCCTTGCCACAGCCTGGAAGCGAGCCATGATTTGCGTGATCAAAGCGTCGCGCCGCTCCTCCAGCTCGGCAAGTACGCCAGCTCTGAAGAAAACCTTGGTCAAACCGACACGGTGGAGACTCTTATCGAGACCCAACTTCTCCAGCATCAAGGACGCGGTCGCCTGGCCCTCGAGATACCCCTTTGGCATGTTTGAGCAGAGGACCTCGTATCTTTGCCGGAACTCTGCGAATGGAAGCCTGTTGGGGAAGCCTGTGCGGGCGATACGAATGCCTTCCAGAACACCATTGCAGCGGAGCTGGTCCAAGACCAGAAGATTATTGAACTGCTTCGGCCGCTTCTTATGATTGGGCAAGATACACCGGACGAAGTGTGGATGAGTAGAGTGGAGCTGGGTCATCAGGCTGTGTAGCTGCTCCTTGTGTCTTTGAGCAACAGTGCGGAAGAGGCCCTTCTTCACGCGACTCCTCCCACCGCCAAAGTCCTCATCCGTATCTGCGCAGTCAGCAAAAAGTGCGGCAACATGCTTATCGGAGGAAGTGGCGAGGAGCCGCGTGATGTTATCATTCAACGGGTCCTTGTTCTTCTCAAGCCAGCTCTGGGTCGAGTATTCGACTTCTGCCGCGTAGTGCGTAAGGATGAATCCTTGTCCGAGTCGAGAAGGGCGATATTTCGTCGACTTCTTGTTCCAAAGTGAGTTTAGCTTCTCCGTAAACGACTTGTCGGTCGCTTTTGGCATGACGCAGTCCTCATCAAGGCACGAGAAAATTCCGATGGGATTCGGGAGCTCAATGAGGTCGATGGTGGGCTGCAAATCGCGACCAAAATCGATAAACTGCCACTCAATCTGCTCCCTCGCATATTCTTCTTGTTCAAGAACAAACATGTGGTGGTTGAAGAATTGTTGCAGCTTCTCGTTTGTGTAGTTGATGCAGAGTTGCTCGAAGCTGTTTTCCTCGAAGATTTCGAAGCCAGCAATGTCGAGCACTCCGATGAAGTGAGAGTCATCCATGCCCATTCCAGTTCGATCGAGCTGTCGGTTGATACGGGACACAAGGTCTCCGAAGCCACGTTCGTATATACCCTTGGACAGGGCGTCGAGGCCAAGACGAACTTGTTCGGGGGTTTGAACCTTTTCAACCCACTCTCGCCCCGCTCGCACCTTGGGATGAAGCAGGCCTTGAAGAAAAGGCTCCAAGGAGACGCCGAGGAGCTTGCACACCTTTGCAACCTGCGCCTTTGCTTCCGAGGAGAGGCTTGCCTGATCGGCAGCCCGGCTTTCCTTGGCAACTTCAATGTTGCCGAGGTGCAGAACGGCAGCGACGGTGCGGAGGATTGAGAGCTGCTCCTCATCCGAGAAGCCCATGACACCGAAGGCTTCCATGAGCGAATCCCACTCGTCCTGGTCGGAGATTCCCACTATACTGTCGTGGCCATTCCGAGTGTACGCGAAACTCTCAACGCCGAGGCCTTCGAGTAGGAGGTCTCTCTTCATGCGACTATCGGCTCCTTTCAGCAGCTGGTAAAAGACGTGATAATTGCGCTCGTGAGCACTGATGCGGACGACCCTCGATTTCTCGAGAAGATACCAATCAATGAAAGCGCCGGAGATGGCACCGTCTCGATTGAATTCGATGCGGATGAACTTTCCAAATCTTGACGAGTTGTTGTTGCGCACCGTCTGGGCATTGCCAAAGGCTTCAAGTATAGGATTGGCGCGCAGGATCTGTTGGGAGAGGTTCGAGTGTTGCGACTTGTTCTTTGCCATGGTTGTCTCCGATTGGGCGACGGCAGCGAGATACTGAATGACCTTTTTGGTGTTTTCGGTCTTGCCGGCACCCGACTCACCAGTCACCAAGATGCTCTGGTTTCGCCCTTCCTCGACCAAGTTTCGGAAGGCCTCGTCTGCCATGGCAAAGATGTGGGGTTTCGTGTCCTCTCCGCTGCGTCCTCTATACATATTGATGTATTCATTGGTGTAAATAGGCAGTGGGCAGTATGGGTTGACCGTGACGAGGAAGAGGCCCGAGTAGGTGTATATTAGATCTGCTTGGTATCGCATGTGAAGGTTGTGGACGACGGAAGCCTCGTTCAGATGGGTCAATTCGGCCATATCGTTTGCCTTGTCGAACTTGGCCGGATTCACTTTGTCGACGCTTTCGGCATCGACTTCTCGTTGCTGCGAATTTGTTAGACATGATGCCGGGCGTCTGGTTGGGAGCCACTGACTGTTCCATCTTCAGTCTGAACCAGAATGCGGCCATGCTCCAGGTCCTCGACCACCCAGCCTTTGATGAAGGCTTGTTGCGGATCCTTAAGCCACACATATCGCTTTCCAGAAAAGTCGTTTTCTCCTTCTATCCCCTTGACGGCGTCGGGTGCCCGCCTCAATTCGTCCGTCTTGATGAATGAGGGGGCGAAGGTGTTGGACGTCGGAGTTCCGTTCTTGGAATCGGCTCTCTGATGCCGTGGCGCGCTGCCCGGCGCGACTAGAGTTGGCCCAAAAGAGCTGCTTGACTGAGACCTCCCATGGGATGTGGGAGTTGCTACGCCGGGAAGGGCAGCCGGCGAGGATAGGAGGGCTGATTTGGGTCTGTTACCAACCGTTGAGGCCACCGAGGGCGGGCCGGTTCGCGAAAACGGATTATTGCGCCGTTGCGCCGAACCATTGGCGTTGAAAGCCATTTCGAGTAGTGACCATCAAGGGATCAAGCGTCTGGCGTGTGCTGTTGAGTCAAGCTCGACATGCGCGCCTGTAAACAAAAGCTCAATAGCACAAGTTAAGGGATAGCATCCGCATGCGAGGCGTGCGCGCTTCAACGGAAATGGAAGAACAGCCCAAGCACCAGCGCTTCGTCGCAGTCAGACACACATGAGAAATGACATCAATGGATGCAATGGCGTCGACGTGAAGCGCGAAGACAACAGGCGGCGCTATTGCCGCCGTTGCTGGGGAGGTCCCCCCTTCAAAAGTAAACAAGGGCGCCCACGTGACTGACACGAGAGTTGAACAACCTGCCGTTCTGACACTAGGCGATACTCGGACTAGCGGCTTCGACCCGACCTGGCAGCTCGAAATTTGGTGAATCAACTCCGTACGGCTGCATCCACTATTACAACGACATCCCCATTCCATCCATTCTGCTGCCGGGACAGGAACTGCGGCTACCTCTTTACGGGCTTCTCATCAGTACGCGTCGACGACGCGTCGAAGCAAACGGTGCTCATCGGTCCCAGACGCGCGACAGGCTGTGGCCCATCCAGACACAGGAGGGACCCGAAGATTTTGATGCGTTTGCAAGTGATGTTCTCGAAGCCTGCGAATCCGTTTGTCGTCGATGACGAGGATCGCGACAGCGTTGATCCTTTACAATAGCCGCCTCCGCTGCCAGACTACAAAGCATCAGGTGCCGTGGGGTCGCACTTCTCAGCCTCTGAACTGGCTTGTCGCCGCTTGAGCCTGCCAAAAGATGAGCCTGCCTGGGTACGGCTATGGTACGCCTCAAGGCTATCAACCACAGCCGCCCTTTTCGAATCTCCAGCACCCGACGTACACCCAGCCATCTCGGTCTGCGAACGAACGAGCCGATATATCCAGCCAACAGCATGGCGATGCGCCCCAGCAGTCGTACGACTTTAGCCGCAATATGATACCTGGGTTGGGTTTGGGCTTTGCTCCCAGCGGTACAGGGCAGCAGGACCCTTGGCCCAGGCCGCAGCCTGGAAGCGGGTACGCTGCGTCGCAGCCGCACCAACATGGCGACCAGACTACGAACCAAGTGGCTCTCAACGCTGGCGACTCGGACAGACCAAGCGCAATGGCTGCCAGTGGCAGCGTACCGAGCGACGTGTCAGAGGAGGGAGAAGTCAGCGAGAGTGAAATGGAAGACCTCTATGAGCCGCGAGCGACCGAGGGTGAGGGGAAAACAGTCGAGGCTCAAAACTGGTCTTACGATAGTGCAGAGATGGGCACTGGCAATGCTATGACGAAGGATGGAGACGTCTATATGACAGGGATTGCTCCGCGCTCTCATGCAGCTGACGCGGGTGCTGGCTGGCGTGCGGGGCACTTGGAGCAATCAAGCCTTGGTCGGGAGCGCTCAGGCTCGTATTCGCCATATCTATCACCCCAGGAGATCGATCACGTCGAAACGGCACACGGCGCAGCACACCAAGGTAAGAAGCCTCTGTCAAGTTCTGCAATTTTCGGCTGGTACCTTTCGCTAATGCGCAAATGAAAGGCTCATTCGGTGCCTCGAACACCGGGACGCCTTGGACCACCTCGCCGACTGTGGCCTCTGAAGCCCGCCCCTTGGTGGCTGTTGTGATTGCGCCGGCCGCCATGCAATCCGTTTCGTCGGTAAGACAGCAGGCTCGGGAAGCAATCCTGCGTCTCTGGCCACTGGACGTACGATATGAAAACTACCTTCAGGGAGGTGTGGATCGGGAGATACTCAACGATCTCTTCGAAGAGCTCGGGCTGGCTATCCCTGCAAGCGAGGAAAATTATTTGAAGCGAAAAGGGAGTACCTCCATGGCAAAACCCCAAACCTCGCCCGAAGGTGCTGTCCCTCGTCGATCAAAGGCACCATCGACGGCTTCGGAAGCAACAACTCGGCAACCTGCCGAGCCTTTGGACAAGTCCGAGGAGCGCAAGGACCGGATCGCGCGGCTGCTCGCTGCGAAAGGCTCCAAACCAGGGGTGAAGCCCGCCGCCGCTGCTCCGACAGCCAATCCGACGGCTGCTGTAGCCAATGTCAAGGAGTCCTCGGCGAGCAAAAAACAGTCAGAAAAGTCCAGGCTGCTGCAACAAAAGATGGAGGCGCTGCTGAAGGCCCGCGAAGCACTCACGCAAAGTCGAGCTCAACTTTCAGCGCCCGCCGATGCTGATGCAGCAAGTTCGGAGATTGAGAACATCCCCGTCTCAGACGTCGTAGCAGCCAACCTCCAGACGGAGGAGGGCCTGTCCGGTTCTTCTGACAAGGCAGCTGAGCCTATGGACAGGTCCGGCCAGCCTTCACCTTCATCGATCCCAGGGCTATTCTTGTCATCCACTCCACAGCTGCCAAAGGTTTCAGAGCACATTACGCGAAAGCATCGTTCCGCCCGAGACGTCGCTGAGCCGCACGCAAAACACTCGAAGCGCCCTTTCGGTCAGAACACGGAGTCTCGCCCATTCTTGATCAACGTCAGTGATGATGAAGACGATGAAGAGATGGACATTGACTCTTCAGGAGATCCTGATTCGCCAATCATTGCTGGGGCTTCCTTCCAAACGTCTGATATCCTTCGAGACTCTGTCCTTGCCTCAAACGACGCCATGTCACGCGCTCTGCCAAGTTCGTCCATCGCAACGCCCCCGAGGAACTCAGGGCACAGTAGCGGGGGAGAAGACTTGGAAGTCATGAACCAGAGAATTCAAGAAATGAAGCGCAAGATCGCCGAGGCAGAGGCACGTAAGAAGGCTAAGCACTCGACACAGGTCTCCCCAACTGCTCCTCAGCCCAATGGCAGTTTTCGTGACGACAGTGCAGAGGCAAGCGTAGCTCCTGCGCTCATCGCCTCAACAATGTCGCCGCCATCTGGCAGCCGCGCCGCAGCCACCAACAACCAGATCCAGCGTGCCCCGATCCACGCATCGCCAGAGCGCACAAGTCGTTCTGCCATGGTGGGCAATGCCCCTGAGTATGACAGGCGTAGCCGCTCTCGGGCAGCCAGCGAGCGACTGCCCTTCATTGAAGCTCGTCGTAAGGAGCAGCTTCTGAGGTTGCAGATGCTGCAGTCTCAAATCGTGAACGTTGAGCAGGAAATCGAGGACAGCATGGCGGAAGAAGAGAGACTGAAGCGAGATCTCATTGGTTCCAGCTCGGAAATGGAGCAGAGCACATCAAGCTCCCATTCAAGGCCTTCGTCGGGTGAGTGGCTGCTACTGAGAGCCCCATGCCGCAGTCGTCTCCGGTCAAAGCCCTCTTTGGTGCTCGTGACTAACACGTTGCATAGTTCAAGAAACCTTGTCCGTCCAAGCAGCGGAGGAGTCGGTCCAGTCGGATGTAATGGACACGACAAGCGGTTCACCTGTGGCCAGCGAAGACTCTGGGAACAGCCACGGAGACATGGCGCATCAAGCCCTGGAACCAACCGACGCAGCTGTAGCTGACATCACATGTCACCAGGGAGACGACAATAGCATCGAGGGCGAGGTGGGTCAGGCCAGCCATACGACGCTCGCAAATGGCCACCCTGAGCCAGTGTCTGTTGAAAAGGAAAGTATGCTCAACACGCAGGCGGAGTATCAGGAGTCAAGACCCATGGAAGAGGCAGAGGATGTTGAAATGGGTGAAGCGGGCGAATGTCTAGGCGATGCGGCAGAGGATGCTTCCGTTGATTACGAACCTGCCGACGCCGAATTACCTGCCGTTGAAGACGTATCGTCGTCTCCGCCCATCCCTTCGCCAGTCAACGCAAACGAAGCGCAGCCGCGACTGCCCAGCCATGGAGAGCTGCCCGATGCCTCTATGGCCGAGTCAAATGCCCAGCATATCTCAGCAGGACACGCAGAGTCTTCGACCGAGGCTGGAAGAGAAGTAGAGACTGTTCCGCTAACGCAGCATGTGTCCGGACATCTAACCTTGACACAGGCTGGCCAGCCAGGTCAGGATTCAAACCCGGCCACGTCGCAGTCCCATTTCGAACCCTATGAAACTCCACTGCAATACTTCCGTGCCTATCGGTTCCATCCAAAGTTCAACCAATCTGTTGCTGGAGGACTTCGATCCCTGACCTACAGCAACAAAATAGACGTGCGAAAGGAAATCTGCCCAGACGAGCTCGCTGGCCAGCCGTGTCCCAGGGGCAGTCAGTGCGAATTCCAGCATTTTGAAAATATGAGGACTCCAGGTACGTATGCGCGGAACCTGAAAACAATCTACCGGTTCGATGTTAACGCCGGCGGACCATGACGACAGATGATCAAATTCTGCTTCAACTAGGGGCAGCTGGTAACTACGATGACGAGAAGAAGCAAGAGTACATTTCAGGGCTTCGACAGTTGCTCACGGATTTCCGCAACCGCAAAGTCAAAGACTTCAACACCATCAGCCAAGGTATCATTGAGTACCGAGCCCGGTTCCAAGGGGACAGGTCCAAGATCCTTCCCCTAGGCAGTGTTTCCATCTAAAAGATGGTGCAACGCGCGGAACAAGGGCTGACTGGGTCCCCCCCCGCTCCGAGTACATACATTAACACCACCCATGCCATCGGGCACAAAACCCGAGTTCCCGTTCCACCCACAAACCCAGCATGATGCGGCTAATTGCGCTCCTGCCCGCACGGTACATGGCGCCGCTCTGTTATTTTCATTGCAGATGATTGCATTTCTGGCGACAACGAGACGTAAGCATACACGATACCCATTATTATGTTGCGCTAGCCCCACGTGGGATGCGAGCTTCGCAGCACACTAGTAGTCCCTGCGGTCGAGAGGAGAGGATGAGAGCTGCCGCTTGAAGATGATCGAAACAGCAGAGTCTTATTAGAATGACCATGCCTGCTCGGCGTAACGAGCAGGGCGGGTGTCAGTGGCATTTCTTGGTTTGCCTTTATACGTAGCTCTCTGCAGCCGTGAAGATGACAAGACATGGTCAGTAGCGACGGCCAAATGAATTGACTCTTGCATTCTGAATTCAAGATTACTTGCCGTGATGTGATGAGAGATGATTCGGCTTCCTGTTCTAGTTGTCTAGTTCCCAAAGATAATGGTCCTCAGAGTCTCTTTCTAGACTTTTGATACGTATTTCCCAAACGCCGAGTCCCGAGTATTCTCCCTTCTTGTCCCAAGCCATACTGATATGTGCTCTAGATGATTCGTCTATGCAGAGTCGGAAGAGTCCTTTACATTCCTCCTGGCAGCCGCCTTCTCATCCCGACTTTGCTTGTTGCGTCTCATGAACCAGAGGCCCTTCAAGCCACCGCCGGCCTCGAACAGCTCGGGGGCGCAGATGGCCGGGTGGAAGACATTGAGCACCAGGACGGCTATGACGATGAGGATGCCCTCGAAGCCGATGAAGAGGCCCTGCTTGGCGATGATGGGCCCGCTCCAGCCCTCGCTGAGCTCGGCGACTCGGAAGGCGCTTCGCCAAAGGATGCAAAAGGTGGACAGGGCGAGGGCGGCGAGGCAGGCCTTGAAGCGGCGCGTGGCGCGCATTCGCACGAGGGCCGGGTCGCTGACGAGGGAAGTCGGGGCGCGGCGCGTGCGCCAGGCGAAGTCGAGGGAGGCGACGATGAAGGCGACGAGGGTGGCGACCTGGAAGCTGAGGCCGGCAATCATGATGTGCGTCCCCAGCGTGGCCGAGTTGTTGCCGTGGAAGGCAACGGCCGCCATGCCGCCGCCCAGGGCCTGTAGAATCAGGGAGATGACGTCGCAGGGGATGAACTGCGCACGACTGTCAGTCCCCGAAGGAGTCGTCAAGGTTATATAGACTGTTCATGGGAAGTACTCACGATACGGGTGTAGAACTCGGGCGGGATCCTCGAGTTCTCGGGCCCAACGGCGGTCACGATGCGGCGCAGACAGAGGTATATGCTCGCGGCCATGAAGGCGGGGCCAATGGTCAGGCAGCAGATCTGCATGAGGAAGCCGTTCTCGTCCCAGGGGTTGCGCCAGCTCATGATGCGGGCGGCGTAGCCGATGACCTCGCAGACGAGGCCGAGCATGAGGGCGACGTCGAAGGCGACGCCGCGGCGCGTCAGGGCCAGGGTCACGGCATAGCCGAGCAGCGAGGCGGCGAAGATGGCGAGGAAGGCGGCGTTGGCGGCCAGGCTGAGGCGGTAGTCGTAGAAGTTGGCCACGTCGTCGCACAGGGGCGAGTCTGGGTTGTGCAGGCAGAAGACTTGGGGGTTCACCGCCGTGGTGTTGTCCGGGGCGCTCATGGCCGCCGACTTGTGTGTCTTGCTCTCCCACGAGAGAGACGAGAGAAGAAAGACTTGATGTAAAGAATGAAAGAAAGGACGCTACTGCGAGCGGATCACGGAAAGCAAAGGGAGAAAGGTCGAGTCGTTTGAGCGCCAAGGGATGAGGAGCGTGTATATAAAAGAGCGAGGGCGTCGTCTGCAAGTCGACGACACGTCAGACTCTCAAGCACAGACAGAGTTCTGCCTGGCCAACCAACAAGAATGGATGCTCGCCCGGAAGCTGACGACGCCAAACAAGCAGCCAGCCAGCGTCCTTCACTTTCGTCAGATAGCACGGCCTGTTTCAACAGCCCCCGGCTAATCAGCTTCTTTCGTTGCGTTAAGCCCGCGGGCCCTTGGTGGCTGTGGCTGTGATCCCGGCCAGGGCCTAACACACATGCACGGGGAGGGTGGAATCCACTCCCCGGTCCGGACTCCGGACGTTGGGTTCGGATTGGCCGCATCGCGAGCGCAGTCGCCAGACCGCGGCGGCGACAGGGGGGGCCGGCGGGGCGATCAAGGGGCCGGCGGGTGGCCGCAGCACCGGGATGCATGAGTTGGTTGCCTCGATGATGACGACTGCCTACGGACTGCGTTGTTTACTGATGCCGCTGCGTACGAGCAAGAGGCATTTTCATGAGTCTTTTCCCACTAAGCGTGTAGAAGCAGTACCATACAGAAACTGTTGTGACGGCGGCTGAATTACGTAGCTTATTAGTTTGGTCACCTCCGACTGCTCCGAGAAGAGCGAGATTCCCAGCGATGCCGCGCTAGGAAAGGCCCGTGTCAGCGCTTACTGCTTGCAGGTGCAAGCCCTGCCAAGAACTGGCTGGATGGAGCGGCAACACGAGGGATGGCTTGCGCTCAGCCTCGATTGATAACTTGCATTCCCTCCGCGCGGTGTTCGCGAGCCCTTTGTTACGGCCCCTCAACCCCGTCGGTCACCGCGACTCCGTTCGTGGTGGTAGCTGCCTTCTTCCTCGCCTTTACGACAGCTTCCTCCTGCTTGACCCTGGCAATTTCATCGCCGCCAAACATGGCTCGCCATTCCTGCGCTCTCTCCGGCTTGATACGGCTAAACAGATGCTGCGACTGGTTGATTTCGTGGCCAGGCTTGATCGAGTCTGCGAGCCAGGTGTCCGGGATGGGGAGCGGACCCACCCCGAGCCTGAGCGTTGATGGAGCTGGCAGTGTCGGGCATACAAGGCGCAATGACTGCAGCCACGAGGTGCACCGCGTTGAGGGCCATGCCGATGACGGCCGCACACTTGGGCGGGTCGCTCTCGGCGAGGCTATTGTCGAGCTTGTTGGACTGCAGAAACGCGTTGCCCTGCTGAGACATGTGCAGCACCGTCGACAGGGCGGAGCGGATCTTGACAGCATCCAGTTCTCGAATGTACTGCGCGAGGAGCTCGTTGATGTGTCCTTTAAAGTCCTCAAACGGGTCTAGGCGGTACTCGGGCACAATGCTGTTGTAGTGCCGCGGTGAGTTGACAAACTTGAGCACCCGACTGACAAAGTTGCCCAGGTTCTTGAGCAGCACGTTGTTGTTGCAGCTGATGAACGCGTCCCAGGTGAACTCGCTATCGCCCGTCTCCGGCCGATGGGAGAGCAGAAAGTAGCGCCAGACGTCGGCCGCGACACCCGTCTTTTGCGCCGAGTCTCCAAAGACGCCGACGCCGCGCGACTTGGAGAACTTGCCGCCCTCGTACGTCAGGTAGTCTGTGGTGGAGAGGTGATGCAGCTTGGTCCAGGCATCGCCCGTGCCGATCTGCGAGCTGGGGAACATTACAGAGTGAAAGACGACGTTGTCCTTGCCGATGAACTGGTGCAGCTGCACCTCGTCGGGGTTGCGCCACCACTTCTCCCACTCGTCGGTGTATCGCGCGGTGATGGACACGTAGCCGATGCAGGCGTCGAACCACGAGTAGATGACTTTCTCTTCGTACCCCGGCAACGGGACCGCCGTGCCCCATTTCATGTCTCTGGTTATGCTTCGCGGTTGCAGCCCTGCCTTAAGCCAAGCCGAAGTGATGACCTTGCCATTGTTCGACCATGCGCCCTTCGCCGTCGAGGCTCCAAAGAACTCTTCGAGGTCGGGTTGCAGCTTGTCTAGCTCCAAGAAGATGTGCTTCGTGTCCTTGGTGACGGGTGCAGAGCCATCGACTTTGCATCGAGGGTTCTTGAGCTGCAGAGACTCGAGGAGTTGGCCGCACAGGTCGCATTGGTCGCCGCGAGCGTCTGCGTAGCCGCAGACGGGGCACTCGCCCTCGACGAAGCGGTCTGCGAGGAATGAGTGGTGCTCTTCACAGTACAACTGAGTCGTCATGCGTTCCTTCAGGAACCCGTTCTTCTGTAGTTTCAGGAACATGTCTTGAGTAATGTCTGTCTGGAGCTGCGTCGTCGTGCGGCCAAAGATGTCGAAGCTGATGTTGAACCACTCGTATATCCCCGCGTGGATGGCATGGTACTTGTCGCAGAGCTCCTGAGGCGTGCACTTTTCCACGAGGGCTCTGGCCTCTGTCGTGGTTCCGTACTCGTCGGTCCCTGAGTAAAGTTCATGTCATTGTTCTACCGCATGAAGCTTCATCACTGATTCAATTTGCTTACCACCCACATACAGAGTATTCAGTCCACGCCCTCTGCAGTACCTCGCAAAGACATCCCCGGAGAGGACAGACCCGATGATGTTGCCGAGGTGTGGGACATTGTTCACGTACGGCAGAGCGCTGGTGACGAGTATGTTTCGCTCGCCAGGCACGGGCAGAACCGGGCGACGGAGATGTGGTTCCTCGCTCATGGTTGCGGGGATAAGATCGTGTTTTGCTGGTTGAAGGTGTGCCCTTGCAGCCGAGAATGAGATGGTGCGATGGTCGTTTTATAAGAGACAGCATATAGCGTTTCCCTCCTCAACTCCGATCTAGGAACAAAGAGTCACTCATTCGGGGTCATGTTTCGCGGGCATCGCCAGGTGCAGCCGCCGCACAGCCCTCCGATACTCCATGTAACCTGGCCCATGCATGGCCGCAGGACCAACAATCACACTGCGCTTGATGATGTTGCAGTCGGCATTGTTCCGTCTTCTACTACCTTGTGCACGCACCCGACATCTTGACATTTTCAACATGGAACTCGTACTTCATTCGTTGCAGCACTTGGTGAGTTGAGGAAAAGGACGGACCAACCGAGACGAAAGTGTTGGCTCCCAACGCCATCTGCATGTTTGTTCTGAGCTTCTATGGCTCTCATTGCCTGCCAGCTGCGAGCATGCTATGGTGTCTTGAAATGATATGGGTGACTGGATTGCATGTATACTTTAGCTTCCACGTGAAATTACTATCCGCTGCGTCCGTAGACGACATCGCTACTGCTTCTTCTTCAACTTCGCCCTGCCATCGCTGCCCGCAGACAGAGTCTCGACGCCATTCACCTCTGTTCCTGCACCATCCGTCTTCCCGGCAGTGCTTCCCGCTTTCGTCTCGCTGATGCTGTGCAGAGTCGTACTGCGCGCCGAGCCACCCCACCGTACGCCGACACCCTTGAGCTTATCGTTGGGCTGAGCGTCTTTGCTCGAAGACTCGTCCGCGTCCGGCTCGGTGGCGTGTCGGGCTGGGCGGTTGCCGAGTCTAGCCAGAGTATCATCGTGCTGCTGTTCCCTCGCGCGGTGCTGATGCAGCACGGCGGGACGATGGCTCCCACCGTCGCTGCTACCCACTGCCGTGGAGGCGTCGCTCTCGCAGTCGCGCTGGCTTGAGCTGGGAGCGAGGACGCCCGAGCCAATAAGACTCTCGCTTCTGACTCGGTTGTACCTGTCGTACTCCTCGGCCGTGTGCTCGGCGTTGGTGAAGCTGTCGAGGGCGTCAAAGACGTGCTGGAACACCTGCTCATCCACGTCCCGAGCCCACAGAAAGTCAAGGTGTTCGTAGTGAGGAATCTCGGTCGCCACCGTCTGCGGCGGCAGCTCCTTGAGCATCGACTTGATGTCCACGAGCGAGTCGCTGCCGCCGTAGACGAGCACCACGGGAGTCCGGATGTTGCGCGTCGGGTACCTGGCCACCTTGGAATACTTCTTTGCGGTGGTGACGCTCATGGGCTGGTGCACGTCGTCGTCGTACATCTGGAAGCACTTGTTTCGGATAATCTGGAACCAATGCACCACGCTCTTTGTGCTCGTAAACGAGTAAAGGTGCGGGTACGCGGCCAGCTTCTGGCTCGGCGAGATGTTCTTGGTCCGCCAGCCAAATAGAAACGACAGGCCCGTGTCGATGACTCGGCTGAACAGCGGCGGGTATAGCAGCGTCTCCCACATGGTCGCCGAGCTCAGGATGGACCGCCGGCCAAACATGAGATACAGGACAGATGGCGACGCCTTGACCAGGGAGTCGACTACACCGTTGGAGAGCCCAGCAGGCGCCATGGCTGGCGCGAGGCCGATGAAGACGTTGACCTGGTTGTTGAGCTTGGGGTGGATGGCAAGAGTCGCGAATGCCTGGGCGGTGCCCTGCGAGAAGCCAATGTACGACAGACTCTCCTGGCCCGTCGTGTCGAGGATGTAGGCGATGGAGTCTGGGATGTCGTGAAAGGCAAACTCGTCCATGGAAAAGTCCCAAAACTCGGCAGTCGTCGGCGAGCTGTGAATCGACTTTTTAGAGTACTTGTTGCCGCGATTGTTTCCAAACTGCGCTCGTCAGCTCGGAACTTGATGCCACGACGGTGTGGATCGCCTTACCCAGACATCAAAGCCGCGGTCTACCAGCTCAAACGGCAGGCACCGCTGTTCGTCAGTCAAGCAGACCCAGACCTCCGAGTTCATCAGCAGGCCATGGTGCATGTACGCGATCCTCTTCTTGACGCTGCTAGGCCCGCTGTTGACCTTGGTCCCCTCCTCGCCCTTCTTCCACTGCAGCCGGTGGATGCCGAGCAGGAAGCCGTCTTTTGTTTGTACAATGTGTTCTTCAGCCTCGTAGCCCCAGATCTGACAGAGCTCGACGAAATCGGAGGCATCGCGAACCGACGTCGATATTGCTGCTGCAATGTTAGCTCGAGACTGGGAGGTTGGGCAGGACATTATGCGGACATGTCTTCTTGTCTTCGGCTCGCTTCTGTTCTGGCGAAATGTACCGGTTGAATATGCGCCGCGACGCGCGATAGAATAGAGCAACGAGGAAAGAAGCTGCATGTTGTCAGTGCCTGCTTGGGGGAGTGCGAGGATTTGCACTCACGCAGCGCGAGCGTCAAAACGCGGATGATGGCTTCAAGTCCGACGAGGAAGCAAGATCCCACCAGAGCGACGTACTCGGTGCTGCGCAAGTCCATTGTCAGCACGCGCCATCCACTTTCAACTTCCAAGAAGCGCATGGCGACAGGCAACGGCGGAACTCACGGATGCAGTCGTCCCAGAAAGGGGACGGCCATTTTGGAGTCGATGTAAACTTTAGATCAGCCGTGCTACGTATGCAGCTTCAAGGCCATGTCGCGCGCGCAGAGAACTGGAGTCGTAGGGTTGTTGGTGGAGGATTCAGAAGGGGCGATGTCATCGCGCGGGTGTTGGCGGTGATGTCACATGTGAAGCCGCACGCAGCGGGGTTTGCCCTGGTCGGTCGACCAGTTGCCTGGGCGGGACTAGCGGCGCCACCAACCGGCTACCCTGGAGATGTATTCTGTCACGGCCTGAGTTGAAAGTATGCAGAGCAGCGCAGAAGGAACGTATACGAGCATCTCGTCTCCTTTGTGTACAATAATTCAATCAACTGCAAGCCTCGTGGCGTATTTCGCAGAATGTTGGTTGGTTGCACAACATATGCGCATTTCACCAGTATCTCATGGTGGTCAGCCGCCTTGCGCACAGCAACAACTTCACACCACGATGGGCTACATGAACAGTTCGTCTGGTAATGTCTAGTCTCATGGCTCCTCGGACAGAGTCATGGCATAATGGTCATGCCGACTGATGGAATCACTCGTTCAACGGGCGGCAGACTTGCATTAGCATGTTGCTAAAATAATAGCGGCAGTCCCGGAAGGTTCATCTTACAAGCCGGGGCCCATTCAGATGCTGCTGATGCCATAATTCTGTCAGCCACTGCGCCGGGCCGCTGACAGCCCACCAATCAGGCGCCGACCGCAAAACAATTGTCAGTCCATCCCGAGCTCTCGACTCAGGATCACGCATAGCCAGCTCTCAACCACCCACCACAGCCAAAGCCAGACCAACGTTCAAGATGCCGAGTTCCTGTCAAGAGCTGCGTACGTTAGCACCTCAAAGTACTGCGTCGCGTGTAACCCAGACAACCCCGCTAACCCGAGCATCATCAGGCGACGCCCTCGCGCAGTGCCTCCAGGAATCCGACTGCGTCATGGTACAGCGCAACAAGGCGTCCGACTGCCTGCGCGAGCCCCTCTCCGACACGCTGCCGACAAAGTGCCAGCAGCTGAAAAAGGGCTTCGGCGACTGCAAGCGCGGCCTGGTGGACATGCGCAAGCGCTTCCGCGGCAACATGCCCGTCACGTACCGCACCCTCGAGGGCGCCTCGAGCGACGGCAAGGGCTACCAGCTCTACGCGGGCAAGCCGGCGTTTGCGGGCGGCGTCAAGGAGACGAGCGGCAACGAGCCCATCGAGCCCGACTGGCGCGACGTGGAGAATGAAAAGTACCGCCTGGAACAGCAGCGCCAGCAGCAGCAGCTGCAGCAGGAGAGCACCAGGGGCAAGTGAGAGGTGCGTGGCGGAGGTATACGTTGCATATCGAGGCGTTATTGGCGTTGACGGTGACGGCATGGGACATTTGTCCCCGGCGGTGTTGTATGGGCCGCTTTCGCCATGCAGGGGGATACAGTTGGACACTTCAAGGGCCTGGTGAAGCATCGTCGGCCAGCTCATGAGCGGGCTGATGATGCTCAACACCCCAACACTGCAAGGCTGTCAACCCATGGCTATCAAGCCATTGGCTCAGCTCACCGCCACACTGTACGAATCATGTATGATATTTGTCGACTATATATGCGTGTAAACATATACAGAAGCCGCGGTCCGTGGACGACACGGCTCGGAACCACGTTCGCCGCGGCTCAGTAGGCGCAATGCCACTCTCGCCTCTGATCAGGACTCCATAGACCTTTGTGATGGAACCCTCTTTGCGTTGAGACTTGTAGAGGCCATGCCTGGTCTGAGATGCTACATCAGCAAAGAGGGCCAAAGCACAATGAACGGCGGCCATGCCGACGAAGACTCGCATTTACTCGTACATGTGAAACACGTGCCTCTCGATCAATGCGATGCATCAAGGCGCCGTAGCATCGGGCACGTCGGGTCCGAGCTCGCGGTGCCGAGCGCCTTGCGCCAAGAACCAGAGCCGCTATATCCGCAGCCAAAGGCGCTGTGGCTTGCAGCTATTCCAGGACTTACGCGCGTTGCACGGCACCGACGTTCCGGACAAGCAATCCATTGCTTTGGCTGCGGTCGCATGGCACTTGGGCTGAGCTGCGATGCGGAATTGCAGGAACGTCCATACTGTCTCAGCAGAGAGAACGGCTGCAAGTACATGTGGATGTGGTGCGGCTGGCAGAAGCATGCATTGCAGATCGATCGGAGATTCTCGTCATGCGATGCCGCTAATGGAAAGCTCCGGCGGCATGTATTAACACGGGGACGACCCGTCCTTGCTCAACCCCTTGGGCTTGGAAAGTCTAGTACCTTGGATAATTAAAACCCTCCCACCTTCCTGGACCTCTGTCCACCGTTTCATCATCTGTACCAAACCCTCTCTTTTGTGCTTTTCCATCCGCACGCAGGCAAAGCGCCGTCCAACGACGCATCTCCCACATACTCCGATATATGCGTCGGCTGACAGCGGCACCGACCACCCCGAGGCGACCGATCAAAGACGACGGGACCGTCGACTCCATCTCAAACACAGCCGGTCACGACAGCCGCAGTCGACGCCGGCGCCATGTGGCGGCCCACGGCCTGGTTCCAAGGGCGCCAGCGCCTCGTCCTCGTCGCCGCCGTCCTGCTCGCAGCGAGCGCCGCCGCCTGCATCTACCGCATCTGGGACGTGAGCTACCAGCGCGCCCTGCCCAGCTGGAACAAGAACATCCCGAGCGCGCCCGCCGACGGAAAAGCCCAGCCCAAGCCGCCAACGGACCCGTCCAAGCCCATCTACGCCGGGCCCGCCGACCTGTCCATGTCGTACGGCGAGTTTGCGCGCCCGCCCATGGATGACCTGACGCTGCTGGCGGCGCTGCCCGCCGAGTACGTCCCGAGCAAGGAGAACCGGCGCAGGCTGGTCGTCGTGGGCGACATCCACGGCATGAACGACGAGCTGGGCCGGCTGCTCGAGCGCATCGCCTTCGACCCGGCGACGGACCACCTCGTCGCCGCGGGGGACATGATCAACAAGGGCCCGGACTCGCCCGGCGTCATCGCCCGCCTCATGGCCCTCAACGCCAGCGCCGTCCGCGGCAACCACGAGGACCGGATCCTCCTCGCCTCGCCCGATGCCGACGCCCACCGCGGCCAGGCCGAGCACCTGGCCGTCGCGCGCCGCCTGTCGCCCGGGCAGGTCGCCTGGCTCTCCAAGCTGCCCGTCATACTCACCGCCGACCCGCTGCCCATCTGCGTCGTGCACGCGGGGCTCGTCCCCGGCGTCGGCCTCGACAAGCAGGACCCCTGGGCCGTCATGAACATGCGCACCCTGCGCTACCCGCGCGAAGAGCTGCGGCGCATGGACAACTACAAGTTCTGGAGCGACCCCCCGCCTGCGCCCGCCCCCGAGGACGGGCAACAAGCCGCCGACGTCGAAGACCCGGACACCGCCGACGTCGAAGACCCGGACACCGCCGACAACGCCGCCCGGGGAGCCAAGGCGAACCGCGACGTCGCCGTCCCCGTCGAGGACAACTCGGGCGAGCATTGGCCCAAGGCGTGGAACCGCCACCAAAAAGACGTCTCCAAGTCGCAGCGCCGCACCGTCATCTACGGCCACGACTCCAAGCGCGGCTTCGTCGAGGGCAAGTACACGTTTGGCCTCGACTCGGGCTGCGCAAATGGCGACGCCCTGTCGGCCTTGATCATCGAGGGGACCGGAGGCGGCGGCTTCAGCCACCTTTTGATACAGGAGCTGTGCACCAAGCCGTCTCGGAGTCGTGGATGAACAAGAGCTACGACAGCAGTAGCAGCAGCAACGAATCAATTCGCCAATGTACATGGGATACGATTGCATGGTGGACATGGAGTTTGGGCGGTCTGCATTGTTTGCATTGTTTTTCCACATTACACGGGGCGTTATGGAAGGACTTCGCCGAGGCTCACGGATTAGCCTTGTTCGGGCAACCATGACCGAGGACCTGCATTCAAAAGTATATATCACTTTTCCCATGATGAGAATGCATGCTCAAAACGTCCCGGGTACATTTTCTTGCACCAGGGAAGTCATGGGGGCCTGGCTGCTGTCTACCAAGGTACCTAGCCAATCTGTTCGTCCGATTGCGGCCGACCCCATGTTTTCCTCCGCAAATCCAGCGCAAAAAACAGCCGTCCCACCGAGAAAAGCGCCAGATTTTGATTCCATGATCCCATATCGCGTTACTGTTTCGACGTTGACTACTCGTCTCAAGCTTAAGCCTTGGACAGCTTCTCCTTGATGGTATCCTTGAGGGTGACGGCGTCGGCGGCGAACTTGCTGATGCCCTCGCGCAGCTTCTCGACGGCCATCTGGTCCTCGTTGAAGTCGAAGCGGAACGTAGCCTCGTCATTGATGTAGGAGCGGCGCTCGATGTCTTCGCTGGCCGCCTTGGCCGCGTCGAGCTTCGCGGGGACAGCGTCGGTCGAGTTCATGAGGTCCTCGAGCAGGTTGGGCTGTCGTGACGTTAGCAGAAGCACGCCTCGACAGGTGAAGCTCGCCTGGAATGGGGGTTGGAGGTCTGGCACTCACGGAGATGGTGAGGTAATCGCAGCCGGCAAGCTCGGTAATCTCGCCCGTGCTGCGGAACGAGGCGCCCATGACAATGGTCTTGTAGCCAAACTTCTTGTAGTAGTTGTAGATGGCCTTGACCGAGGCGACACCGGGGTCCTCCTCCTTGCCGTACTCCTTCTTGTTGGCAGCCTTGAACCAGTCGAGGATGCGGCCGACAAAGGGGGAGATGAGGAAGGCGCCGGCCTCGGCGGCGGCAATGGCCTGCACCGGGGAGAACATGAGCGTCAGGTTGCAGTTGATGCCGTGGTCGCGCTGGAGAACCTCGGCGGCCTTGATGCCCTCCCAGGTGGAGGCGATCTTGATGAGGACACGATCCTTGGAGACGCCCTGGTCCTTGTAGAGCTGCGAGAGGGGGTCATCTCGTCAGTACACCCAGAGCTCAGGGCCTGTCCAGTGCGGGGCCATTTACCTTGATGATGTGCAGGGCCTTGTCGATGGAGGCCTTGGTGTCAAAGGAGAAGCGGGCGTCGACCTCGGTCGACACCTTGCCGGGGATGACCTTGAGGATCTCCTTGCCATACTCGACCAGGAGGCGGTCCAGCGCCTGGTCGACCTGCTCGTCGATGGAGCCGCCCTTGCCCTTGGCGTACTCGACGGCCAGGTCCGTCAACTTGGCGTACTCGGACTTTTTGGAGGCGGCCAGGATGAGGGAGGGGTTGGTGGTGGCATCCTGGGGCTTGTACTTTCCAATGGCTGCAGCCTACGGGTCAGCACATGTCCGGGACGGTCGGAAGCATAGGTAGCATGGCCGTTTGTCTCGTCTCGTCTTGTGGCGGGGCCGAGAGACAAAAAGTCGTGCACGATACGGGTGGGTGGGTGGTGGACTGACAGGCAAAGTCACCTGGCGGAAACGGGTGATTAGCTGCAGAACTGTTGAGGCGGCGAGCTGTGCGGGAATTCTTACCAGAGTCGGACACGACGACCTGTTCGCAGCGACCGAAAAGAGGTCAAAAGTCAGCCAAAAGCGTCTTCATCATCAACTCCGTCCGCAGCACGGGGAGTTCCATGGGGGCAGCATCATCATCAGCAGCCCTCGCCACCGGATGGCGCGGGCGCTGCCTCCGACGCAGCACTCGCAGCGACGAGGGGCAGCGCAAACCATGGCGGGGTAGCAAAGAAGAGCGCCCGACGTACCGTGCCAGTAGCCTTGAGCTGCTCGAGCGAGTTGGACATGATGGGCGGTGGTTTGTAGTGGTGTGTGTGTGTGTGTGTGTGAGAAGAGCCTGTTGTGCTTTGTTGCAGAGTGAAGATGGAAAGATAGAGAGGCAGCTTTCTTTAAAAGGCGATGGAAAGCGAAAGGCTTGGTAACTGATGATATAATAAATATGTGGCTAATCCATCCTCGAGAGTACGACGGCTATTGCGCTGCAAACACGCGGGCCCCATTGCCACTTGCGGTCCACTGTTCCCACTATGACTTAATGGCCTGCGTCGTCGACCGCTCCCGGACGCCTGTGGTCCGAGCCTGGCGTGGGCGTCGCTGCCGCCACCCGGCTCCACCGACAACGGAGCCCGCCGCCGCCGGCTCCATCCACACGGTCCTCTGCTCTACCTGTCGACATGGCTGATTATTCGCTCACTAATCGCTGGAGCTATCGATTATTACGGCGCTGCTGACGCATGCGAGGCCCGCAAACGATGCTGATGCTGTTGTCTGCAAGCTGCTCATCGACAGACACATGTCGCCGATTGCCCGGCGTTGCGGCATGCAATTGTATGCGCACGCTTGCAGCCGCCTCCGTGTCGGCGTCTCGGCTGTATGGTGCTATGACGGACCTCGTGGTGGATGGTGGATGGTGGATGTAAAATCGGACCTCTCTGCCTCATCATCGACCGACCGCGAGACATGGAATCTGCACCTCACCACCACGTGCTCAAGGACCCATCGACACACTCCGACTATTCGAAAATTCCATTCGTTCGCTTGTATTCATTCTTTGCCGGCTTATGCAAGCCCTCATCGTCTTACACTGGACCATCTACACGCTTTCAGTCCTCCGTAATGTCACCATACTCCCACATGCCCAGGCGGTCCTGCTTGGCCTGGCTCTCCACGTCGCGCAGGTGCTTGAGGTACGACTCAAACGCCTTGCTTCGCTCCCAGGCCTTGAGCTTCTTGGGCACCATGCCGTAGCCGCTCGCCACCACCTCCTTGTTGATCGAGTCATTCAGTCCGGGCAGCTCGTTGTCGGCCTTGGGGTCGTACAGCGTAATGTAGCTCACGTTCTCGTTCTTGTCCACAAAGTCAAAGCTGCCCACCAGCCGTTTACCCTCCGTCAGCTCCGCAATGTAGCCAATAGCATCCTCAAAGTAGTCGGCGCCCGTGGGAAGCTGAACAAACGAGAGCGACGCGTCCACGGCCTGCGCCTTGAGCTTCTGCGTGCCAAACTGGCCCTGGTCCAGGGGTCGTAGGCTGGACCACGCAACCTTTTCGCTGTTGCCAAAGTCGACATACAGCACCTCGGCCATCTTGGCCGTCCGGTCGTTGGCGCGCACGCGCCCTCGGTACCACTGGCCGTCGGCCGAGAACTTGGCAGAGACGTACTCGCCAGTCTTTGGCGCATCCCCGAGCGGCTTGCTGTTCTTCGAGTCCAGGTGGAACTTGCGGAAATCATTCATCAGCGTCTCCAGCGCGGCGGTGCCCTTGCCAATCTCCTGGATCTTGAGCTTTCCGTTTCCGTCAATGTTGGTGATGATGACATCGCGGTAGTCGGTTGGCTTCTTGTCCAGAGTCACCTCGGACTCCTGCGCAGTCTCTTCGGAGGCGTCCTCCTCGGCGTTCTCCTCCTGCGAAGGATCGTAGTCGTGGAAGAGACCCTTCTTGCCCTCTTTAGCTCGCGTCTCAGCAGCAAACAACTCCGTAGCGTTGCCAGTCTTCTCAGCAGAGTAGGCGTGGACCGTGGCAAGACCATCCTCGACGAGTACCTTGGCAAAGTTCTCGCGGTTGATATACAGGTCGCCAATGAAGCCGCCGACTTTGTCCATGTCATGAATATCAACTTCGCAGTCACGCTGGTTGCATCTCCGGTTGGCAAGGTCGAGCGCCTCCTTGCCAAAGGGCTCACCACCCTGTCCATCGGCGCGAGGAGCTCGGGGGGCGCGAATGCCGCCGAGCACCATGGTGAGCTTGACGTTCTCCCGAGGAACGAGGATGGTGAAGCGAGAGCCAGCCTTGCAGAAATCGACAATGGCGGGGACCTTCTTCTGCCGTTGCAAGGTTGCCAGCATAATCTTGGCCTTTTGGGCGTTCTCGGACAGGTCCGTGTACTGCTTGGCCTTCTGCGGCTTGCCGGACCAAATTCCCTTCTTTTCTTCCTTGGCCTTTTCCTGCGCAGCGAGGAGCTCGTCGTAGTTGGAAGCTCTGTCGGTGTCGTCCTTTCTGTGTCGAATGACCGAGGCCCATCCGCCTTCGACCAGCAGCAGACCGACATTCTTGCCCTTTTCTGTGACGGTGGCGACCTCCCGAGCTTCAAAACCCTCCGTAGCAGGCTTAGTTCCGTCGATGCCAATCTTGACGTGCTTTCCAATCAACCTTTGGCGCAGGAACTCCTTGGCCTCGTCTCTGAACGGGCTTTCAGAGGGCTCACCAGCGCGAGGACCTCGGATACTGCTGAGGCTGATTCGCTTCTCGGTTGTGCCGGCCTTGTTCTTGACGAGGATCGTGTCGGCGCCCAGAATCTTGGAGACGGTCATCTCCTGATTGCCGCCGTCGGCCTTGGCAACGTGATTCTTGTGAAGGCGCAGCTTCTTGGACTGAGCCTGTTTCTCCGCCGTACGGAGCGCAGCCATCTTGTCGCCCAGCATGGTAGAGTGAAAGTCGTTGCATCTGGCCAGGCCATCCTGCAGTAGGAACTCGGCAATGTTTCCTCGAGGGTGTATGACGTTGGCGACCAGCTGTCCCTGTGGGCTGGCACCCACAATTTCGATCTTGACCTGGCGCTGGAGCAATCTCGTCTCAACAAACTGCCGGGCCTCGTTTCCAAACTCCTCGGCCGGTTGTGTTGCGCCAGTAGATGGCATGTTCCTCTCGGTAGACGGTGTGCGAACACCCGCGAGCAGCGTCATGGGCTGAACGTGCTTCTTCTCTGAGAGCAGCAGTCTGACGAGCAGACGGTCGCCGCTGAGGACCCGCTCAACGACACCGTCGACAGTCTTTCCTTTCCACTGCTTCATGAAGTCGGGGCCGCCGAGGTCGTTCTGGACCTCGATGGTGCCACCGACACCGGCCCACAGACCCTTGCTCTCAGCTTTGACCTGGGACTCCAGGCCTCGAAGCTTCTCGAGCCTCTCTTGGACCTCGTCGGAATCATCCTTGCGGCCGGCGTCCTCGCGCACCTTGACCCAGCCGGCCTTGACCAGCTCGTCGGGCAGATCAGTGCCATCCTTGAGCTTGGCGGTGCCAAACTCGCGTCCCGACGAGGGGATCGTGTACGAGACGGTGCATTGGACGGGCTTGCCGACAACAAGGTTGCGCAAGAACTCGCGGGATTGAAAGGCGAATGGCTCGTCTCCGTCCCTTCTCAGGTGCGGAGCCGTCACGTAGGCAAGCGAAAAGGTTCGTTCGGCCGAAGGGTTGTTGGGACTCGTCAGGATCAACGTGTCACCGCTAAGGACACTTTTGACATTGGCGATGAACGTCTTGGACATGATGGGCCGGTGGAGTGCGGAGAACAAGCAGGCTGAATCAAAGAGTTCAACGGTCAGCACAGTATTGCCGGGGGAGCTGTGCAGAGCTCAAGAGGTTGCTGCAAGCCATTCGGGTCGTGCCGGGCATTGCGCATGGTGGCTTCAGCCTCACATGGCCTCGACCGTCCGATCCCCGCGAGGATGCTCGACGCATCTCCAGGCACAAGGCTCGACATTTCCCATCCAGCTCGCAGCAATCAACGGCATGCCAATTGGATTGTGCATCCGAAGACGCCTAGGGGAAACGTTCTAACGTGACGGACTTACAGAGCTAGAGAACAATAGAGGTAGCCGGGGGGAAGAATGGGATGAAGAAGGAGGAGTCAAGCTTCGCACTGCTTGGGAATGATCAGGTGCAAGTTGCGGGAGCTTGGGCTGGGCTGATCATGAAGTCGTGTGCCTTTGTGGCAAGGTGGCACGAATGGCAGCCCCAATGGCGACCCCTGCAAGGCCGGCTTAGTGTGGGGGGCCAAAGGTTCAGTGGACTGGCGCTAGGCGGACAGCTTTCACTGAGGTGTGCCCCGCGCCGAGCACCGAGTGAGGGGCAATTCAGGTGGGTAGACTCTCGTTGGTCTACGTTAGGTTCCATGTCATAGCAGCGGGACGGCGGATGCGAGCATCTGGCGCGACTCTACCGACGAAATAGCGGAGAGAATGGCAAAGAGGTTATCGGACATTCTATCGATGCAGATGAAGTTATCACGTATCCATAGAGCAAGGAAGGACTTGGTCTAGCTGGTCGAGCATTCATGTTTACTTCCGGGGTGACATCCCCCAACGTCCAAGGTATTCATCGGACTGAACTCGCGCTAGGACCATTGCTTCTCCCTTGATGAAGCAGCGCTGAAGACATTGAAAAACTGCTCTCCGCAGACGTGCTTCCTGTAGCATTTTTTTATAGAACAATACCCTGTTGGGTACACTCATGAGAACTCGTATGCATGATACATGGCATGGATTCATGATTGGGTCCTATGCAGCGCCATGGGAACGAAGAGGAATTGGACCTCCCACCATCGATACGAACTCGGCTTCGAGACCTCCCGATTCTGTGGTTTATGAAGCCACAGGGGCTTACTATCTCATACCGGCAGGTCATGATTGAGGAAGATGAAGAGAAGTGGCGAGATGTCCAAAGGTGGAACGCTTCAGGTATGTTCGCTCAATCAACGACGCAAGGCGAAAGGCGTGCAGAGAACAACATATCTTACGTTGTAGATCATGTCCTACAGACACCGTTACCTTGGGAGGTCTAAAAGCCAAGGTGAGTTGCAGGTGGGGTAGCTCTGCTATGATGTAATGCGGCTACGGTAAGGTAGCTAGCTACCCCTCATTCTGGCGAGGCAATGTCAACATTCAGCTCCTAGGACAGGGGACTGCTCCGAAACAAACTCGACATTGGCTCACAAAGTCCGATGTCAGGAAATCATTGCGAAATACTGCGCAGTTGCGTGACTCAATTGGACCACTAGACATCAACTACCGGCCAGACAATCGTACTGTCCTCATCACGTTTTCGTAGCATTGTTGTTGTGCTTGAGCTCTGAAGCTCATCGGCTCGGAGCTCGGCATGGCAGCTCTACGAGGAGATGCCAATGACACCTCATCATGCAAACATTAGAGACACGTTTCGGATGTCGGGGTAGAGGGCAACAAACCGCAAGCAGGTCGGGGGCCGGCGTTGCCAGTCTTGAGAGACTCGTCGTTGCCGCCCTTGCCGAGGTCGTCGGTGCCGGCATGCACGACGACGGTGCGCTTTGAGACTACCGTCAGCTCTCATTCTTGCTTCCGTTACTCGGGGCAGACTAACGCCGATGACGCTCTGGGGGCCGATGAGCTTGATCAGGGAGTCGGTCACGGAGCCCTTGGCATTGCCCTGGCCGTCGGTCTCGAGGTTGCCCAGGTCACCGACGTGGCGGGTGTCGTCGGTGCGGTTGCCGTGAGTCTTGCCGTGGGGGTTGACTGTCGACTCGGAGTTAGCGGAGCCGTTTCTCCTCGGACTGGGAGGCACGGCACGCACAGTGAGGCCCGGCAGAGGTGCAGCCGTTGGTGTTGTCGCCAAAGGTGTGGATGTGGAAGCCGCGCTTGGCGTTGGCGTCGTTGCCGGTGATGTCCCAGGTGATCTTGGTGGGCGCCGACTCGGACTCCTGCTCGAAGACGACGGTGCCGGTGACCTTGGAGTCGCCGCGGAGGACGCTGACTGCCGAGGGGGTTAGCCGAGCTCAATCATCTGTACTGTTTACCGACTGGTGTCATGGGAAGCTGCAAGGGCCATCAAGGGACATGCAACGCCCCGGAGACGGGTAGGGCTGAGTCCATCAGGGTCGCCAGGAACCATCCAACGACGCCGCTCAAAAACTCGCTCAAACCAGCTCGACGCGACCATGACGAACCCCTCCTCCCCGACATCTGCAAATCCAATCCCCCAAACGCCAGAAAATATCAAGGACCCATACCTGCTTTGACCATTTTGGCGGGTTTGTTTGTTTCTTGCAAAGAAGATGTACGGGCTGGACAGGGCACAGGAAGGAGGATCGTGATGTCTTGGTGACGAGGACTGGCAGAAGTGGAGAGGGAAGCTCGGGCGGGACACCCAAGTTTTGAGAGAGGGCACCTCGGGACAAGGCGTAATCCGGCTGCCCGCACCCAAACGACGGGTTCCGCATTTGTCGAGGGGTTGTGGCGTTGAGCAACTCGGGTTAGCGTCATCGCGCCGCTCTTGCCCGGCTCGGCTTAGACGTGGCTGTAGCTCAACTCAGTTATTTTCGAAAAGTAGTTCTTACTTATAATTAGCAACGCCGTCTTCCAGGTAGCTTTTTACTTATTCCTATGGGCCGTGCATCTAAACTTCTACGAGCAGCGCTGTTACCGTACCGACAACTCTGTAGGTCTAGCCGTCCCGCGCCGCCTTCGCGCGGTGGGTGGGCTCCTCGTACAAGTGCTGTGTTCCCCATCTTGGGTCGAATTCCTTCTCTTGGGTCGTGTTCCTTCTCGGCCGGTGTTCCTTCTTGTCGTATAATCGTGGTAGCTCGTTGTTTCCGGCTTCCGACAGCTGTTCGCAGACGGGTAGGGGTCTCAAGCCCCTCCACGGGGCATGGTGGTTCCAGCGGTTCGTCGTTCTCGTCTGCGGACTGGTTGGATCAAGGTCTTGTCGTCATCCGAGATGATTGAGTCGAGGAGTCGCCCTCGGCAGCTCGTCGTCTGGGGCAATTGCTCCAATCACTGTGTGAGTACACAAGATGCATGTATCGTGGATTGTCCCGTGCGCGCAGCGAACTCTTCAGCATGATCTATTACATTTACTACTGATAACGAGCCGTTTACACCTCGTCAGCGACGATCGCTTCCTATCGCTTCAGCTTTGCAACCCTATCGTAGATTTCCTCCTTCGGGGTCCAGAAGACTGGATCATCAGGGTAGCCATCGTGGCGGTCGAAATCCAGAATGGTGGAGAGTAGGTCCTTCTTTCCGTCATTATCGGCGTACTCCTCTTCAAGAACTGCCTTCAGTGTGGTCTTATAGAAGGTCAGGCAGTGTTCGGCGATGGGCGGCAATTTCTGCTTCTCGTTGCGGAGAGAATGATCTGCGAATTTGAGTCCTGCTTTCAGACGTGCTTCCGTATACGCAGAGATGTTTTGGGGTGGCTCGGGGAAAGTAGGGTTGTCGCCGATGTCCTCTTCGTAGCTGTCGCCGAGCAGTGACTTTGTTGAGGCGCGATGCCGCTTGGAGAGGCTCATGATGGTCAGTGGCGATGAATTGAAGATGAAACTTGGGTGGGTGACCGGCTTTGTGTTGGAGAAGATGTCGGGGGGAAAAGGTTGAGAAAGTCCCGGAGGCGTTTGTTATATATGCACCATTCGCGGAGTGACTCACGGATACATTTCCTCCTCACAGGTGCCAGGTGCCTGGAGCACCTCTACTAGGCTCCTTCCTTATCTGATAAAAGTTCCATCGCATCGGCAAGGCCTTCATGTCGAGCGCACTGCTGGCTTAGTGTGGGGTTCGGTGCATTCATCCATTACTGCCCTCGTAGTACGCTAGGCGCGTCCTCACTGAGACGCCTCGAGTGAGGCCGAGGCTTTTCGCTGCAATGCATGGGCGATTACAGCCCCTAGTTTTACATGGACTCAACATAAATTGTAGCATGGCAGATGGTCCTCAGCCCAGGACCTAAACATCAGTCCGACGCACCGTTATAATAGCTCGCTCATCCCGCGGCACGATGCGGCAGGCGAACCTCTTGGGATGGCTTGTCAGCCCACATGTAAGTTCCACCTCTGGCTCAATCTCGTTCCCGTCGTCGTCTCTCCCTTTCTCAATGTTCATGGCGCTCAACATCGACGCAATCACGATCCAGACGCTCGCCTCTGCCAAGTGCTTGCCGATGCACACTCTGCGGCCGAAACCAAACTGCCCGTTGGGAAACGGCTCTCCAAGGCCGCCCTCCTCCGTGGGTATATATCGATCAGGGTTAAAGTTGTCCGGGTCGGTGTAGATTGACTCGTCATGAGTCATTGACCGTGCATTGGCGTAGACGAAGGAGCCTGCCGGAATAAAGTAGCCATTGTACACGTCGTCTTGCAAGGACCGATGGGGTACGCCAATCGGAGAGACTGGGCACCACCGCAGCGTCTCTTGAACAATGTAGTCAATGTAGAGCAAGTTCGGCCTGTCTTGGAAACTTGGTAATCGTTCGCGGCCCACCACCTTGTCAATGATACCCTGCGCTTTCGTCTGCACCTCTGGATGTAAAATCATGTTGAGAATGAAGACGATCAAGGTGCTCCAGGTCGTATCCTGGCCAGCAGCGTAGACGGCGCCAGCGGCGCCCTTGATGTCCTCATGTGACAGCTCAGGTCTCTGCCCCTTTTCCATTTGGCACTGCCGCTGATCGAGCATGTCTTTGATCAGCGACTGAGCCCTCTTGTCGGAAGCCAGTACCGCCTCGAACGGTTTGTCGTGAAGATTGCAGATGGCCCACCTCCAATCAGCGGCAAACTTGAGTGACCGATCGTGGAACCACCGCGGCAGCCATTTCAAGAAGGGAAAGAAGTCTACCGGCGTTCCGGCAGGGGCACCGCCGTGACCGAGAGCATAGCTGGCATCGGCAGCCATTTGGATAAAGGGGTCGTCGTCGCTCTCGATGCTGATGCCGAATCCGATTCCGAGGACAACTGCCGTGGCGAATCGCCTCAAGACGTTCTCCCATTCAGCTGGGCTGTTGAGGATACCCTTGAGCATCAAGGCTGTCTCACGCTCCTGCAGGGGCTGGTACTGCACAATGTTGCTCTTCTGGAAGCTCTTCTGCAGAATGCGGCGGTGCATGCGAAACTCTGGGCCCCATCTCAGAAAGGTGAGCGTCTTGCCCCATCCCATAACCTCGAACAGAACAAATCGCGGCCGGTCGCTATAGTTGCCACCGCGCCTGTCCAGCAGGTCTACAGCAGCCCGGACCGAGTTGAGGACAATGATGGGTTGGCCCAAGACGTTGAAGGACAGGATATCGGACCCGTACTCTTGGGACCATTGCATGTAGGTGTATTCGGGGCTGTAGGATGGAATAATTCGCAAATGGCCCAGGATCGGCTCTCCGGGAGGTCCAGGCGGAAGCGGAAGTGCTCTTCTTCTGCGCCGTGACGAAGCCGCCCTGACTATAAGGAACAGCGCGACGACAGTAAAAAGGGCTAGGCCAGCTGGACCTGTCAGAAGCTGTAGCACAGCCATAATGGGCCAGCAAAGGCAACGGAGGTCACTGAGTCAGGCGACGGATGCGCTTCTGGAAGAGACATCCAAGGTAGCTCAGCAGAGGCAGCAGCAGCGCTTCGTAATCATGTGAAAACGATTGGTTGTGCAGATGCCGCGGGGATATGAAGATGCCTCACGCGCCACCCTGCGCGCTAACGTCGCCGACTTGCTGCTGCGCAGTGCATACAGCCTGGAGTTGGGCACCCTTTGCAAAGAACAGCAGCCTTTTCAAGGTGCCTCATGGATGATGGACTTCGTTCCCATCCAGGCGGCGTTTGTGGGGACGGAGGGTGTCTTGCGGTGATGCGAATGCTGGTTGTTGCCAGGGGCGGATCGGACATGGGGCGATGGCTGCGGGCCGTGAAATCTGGGCTAAGAGAGCGGGTGCTCCCTCTCGGCGATTGCTAAATTGGCTACGAGCTGGCTGGCTTGGGATGATGCCTCAGGAGTCGGGCTGGTGCCTGAGGTTCGCCGCGCAACACGGAGTAAAAGTCCACCTCAGTCTTCCATCTGTCCCAGAAAGGGCACACCGGCTTGCGGTCGCTTCCATCTCATGCAGGCTCCGTGTAACCGGTCAACGGAAGTGGGCTCCGAGACGCGCGAAGGATGAAGCGTGGATGTGCATGGCATGCATTGCATCGAAATGCTCCGACGCTGGACTCGGCGTCTCCCGTCTGTCCTCCCTCGATCTGGACGTTCAGCACGCTACGGTACTTGTTGGTTATCAATCAGCAACTAATGGCGGCCGGCAAGATGCCGCATGCAACGGCTGGACGCAATGTATCCGACAGACACAATCATCGGGGACCACGGGGAACGCAATCCTGCCCGACAGCCGGGACGAGGCCGAGTCGGCCATAGCCGTGTCAGCCGCTAATGCGCGCACATACTACCTAATGTATCGTGGAGGAAAATGTTCCTACGCGTTACATACATGTTGACTAGTTCAATGCAGTTGAAGGCTTGTCATCAACGGCATGGATGCTGCGACAGTTGCACAGGTTGGTCGGCTCGAGCCACCACTGGGGAACCTCGCCAGTTGACACTTTTAGCCGAAAGCTCGTGCTCATTTGCAGCAGCGGCGCACGGACGAGATGCACAAGGGAACGATTCGATGCCAGAGTCAACCCATTTACTTTCGACGTCGTACAGAGGCACGAGGAGCCCTAGTCTTCCATTCGAATGCAGACCCATGAGCATCGGAGCAAACAAGGGCCCCTCAAGTCATGGAGCCCCTCCACACCCCTCAAAGCCATGCTTTGTTAGGGCGAGTTGCGACACGTAGCCAAAAGCCCCCGAGTCCGTGGCCTTGGTCCAGCCGACTTGCCGTAGCCGTTGCCGCTGCCGTAGCGCTGCCGGCGCGGCCGCACCCTGGGCCAATCTCTTGCCGTGGGCAATGCCGGCCTTGCCAGCGCCGGCTGAAGTGGAAGCGCAGCATAATGACGCGCGCGGGGCCCATAAAGCAACCAGCTCGAGCCAGCGACGGTTGTTTTTCGTTGACGCAGGCGCGTGCGCCTTGCAATCATCGCAGTCCTTAGCGGGAGACTCGTAAGTCGTAAGAGGTCAAGAATTGTGCGGCTACGAGTGCCGTGCACCAGACCTGGCAGCGCCAGTCGGCACCGGCACCCAAGGTCCGCGCGCCTGCAGCCATGTCCCAGAAAACACCTAATAGGGCATGTCCCAGATACTGCCCGTTCTTTTTGCTTTCCTTCACCTTCAATTCTTGTCACGGCAGCAGCTCTTCTCGCGGTTCTTCGCCATGTGTGTCTTGGCTCGCTGACAGCAGACGTTGACCTTTGACCACGGTTTCTCAATCCCACGGTCGCGGCGGATCCGACAGCCGAGGTGTCTCAACATACTCGCGCACGTAACTTTGAACTCCCATACCCAACTCGTCAGACCTCTTCAGCAATGGCTTCAGCCAAGATGAGCGGAACGGCCAGGGCTGCCTTCACAACAGAGCCCACAGACGCAGATCCCCATCGTTATCAGCCCGGCTTTGGCAACCGGTTTGCCTCCGAGGCCATCCCAAATGTCCTGCCCATCGGACAAAACGTACCCCAAAAGGTCAAGTATGACTTGTACTCGGAGCAGCTCAATGGCGCCGCCGTCATCTCTACGCGAGAGGCCATACAGCACGTGTGGATGTACCGCATTCGCCCTTCGGCGGCTCACGGCCAGGTGATGCCCTCGAACTTGAATACTCATGTAACGGGTCATCATTCCACACCACAGCCTTGGAAGACTTCTGATTGATTTCCAGATCGAGTCCTGCTTCTCGGCTGCCAACTCAAAGGTTGAGTTCTTGGCCTCCCAGGAGGCCTGGGACCCCCTACCCCTGCTCGAACCGCACGACGCATCCTCCGAGTCTGCTGGAACCGACTTCGCCGCTGGCATCAGAACTATTGGTGGCCAAGGGGACCCCACCCTGCGTGAGGGCCTCGCTGTTCACCTTTACTCTGCCAATACCTCCATGGTCAACCGTGCGTTTTGCAACAACGACGGCGACTTTCTCATCTTGCCGCAACACGGGCGACTGAATATCCAGACGGAACTTGGCTGGCTGATGGTTCCGCCGGGGGAGCTGGTTGTCATCCAGGCAGGTATTCGGTTCCGCGTTCTGCTCCCCGACGGCCCAGTGAGGGGTTATATCCAGGAAGTATTTGGAACGCACTATGGTCTTCCCGAATTTGGCCCTGTTGGGTCCAACGGGCTGGCCCTCCCGCGCGACTTTGAATCTCCGGTCGCCAGCTTCGATGTTGACGGATCGGAGTGGGACATGACGTACAAGCTGGCAGGGACGCTGCACTCGTGCCGGCAGAAACATACGCCATTCGATGTGGTGGCATGGCACGGAAATCTGGTCCCCTACAAATACGCCATTGAAAAGTTTGTCAACATGGCCAATGCGAACAAAGACCAGGCCGATCCGACCATCTACTGCGTTTTGACGGCCAAGTCAAAGACCCCCGGCGTGTCCCTGACCGACTTTCTCGTCTTCACTAAGAAGTGGATCACAGCAGAGGATACTTTTAGGCCACCGTACTACCATCGCAATATGAGTACCGAGGTCATGGGCTTGATATATGGTCGTTATGGGGGCAGCAGCTACGGTCTCGAGAGTGGCGGGCTCAGCTACGAGGCGAGCTACATGCCACATGGTGAGACGTACGAGACGTGGAAAGATGCCTCGACCAGGGAGTTGCAGAACGTGGCCATCTGCGAGGATACTATGGCTTTCATGTTCCACATCAGCGTGCCGCTGTACCTCACGAAATGGGCCGTCAGAGGTGAAGGCGCAAAGGGTCTACATGAGAGCGAGTCAACGCAGTGGGACAACGTCAAGGCTCATTTTCTCGATCATCTGGACGAGATTGACGCCGACTTGAAAGCTGCTGGCTTACCAGCGCTCATAACCTTCAAGGAGCAATAGACAGTGAGCCGAGCAGAGAGAACGGCTTCGCTATTGAGGTTGGCGAAACGCGGGGTATGGCACGACATTAACCTTGTCTACTCCTGTATCTATAAACTTGAACGCTTGAGCAAACATGAGGCGTAGCTCATACTTTGTTCCCAGACTCAGCTCCCAATGATGTTGTCTACTGCCCGTCCTGATGCTGCGAGTCTACCTTTATGGGGCGCGTTGCGGTCCCCCGGGCGTAGCATACGAGGTGGAGCTGCTGCTGTTAACCTTGCCGCCTGCTTGTTGCACTGCATCTCAAGTCACCAAACGATGCAAGGCCTTTGCAGCTTCAATCATAACTAAATGTGCCGAAGATGTTGGGGCTATACACGCAATGTTCTTACCCTTCCCACATCGACCAAGCAGACGGTGCGAATGGGCGCCCTAAGCTGAAGGCTGTCGGTTTGACTCGAGGCCAATAGGCAGGTACATGAGCATTTGCGAAAACGTCAGAAGCCGAAATACTTGCAGGGCCTCGGGACGCTCCGAGTAAGTACCCGGGTGCGGAGGG
The DNA here is from genome assembly GCA_024340015.1 of Tolypocladium ovalisporum. Classification (NCBI taxonomy): domain Eukaryota; kingdom Fungi; phylum Ascomycota; class Sordariomycetes; order Hypocreales; family Ophiocordycipitaceae; genus Tolypocladium; species Tolypocladium ovalisporum. The sequence goes on along the minus strand of JALHBZ010000208.1, from coordinate 159,749 downwards.
CCGAGGACCCACGTGGCGCAACTCTTGCCTGCCGGGTCGTAATACCTTTTGGTGTCGTCACGTATTGCATCCGGGGCGGAAGTCCAGCGAGATGTTGTTCAGCTTGATCATCTTTCACAGGCGTCCTGACGGGCTTTATCTTCTCTGAACCATGGAGCTAGCGAGTACAGCACCCTCTTCGCATCCCGACGCCGACTCGTATGCCGCCTCCGGCTACGGCACGGTCATGGGGTGGGGCCACCGGCCCGCTCTCGTGCTCGTCGATGTCTGCAAGGCATACTGGACGCCCGGCTCGCCGCTCGACCTCTCCGCACACGGACCCTCCGCCGCGTCCCCGGCGGTGATGCGCCGGCTGCTCGCCGCGGCACGCGCGCACGACGTGCCCGTCTTCTGGACCGCCGTCGAGTTCACGGAGCCGGGCATGGCCGACGCGGGGCTCTTCTGGCTCAAGGCCAAGACGCTGAGCGTGTGGCACCGGGACGACCCGCGCGGGCTGGCCGGCTGGGTGGAGGGCTTGGAGCCGCGCCGAGGCGAGCCGGTGGTGGTCAAGAAGTATCCGAGCGCGTTCTTCGGGACGACGCTGCAGACGCAGCTGACGGTCCGGGGCGTGGATACGGTGGTGCTGTGCGGCGTGAGCACGAGCGGGTGCGTCAGGGCGACGGCGCTGGATGCTTTGCAGTACGGCTTCAGACCGATGGTGAGTCCCGGCTCGTCTGATACCGAAGCTTCCGGATCTGTCCGTCTGTTGCTGATCCAGCGAGCCCAGGTGGTGGGATCGGCGTGCGGCGATAGGAGCGATGCGGTTCACGACAGCAACCTGTTTGACTTGAACGCCAAGTACGCCGATGTGGTGAGCGAGGAGGATGCGGTTGAGAATTTGAGCAAAGGGTGGTCCGACGACGCGCGATGACATGTATCAGTGTTGAAGCATAGCTATGGCCCGTCACTGTCTCCCAGTACAGAGTGCTGATGGAGGGTAATTGGAGGCTTGCAGCATTAAGAGCCATGCCTCCGCAAGAGCCCGTCAGTCTTTGCACTCCTTGGTCGTCAAAGACGAGGTACCGGATGCCGCCATGAGGCGGGACTGCGGGCGAGCGGAAACCTCTTGGCCCGTTGTTACCCCTGTCAGACGCGGGATGAGATCGCCACGGCCAGTTTACGGCTGAGTTTGCGAATTTCGGATGATGTTATCGCCCTGATCTGAGCACAGACCGGCTGCCCAATGAAAGCAGCAACAGCTCATCTTGTTTGCTACGAGTTGTTGGACTCGTATCCGGACTACCGGTATCAGCCCTTGATAAGACGGTGTATCCACGGTTGGTTATTGACTCTCGGCGACCTGGCTGGCTTGGCAATGGTTGAAACTCGTCCAGACGTTGCCACATGGCTTGCGCGCCTTGCGAATGCGCCACCAAGACCGCCATGTCCAGTTGACACTTTCATCTTGGCGCAGTCGGAGTCGCGGAGGCCTGTCAGCTTGGCGCTCCCCGTGCCCCGTGTTGAAGGAATGACGGGACGATGGGGGGATGGATGGTCTGCGAGGCAACCTAATAACCCTACAAGTTAGTACGGACCTAGAGAGGGGCGCAGGGCTGAGCGGTCAACGTCCATCCGACAACCCTCTTTAGGTTGCCCGGGCCCGCCCCGACGTTTCAAGGCACCAGGCCAGGGACTCGCGAGTGACACCCGACGGGCAGGCCCGCTGCTGTTGTTGCGGTGTTGTAGAAGACTTCAGTGGCCATCTGCCGAGACGGAGTTCGGGACATTGGAGGCAGGCTCCGCCGCTGGCTGCCCATCTGGCTGGCGTCACGACAAGCTGCTCGTCGCCATTAGCCCAGCAGCTGCCCTTTGCAGTCCATTCCTTGCACCTTGCTAGCCACGAAACTCGGACCACACCTTGGGTAGATGATCAGACGGGCGCAGCTTCAGAGGCCGACGCCACAGGTCTCTCACGCTCTTCCGAGGGGGCCCCGCCATTGTCTGTCCGCCCACGTAAAACCCCGTGTTGGGGCACTGCGGCTCCCGTCGTCAGTGGTGGCCCAGCGACATGCACCGCCACCGAGCTTGCTGGCGCCAATCTACCTAGACTTCCAGAGTCAATGGAACTCACCTCGTGCAGCCGCAGGCCACTCCACACCTCTTGTCTAGAGCATCGTCGCCCGTCCATCCATCCGTCGATCGCGCAGAGAGCTTGGAGGGAGGCCTGTTCCTAGTCGATTCCTGCGCCGACCCTTTGGTTGCGTCGACCACTCTTGTCCGAGCCGGCCCATCTGCAGCGAGCCGCGCCGACTCACAGACCCGCCAGCCACCCACCCGACGTCCTCGACCGAGCCCTGGGCCGCGCATAAGTTCATAACATCTGTTGGTCGGTGGTGCCAACGCCGCCTTGGAGAGCCCCGACGCCCAACTTCCCCTCCGCAGCCCATGAGCATCAGACGACTGCCGGACCTCGATCTGAGCGGCGCGTCCTGCCCCAGACTCGTCCTTCATCGCAACCCTGCGCTGCCTTGGATGCCCGTCAATGCCAGCGCCCCACGACGCCCGCAAGTCGCCGACCGACGCCTCGTGCTCCCGTCGCGATAAAGTTGACCCGCGGGGTCCAGCCTCGACACCGACGTAGCCCAGGCTTCTCGGTCGCGCCCGCAACAACGACGTCTCGCGCGCGTCTCGCTACCTGCAGCAGCAATTGCCCGGCATGTCGTTTCGCGGCGACGCCCAGCGCCGCTACGGCCAGGTGCCGCCGGTCCAGTATCCCGTCGCCAACCAGCCGGCCGGCCAGCAAGGCAGCGTGGGCCGGCGACCGAGCTTCGACACTGGCGACGACGCCGCATACTACGCCAGGCAGGGCCCGGCTAGGCCGTCGTCGTTTGGCCGTGGCGCGCAGGGGCCGACTGAGGACGAGCTGTTCCTGACGGGTTCGACTGCCTCCATTGGCCGATCGCATTTTGGTTCTGCCAACAGCGCCGTCTCCGGCTACCAGCAGCAATATCAGGAACCGGCGCCTTCGATGCCGTCTGCTCAGCCCTCGTACAATCCTCAGACCTTTGCGCATTCACAGAGCGCCGGCTTCCAACGGTCGCAATCCGCCAATGTTTCCTACCATCCCCCACCCTTCGCTCGATACCCCAGTGCGAGCGTCAACTCGTACAGCACGTCGCCGCCTGCCAACTATACACCGCAAGCCTACAACCCCGCTGCTTATGCGACCACGAACGTCGGCCAGCGGCAAGCTACATATCACGAGTACGGTCAGGAACAAGGCTATGTGGCCTCGGTCGGATCCGGAACCTCGGCGGCCTATGGACAGTCACCTGGTGCGACGTACTCCGCTCCTTTCCCCCAGCCCGCACGATCTCCCGGCCTTCGGTCCAGCTTCCAGCAATCTCTTCCGACCAGCCCGTCCTCGTATGCTGGCTCCAATTCTCGGATTCAAACACCCACTTACGACCCTTCTCAATACGCCGCCGGGCAGCACCCGACGTACGACGCGCCTGCAGACAGTTACTCGTCGGCTGCGCCCCCGTATCCTTCTACCAACCAGATCCCGTACCCGACTACCTCGCAAATTCCGGTAGGCCCCAACTACCAGGTCAACGATCACACTTCTTACTATACCCGGCCTTCGCGATCGGACTCGCAGACGTCTCCTCGAACTTCCCCCTTCATGCAGCCACAGTCGCCGTCTGGCCTCCAGAGACACCCCACCAACGCTCCACTGCCGAGCAGACCGATGGAGGACGTGCCAGAAGAACCTCTCTGGGATTCCAACGGGCGGCCCCTGGACAGCCCTGAGTACAGTGATGAGCGGGTCGCGCAGGAGAGCATCATGGAAGAGATCGAGGCGGAGCTCGGTGGGAACGCTCATCGATCGCGACGGCGGCCGTCTCCAATCAACGGCCAGGTATCCGACGATCCAGCAGAACAGCTGCGGCACTACAGCCCGGCCGCCAGCTCGCACTCTCCGTCGGCTAGTAGGGTCTCGCCAGGCGCGCCCCGACGCCGCTTCGAGTTCGATGACGATGACGACGACCCCGAAGGCACCGCCGGTGTGCTGGCAATGCAGCAGGCCGAATTAGAGGACCAACGCTTCGGTAGCAACGCCTTCATGTATGGCAATGATGCGCCTGAAAGTACCAGTACGAACTCACTGCTTCCGAGTCACGAAGAGCAGGAGCAAAACTCCAGTGAAAGCACCCTTGGCGCTGCCATGGACAATGGCATGTTCAGCGGTGGTTATGCTGGTGGCTTGGCGTACGGAGCTGATATTGGATCGCCATCGGGCTCTCTGTCTATGCCGGAAGGCTCTCGACCCTTGCCGACTCCGGGATACTATAACTCGCTTCGTGAGGGCCACGACACTGCCCCAGTGTTTGAAAACGCTGAAGTGGACTATGGGGGGACTGGTGGGCTGCAGGCGCCAAGAGCACAGCGATTGAGCTTTGACGAGGGTCGAGAGGAGCGAGTTTCAGTTCATTCTCTCCCGAGCGGCGCTGACTCCCCGATCAAGGACGAGTACCAGGAATTGTTTTACCACCCAGGCATTTCGAGCATTTCGAGCAGGCCCCTACCGGCCCTTCCCCCTGCCCCAGAGTCGGACAGTAGCTCCATGCTGTCGATCCACACTAGCCTCCGATCACAGTCTCAGCATCAGCACTCTCTCAGCGCGGATTCTCGATATTACCAGGCCGACGCTCCGGAAGCGTACTACCAAACCACCTCTCAACAAACGCCGCAGCCAGAGCGGTCGATATCACTGTCTGGCCATAGCAACACGCCACAAGTACAAGCACCGGCGAGGTCAAGGACTGACGCTGCCGAGGAGCGCAAGAAGACCGGCAGACATCACCATGCTGTACCCCAGAATGGGCCGGGTTTCTCAGAGTACGACTCGGCTGCCGCCAGTACTTCGGGGGCTTTCGACAGTATCACGTTGCCAACGGGGCGCAAAAAGAAATTTGTGCCGTCCAAGCTGACATCGTCCGACGTCCGAAAGTGCGCAGAACCATGGGCTCTCAGCGGCATCGAGGCCTGGGTCCGCTTCATGGGTGAAGGGGAGATTGATCTGAGGGAGAAGACCGTGGAAGAGGCCATCACAAACTTGTTCACCTCCAAGGTTCCCACCATGAACGTGGCAGATGCAGAGGTCCTCAGCAGCCAGGTCGTGAAGCTGATGCTCGAGTCTCGAACCCTGCTTCCCGAGGAAGAATGGGTCAAGTTTGGAGAGGGACACATATCGGGTGTCCTCTGGCAGCTGACTGGATCGGGCTGCTACGCACCCAAGGTTCATGACCCTGAGATCACCGGCCGCTGCTACTCTCACCACTGCACTCGCACGTTGAAGAAGGTCAACCTGGACGATATGCTACCAGAGGATCCTAAAAAGGATGCGTGGAACCTGTTTTATAGCTTGAAGAAGGAAGATTGGGAGGCGAAGCCGAAGAAGGAAGTGGACCGCCAGAACATACTGCACGAGATCGTCACCGGCGAGGACAACTACATCAAGCAGCTGGACATCTTCCGCACCCTCTACCGAGATGATCTGCGCTTGCGGAATCCTCCAATCATCCATCCCGATAAGCGAGACAAGTTTCTGGGAGCCGTATTCGGCAAATTGGATACTGTTCTGCGCATCAATAGGGAGTACCTCCTCTCACAGCTCAAGTATCGCCAAAACGAACAAGGCCCGTGGATCGTCGGCTTCAGCGACATATTCCGGGAATGGATACGCAAAGCCAAGTCCGATTACATTGAATATGCAACGGGCTATCCCCGCGCCACGTACATGGTTCGTAAGGAAGCTGATCGAAACATCCTCTTCAAGAAGTTTCTCGAAGACAGGCAGAAGCACAAGTCATCATCGAAGCAGGACTGGACGCATTTCCTGATTGCGCCACTGCAACGTCTGCAGCGCTACATCCTCCTTCTTGAGAGCGTCGAACACAAGATGATTGGCGACAGCGAGGAGAAAGCGAACTTGCACAAAGCCATTCAGGAGATCAAGACGGTGACGCACGAATGCGATGCCAAAGTTGCAGAGACCAACAAGAGGGTGCAGATGATGGAGCTGGACCGGATGCTTGTGCTTCGACCAGGCTTTCAGTCCGTCTTGAACCTTGACCACCTTGGCCGAGTCCTGATCATGGAGGGCGAGCTTCAGAGGATGGGTTCCAAGGGCATGCGCTGGGTCGACACTCATGCGCTGCTCTTCGACCATTATCTGATACTGGCCAAGGTGGTCGTCCCCAAGGACGGCAAGGCGGAGAGAAAGTACGATGTTTCCAGAGAGGTGAGATCCCGCCCCTTCTTGCTGGTACAAGTGATGTTTGGAAATTGACTGGTCAATTCTAGCCTATACCCATGCCGCTTCTATTCCTCGAGAGCATGAACGATGAGGCCGTTACAAAGCAAAAGGGTCTCACGGCTCCCCTGGGCCGCACCACGACAGCGTCGGCATCGGGCACCCAGCTTAACAAGGTGGCAAGCAATGGCAGCGCACGACCGGGCTTGGATCACGTCGGTACCTCGTCGTCCATGAACTCGCTGGCACCGACCAACTCCAGCGATGCCGAGGGCAAAATCCTGTACCCTTTCAAGATCAAGCATCTCGGCCACGAGGTGTATACTCTCTATGCTTCGTCGGCACGGGACCGACTGGACTGGTGCACGAGCATCATCGAGGCAAAGACTAGGCACGCCAAGGCACTTTTCTCCCAGAATGCCGAGCCTTTTCGGCTCCGGGTCCTGGCCGACGCGTCATTTCACTACGACGTCAGCTCCACCTACGCCAGAGCATCGGGTGTTCCTGTCAAGGGGACGCCGCTTGACCGAGCGATTGAGGATCTCGAAAAGGTCATGGGCTCTGCTAACGGCATTCACCCCGTATGTCGGGCTCAGGTGAATTGCGCCACAGGATTCTCGGCATTTGGCAGATCCGTCATTGCTCTTGGCACCGACTACGGCGTGTTCGTCTCCGATCCCTCCGAACCGCGAGGATGGCGTCGGGTAAGAGCATTCCCTCACCCGCAAAACGTCCCCGAATGTTCTGACTTTTTTGATAGACTGTTCAATCCGCAAGAGTTACGCAAATAGCGGTCCTCGAGGAATTCTCCGTATGCCTCGTCATTGCTGACAAGTCGCTCATCTCATACCCTCTGGACGTCATAGCCCCCCCTTCGGACTTTGCGGCGCCAATCAGTGACAACCCTCGGCAAGCGCCCCAGAGACTTGCCAAGGATGTCACGTACTTTGCGACGGCGAGAATGAAGGAGCGCATGCTGGTCTTCTACAAGCGCAGGGAGGGCCTGCATACTTCATTCAAGGTCCTCGAGCCCATCTTCCACAAGGCAACGGAGAAGAAGACGCGGTTGTTTGGCGGGCGAAGGTCCGCTGCCGCAAGCACGGATACCTTCCGCGACTTTGATGAGTTTTACTTGCCGACCGAGTGCTACTCGCTCAGCCTCTTCCAATCATACATTGCCGTTTCAACGTCCAAGGGCATAGAGATGCTCACTCTCGACAAGAAGCACCCCATGTCTATACCAGATCTCAAGGCACCGTCGATTGCGAATATTGCCGGCAGGATTCAGAACCAGCGGCCCCTTGGCATGTTCAAGCTGAACGAAAACGAATTCATCCTCACGTACGAGGACTGCGCCGTCTATGTCGACAAGCATGGCGACGTCAGTCGAGCCCTGATTATGGAGTACACCGGGAAGCAAAAGAAGGCCAGAGGCGCGACCATGTACGGGCAGTACCTACTGCTCTTCAACGACGACTATGTCGAGGTTCGAAACGCGGAGAACGGGCGGCTGCGACAGATTATCGCAGGTCGCGACGTGCGTGTGATTGACTTTGGCATCAAAGGTCCTACGGGCGGCAACGCGGCGCAGTCCAATCACGTGTACGGCCAGAACGGCCAGCTGCAGACGGCCGGGGAACCATCAAAGGGGACGGTCAAGATCGCCATGTGCCACCCAGAGCTACCGGGCAGGCAGATTGTGCTGGAAATGCTCCTCAACGACGGCCACGCTGAAAACTGAGATCATGCCGAGACGATGAGACGCGTGAGCCTGAAATGATTCTGGCACGTTGATGAAGGGTTGATGAGCTATGCGTGGTTCATATAATGGCAAACGATGCGGAATGAGGCTTTCACGAGTTTGCGAGGTGTGCTATCTTCTTGGGCCCTTTGACTGGAGGCTACCGGCAGAAGCTGTCCCTTGAAAGATGATACTTGACATGACGGTGGATCTACAGCGGACTTTTCATTTCGGAGCTTTTTGATGCTTTAACTGTATATAGACGTCCCCGGCGCGGGGCGACATCTTGTGCCGTTTGCACCTTGTTTCATTTACCGCACGGCGTTGGATGGGGAGGGATGATGAATGTTGATGAAGGGCGAACTGGATACCGTATGTAGTGACGCAATGTGGAGACGGCTGAGGCTCATCTCCCCAATGTGTTCTGAAGCATGTAAGAGTTGCTCTTGGATGAGAGCAGTATGTCCTGGCTCACTGGTCCGTGACTTGATGGAACATGAAGGATGATATATCCCTGACAGCATATCACACTGAGTGACCACTGCAAGTCTTGAGAGCAAAGTCCATGCGGCGTGATTTCATGATGTTATGATATGACTACCGGCAAGATGGCGTACTGTACAGATCCCGCAGAGAATTTTCCCCCATGTACTGCATCTAAAGGAGCCTTGTGATGACGAGAACAAGAGGCATGCCAGGCCCTTAGCGTTCCTTCAAGTGAGTGTTTGTGCTGTAAGCACATCCCACCCTAGACGGCGCGAGACAAATCATCTGTCACGCCGTATTGTGTTTTAAACCCCCCCTCGAGCAGAACAAAGACTAGGCCCACATCTAAGCCTTGACCTTGTCCTTGACGTCCTTCTTGACTTCCTCGACCACCTCGGCGACGCTGCCCTGTTTGTCGGGGTCGTGCATTGCGATGCGGGTGACCTGGATCAGGCCGACGATGCCGAGGAAGAAGTTGACAGCGGCGAGGCTGCGCGATGGTGTCAGCTTGGGTGTCATGGTGGGAAGAGTGGTGTCGCCACATACAGGTAGTTCTTGGGCTTGATGATGAGGCACCAGCGCGTCCAGATGAGGCCGGTGCAGGTGAGGGCAAAGTTTTGCGTCAGGGACAGCTTCTCGACGGGACGAGCAAAGTCGGAGATGCCGGCGAGGACGAGCGCCCACTGCCGCGCGTTAGTAGTAGTCCGTTGCTTCGCCCACGCCGCAGAGAGGGAGGAGGAGGATGAGGCGTCGAACGCACCTTCATGACGGGGGCCCAGAAGTGCACCGTCTTGATGCCAATCTCGCTCTCCCACATGCGCTTGAACCACGACTGCTGCTGGGCGTTGCCCTCGGCCGTGCTCTGCCACCGCTTGCTGCCGGCGCCGCCGCCGAAGCGGAACCGGGGCGGCTGCTGCTGGCCGAGGCGCCGCTGGGCGCGGAACGCCTGGCCAAAGGCGCCCTGGCGGAAGAGCGGCCGCGAGGCGCGCATCAGGGTGCTCGTGGGGACCACCATCCTGCAGAG
>JALHBZ010000208.1:94933-149993 GCA_024340015.1 Tolypocladium ovalisporum | reverse complement strand
GGGGGGGGGGAGGTTGGTGATGGCTATATCGCGGGGTTTCGGAGGCGTCGGAGAGAGAGAGGCTACGCGCGGACTGCAGAATTGAACGGACGTACTTGGCTTGCTGATCTTGTTCCTCGGTACGGCGATGGAGGCACGAGGTAAGGAGGCTCAGCTCGGCGATGGCGCGCTGGTTGAGACGTATCGTGATGCAGCAGCGCTTCCGATCATGGGCGGCAGGTTAAACTCGTGCGGTCCCGGCGCCCGCGACCCGGAGATGAGCCGGCTATAGCGGGAGCGACACCGGGATGGACGCTGCATGCACCACGTTGACTGGCTAATACGGCACAACTTGTGCTGCTCCACTCTATAAGTTGTGCAGGCAGCGGACCTCTAAACCGCCAACGCCCTGCCAGCCAACCAGCGCATCGCCAAAAGAAGCAGCATCACAAGCAGCACCATCGACCGTATTCGACCGAGCTGTCGCCCTCCAGCACCGCGCCGCCCATCATGTCGAGCAAGTACGCCTTCACCAAGACGCTCAAGGAGGTGCGCTTCCTGTTCTGCCAGACGTCGGAGCACAGCGCCGCCACGCGGTACGCCTCGTCCCTTTTTTTTACTCGCCATGCTGCAGGGAGCACAGCACCGCGGAGAAAAGGATGGAGGGCGCGAGAGAGAGGGAGAGAAGAGAGAAGAGAGAGAAACATGGATGAGCTAACCAATTTCGAAACAGGTCCTTCCTGACGCGCGCGTACCCGACGATGAAGAAGAACAACCCCCAGACGCCCATCATGCTGCGCGAGGCCGCCGACACGCTGCCCAAGATCTACGCCCGCTACGGTACCTTGCCCAACCCAAGGCGCTCGAGCCAAATACTAACACGGCCCCTGCAGAGTTTGGCACCGAGAAGCAACAGTCGCTGGAGGGCCTGTCGGACAAGCAGATCGAGGACGCCGTCACGGGGCTGGTCAAGAACGAGGCGTGAGGAGCTACAGGGGGGGGGCGATGTGACGACGGACAACGACGACGACACGTGCGTGCTGTATATATGGAGTAGAACAGGGGCTGTACCACCACTAATTGCACGGTCGACGCCGACATCCTGATGATGCGTATCTTGCTGTTGTGGAGGTAACATGTGAGCTGAGGGTGCAGTTGACCTACAGTGGACGACTGGGTAGTGCCGTTTGCAATTAGACCCGGCAATGTTCGGAATAGAGAGAGGCACCAAGAATGAGGGTTATGAGCCTTCATCAGGCTCAGGTCGCGGAAAAGCAAAGCAAGATTATCATTAATATTTGCATGTGTATACTTACAAAATCTCCTACAAACACATTACTCACATGCAGCCAACGTCCTCTCGATCGGCGCGACTCGGCCCTCTCGGGTCCTCCACTCGCCGCCTCCGACTCCCGTCACTCTGGCTCTCCAATCCCACTCTGCTCTCCTCAGCCTCCATCTTGGGTCCTGCCGGAGACGCCCTGCCAGGAGACTCGGCAGTGGTCGTACGCGCTCCGATTTTCCCAGGGGCGCGATTGCGAGCGCAGGGTGGGACGTTTCGAGCGAGGCTCCATCCTGGGCAGGGCCAGCCACTTCCCATCTTTAATGCTTTTCTTCTTTTCTCGCCATCTTCTTGGTGTCATCACGGGCGACGAGGTCGGCAAGTTCGCGAGACTGGTTGTCTGCCTCCTTTTCTGGCAGTCCATGGGGTGAAACAGCAGGAGTCTTGGGCACATTGGTTTTAAATTCACCATGTGTCTCCACCTCCGGGGTCAGTTTGCTCTTCTCTGGCGACCCAAGTGTCGAAGAAACGGGCGATGCTGGCGTATCGGTGCGCTCCTCGCGCTTCTCTGCCACTGGGCTCCTTTCTGCCTTCCGAGTTGCTCCACAAGCTGCGCTGGTCTTCGTAACGGGAACAAGACTTTCGTCTTTGCCATTCTCGTCCGCACCTCTTGGAAGCTTCTTGGAGGCTTTTCGTGCGACTCTTCCGAGAGGCTTCTCCCCAATGTTCATCTCCTCGTTTCCGTACTGATTTGGCGACTGTTTCACGGCTGGCTGCATTCCTAGCTTTGACGGAGAGCGAGTCTGCAACGCCGCATCTCTCCCGTCGACGCCTTTGCGCTTCGCCTCGTTCTTCGGAGACACAAATACCTCGGCCAGCGGATTCAGGCGAAGGGTGGTCCCGTCGTTGCTCCGCTGCGGCGGTTCGTTTTGTGCAATGCCAGCGTCTGAGCTGTCGAGCGGAACCAGCCCAAAGGACGAGGTTGCCTTTGACGAGGAGGCACCACTGGCATCGGCAAAGGGCTCGCCGCTTTGATTGCCAGGGCCCTGTTGTTTGCCGCGACGCTTCTTTGGCATTCGCAGAGAGCCTCCGGCGTTGGCTCTGTACTCCTGCCCGGCGATGTCTGAGCGCGATCTTGAACCCGACCCTCGATTATGCGACTCTTCGCCAGGGGTTCGGTTGGCCTTGGTTTCGTGCCATGGTCCGATAGCTGTGCCTTTCTCCGTGGGTGAAAAGTCGCTGCGATGGGGTGCCGTATCCTGCTTTCCCGGGGCCCCAGAGGATGCAGTCGTTTGGTGAGACGGTCCCTGTTTGTGTGCCTTGCTCGCAGTCAATCCTCTCACTTGACTTTCCGCGCTCGGAACAGCATCGAATTGTTCTGGAGCTGGTCCAGTTCCTTCGTCTGGGGGTGTCAGTGTCTCTTGATGAACTTGGGCAGCTGCTGCCTGTGACATGGACACGGATGTCTGCATTCGCTTCTTCTTCTGATTTTTCTTATTCTTTCTTTTCAATGTGCCTCGACCGGTATCTTGGCTCCGTGCATCGACCGCCTCCCCGGCAATGCCCTCCGTCGCGTTCGCATCATGCTTTGCCAGGCCTGCTTGCCCTGGATTCCCCTGGTCAGAGTGAAGTTTTTTGTTCGAGGAATGGCCTTGGTGACTGTCACTTCCAGAGGCGTTCTACACCTGCCGGTCGGTTCGGCTCATCCCAACTTCAGGCTCGATGGTAGCTGCGCTACGAGTTGCGTCGCTTCGCGATTGGGGTGCAGCAGCTGATCCTTTGAGCTTGGCGTCGATGACACCAGCTTCCGGTTCCGTCGACGAGTTCAGCTCCTCGTCCCCACCATGAAGCATGTTGATAGGACGTGCGTTCTTCTTCGGCGAACTGTTGCTGGAGCCTGACACCAGAGACATCGTCTTGGAGCTCTCTGAACCTAATCCCAATGCAGCAGATGTCGGTTCATCTGTGAGAGAGGGGTTAGCTGTGATCCACGGATATATCCAGGTTCATTTGGGAACCTACCTGCACTCTGCGTCTCGGAGCTTTCCTTGCTCAGCTTGTCGTCGGAGCCACCAGCCTCGGGTGCAGCAGTCGGCTTACTGGTCTTGCGCGGACCCAGTGGCATGGAAATTCTATCCCAAGCCTGCTTTCTGCCCTTGATCTGTTCCTCGGTGAAGATACTTGGGGTCCGCGGATGCTGGTGTACCGCTGGATTTTCTTGTTGCATTCTATCCTCGAGCGTGACGTCGATTACCAGACCCTGTTCCTTGGGAGGAAGTGCAATGTTTGCCAGGCTTTGACTCGCAATCTCGTCCATCGACTGAGCTACCATGTTGCAATTCTCCGGTGCATCCAAGCTGGCCACATGCTTGACCTCGGAATGGGTTTGGGATTTTTCAGGGATAGACTCTTTTTTGTCGTTTTTGGTCCTCTTTGCCTTTGGCGTCGGTGTTCCAGACACCTCTGTCGCCGGTTCTTGAATCGACTCAGGCTGATCATCCATGATCGCAGCAGAGCTGCATGGACGGTTCGCGTCGATCTCGAGACCCTTTCTCATCAGCTCCGGAGTCAAAGGGGGTAAAGACACACGAGCCTTGACACCCGAGCCCACGCTCCGCTGGCTCTCTGGAGTCATCAAGCCCCGATCCTCGGCAACGTCCATATTTCCCAGAACATCCTCGAAGGAGGGCTTGGACCGAGTCTTTGCCTTCTTGGGCGCTTGCTGTTTCTTCTTGGGCGCAGGGGTCCGGACAGCCCTGGGAGAGAGGCTCGTAAAGTCAATCGAAGACTTATTACCTTGTCCGTCATCTTTGTGTCCACGATGGCGACCGGTAGGAGCCCCAGACGCAGGAAGAGCCAAGCTGCCCTCGGGTGCTTTCTCTGGGATCTGAGTGGGAGCGGCAGGGTGAGGATATAAATGAGACGGGTATCCTTGATGGGCAAGCGTTGACGTTGCGGGAGCCGTGTGCCAGTTGTAGTGGCTCGTTGGCGGCATGGCCGCAACAAACTGAGGGTGTGAGTGCCCAGTTGTCATGCTGGGAGCAAGAGACACATGTTGCTGGACTCGCATGTCTCGGTCGCTTTTTGGCAATGGCCAGGTGGTGTTCAGCCACTTGGATCTCTGGACAGCGTTGATGGCTACGGACATGTTTGCCTCCGAGATCAAGCCGCCAGCAAAGGACAGGGCATCAGGAACAGATGACTCGTTTCGAAACCTAGTTGCCATGTAGTCAGCTGCTGCTAGCCACACTGTTTCAAGGCTCGCCTGCACGCCTACCTGACGATGAACGCCATGCCATCGAAACACTGGATGGGAATGACGCCTTCAACCATGCCGAATTTACCTCCGAGCCCATACCTGAGTCGATGCTGGACGTCCTCGACTGGAGTTTCGGGCTTTTCATTCACCACCACCCACACGCTCCTGTTGCGTTCGTTGCAGTTGGGGCAGGCGCAAGGTTTGTACACAAAGGCGCGAGCCGCGTTGTTGTTTCGACACTCGCCCTTTGCGAGAGCCTCGTTGTGCGGGCCAGCCTGGTGGCGCCACGAGCCTTTCCATGACGTGTTATGTTGGTGCGGGTGCTTGTCTGCTGCTTGTGACATGATGTTTGTGTCGTTCATGTGGCCGTTGGAAGCGCCATGGCGACCTTTACCCTTGCCACCGCGAACATTCTGCCCGTGACCGGCTTTCGGAGACATTGAAGTGACGTTCACCCTTGGTTCGGTGAGGGACTGGGCGGCACCAGCCGATCCTCGACCAGCGCGTTGGGTCCCGGGCGCCGTGGAGTTGCGCTGGGTGGCAGTGCCGCCAAACTGGGGGCGAGCTGCCAGTTGTGAAGCAGCTGCTTGAGAAGCCGGGACAAATCCTGGGATATCTGCTCGTCCCTCATAATGAGTCATCGGGCCGTTGGCAGAATGGCTTTGCACATCGCCCTGCGCCTGGACGTGTACATATCTGGCATCCTGATGCCCAAACTGCGAAAGACCAGAACCCTGTTGCGACATGGCTCGATGCGCCGTCGTGAGCTCATTCGGTGCCACTCCCGGCAACGGGTTAGCTGCGCTCTGTAGACCTATATCAGATCCCCCGTCCACAACCACGCGAGTTTCAAGAGCCTTTCTAGTGTCAGCCGCATCCTGATTCGGACCTTGGTGCTCCTGGACCGTGCCTGAGTTCTACGCAGGCACCAATCTGGGAACGATGGCCGGGTGGACTGGAGCGTTCAAGTTGGAGCCGATGCTACCTTCGCCGACAATGCTCATAGGCTTTCCGTGCTGGGCTGGTTCGCTCTGCATGAGTTCATTCTTTCCACGGTGAGCTTGGCTTTCCTCAGGGGCTTCGTCTCCTGTGGTAGGACCCGTCTGAGTCCTTGGCTTCTTGCCGAGCTGTTGAGCAGCGCTTCGAAGGTCCGGCGTGCTGGATCGACCGCTTAGACCCTGGCGGATTGGGCCAATATTCTTGTCAACTTCAGTTCCATCGGTTCCAATTTGGGCATTGCGCTCCGGGTACACGGCGCTGGCAGTCACTGGCCGAGTCTGTTCCACGTGAATCATGGGAGCGGGCTCTCGTACAACATGTTCTGCGTGCGGCTTCTCCCAGGTAGGAGGACTGCTGCTGCTGCCCATGGCGATGACAACGCCGCTCCTGGTCTTCCCTGTTGTCGCGGCATCGGCCGACCTCTGCAGAGCCTCCACCGCTGTTGGTTGAGTTGGATTGGCATGATTGTAAGCCTTCTCTTCATTCATTTGCGTCATTCGCCCATCGTTGGGAGCCTCCTTTCTCAAAGGATGGTAGTAGTGACATCCATTGTCAACGAAGCAGGGAGGGCCAGCAATGATGCCGGCCGGTGCGGTAGAAATAGCCGAGGGGGGAAAAGGCAATGGTCGACCTTTGTTTCCCGACGCCTCTGCGCTGGCTGCAGTAGTTTAGCTATGTGACCTCTGGAAATGATGTCATGTTGATACTTACGGAGCCAACTGCCTGTATGACAAGCAGTCGTCGCATCGGGAGGGGACTTGCAGCTCTGCTGGTGAGCACCTGATAGAAGCAGATCCCGTCGGTGAAGAAGAGCCGACCTGAGCAGTGAAATCTCCTCATCCTCGAGGTTTCCAATCTCCTTCCAGTCCCTCGCAGAGAGCAGAGCCAGAACAGGGCCCTCGAAGCCAGTCCACTCCTTGAGCTTTGTGGCGTTATCGGAAAGCTTGAGCCATTCATCGGCAAAGTGCCCGAACTGAAGGGTGAGGTCCGAGTTCCAGCCACGAGCAATCAGCTTGTTCTCGTCAAACAGTGTGTTCATGACATTCCAAAGGTTCAACGCGCCGTAGTTGTACATGTCGTAGGCGTCAAAGAACTCCCAAAAGTCATCCCAGCGGGCAGGCTTCTGGAGTCGCTTCATTTCCGGCCAGAAAACCTGGCGCAGCGAGTTGCACACGGATTGTATCTCATTTCTGTTCCAGAGATGAACGCGGCGCTCAGGTAGGAGCTCGTCCATCTTTCGGAAATGTCGCTGGCCATACATGACGGAAAACTTGGCCTGAGCATGCGCAGGAGGGTGCGTGTAGAAGTGGAAAGGTAGCTGGTTTTCCATATACGGAGAGCTAACGCCACCGGAGTCATGGCCGTGCAACATGTTGTAGGTGATGGGGAGGCCATTTGCGTAGAAATGAGCAAAGGAAGCTTGCTGCTCGAGTGATCTGTCGCCGACGAAGACTTTGCGAATGCCCGAGGTATTTGGCATGGGATGAGGGGTGTCGGGAGACGTGAATGGAGGAGCGGCTCTGAAAGCTGATCCACCACCGCGTTCAGACATGGTGTCGGACGATGAGAACTCAACCTGGATAAATCCACAATGCCGGTCTGATGAACAGCTGTTGACTGCTTGATTTGGAATTATGATAGACCTTGCAATGCCGAGTGTGTGAGACACGACGCTGATTCACGATGGCCGTTGATGAGTCCCAAGAAGGAGCAGGACGAAATTGCTCAAAGCTTCGGTTGCCGAAAAGCGTGAAAGTATCACTGTTTCTGGAAAGACGCGTCTGGTTTCCGTGCACTGTGGTGTGTGCAGTGACAATGCTCGTCTTTGTTTCAGTCCAACGAGAGAGTTTTGCTCGATGACTTACGAGTGCTTTCGAAAGTACCGTCAAAGAGAACTGTCGGAAAGAAGTCGTTGCCAGGAGGCCAAAGCGCGATGCTCTAAAGGCTGAGACCTTGGTCTTTGCTGCAAGTTGACGACCCCAACTAGGGTTTGTGCTCCTGGATGAACGCGTGTCGAAACAACAGAGTATCCAAAGTAAACGAGGTTACTCGGAAGGTCAAGCCAAGAAAGTTACTTGACTCAAAAGGCTCGTTTCACAGCAATGTGATGAGCTTGGCAATTCAACGAAGGTGCTTCTGATGCTCAGGCGAAGAGTTGAGGGATGCAGATGCAGAGACGGAAGCAGTGTTAAGTAGAGACGGTTTGACGATTGTGGGTTGAAGAGATGAAGGCAGAGTTGGTGGATGAGAACGTAGATGGGAAGAGTTGTTGCAAAGGAGGTGCAAGGAGAGAAATGACTCTGTACGCGGGGCCCTGTTGGACAATGTTGTTAGGGGTCTCGCAGCTTTCAAGACCGTGCAGAGGTGAATGGTCGAGTTGGAGCGTGTTATAGGAAGTGCCCGTCAGAGTTTTCATTGCCCGAGCTGTGAACCGCGCCTTGGAACCGACTGAACGGAGACTGAACAGCTGGTGATTCGGACTCCAACTGGTTGCAAAGGCTGCTGGCGCGCCATTTGGCCAGCGCAGGGCAAGGTTTGCTGTTTGCAGCAGAGCCTGCAACATCCCAGGCACACGTGTAGCCTTCACTCGGGGTCCTGCCATCACTAGTGCTCTGCAGGTCAAGGCGTGAACACTTGGTCGACAGGCACAAGGATCTCAGATACAACAATCTTGACATTGTTCGTCGAAACCCATCATTTTGGGGAGACAGACGAGGGGTATATGTACAGTAGAGATGTCACAAGTCGTCACATCATCTATAAGCTAGGGTATTTACTTTTGCTCGTTCAGAAGGCGGAGAATCTCGGACTCGTTGTCGCCAGCAATGGCCTTGCCATTGTTCCAGTCCACCGTCTAAAAGGCTTTGTCAGTCACACCCGTCGACGCCACAAGGAATACGACATTGGACATACCACCGGCCTTTGGAAGCTCTCCTGGCTTTGCTTGAACTTCTTGAGCGCATCCTTCAGGTCGTGCGCCCCCTTGACGACCTGCGAGACGCCGTTCTGGCCGACGTACTCGAGGATCGTCTGCACCTGCTCGGCCGTGGGCGGCTCCTCGGTGACGTTGAGCTCAAACGGGTCGCGTCGCTTCTGGCCCGAGGTGTCGCTCGCCTGGTCCTCCGTGGCGGAGGACTGCGCGTTGGCCGAGACCTGCTTCATCAGGTTGACGACGCGCGTCGAGGCCGGGCTGCCGGCCTTGTGGAAGACCGTGACGATGTCGAGCGTCTTGCGCTGCGGCTGGGGATCAGTGACTTGCCAATCTGCAGCGACTCAGCCTTGTGCGCTGTACTTACGAAGCGAAACATTTTGAATGCGATTGCGGCGGCGGCGGCGGCGGCGTGACGGTAGTTGGTTGAAGCTGAGAGGTATACGTGATGGGTTTATGCTG
The DNA here is from genome assembly GCA_024340015.1 of Tolypocladium ovalisporum. Taxonomy (NCBI): domain Eukaryota; kingdom Fungi; phylum Ascomycota; class Sordariomycetes; order Hypocreales; family Ophiocordycipitaceae; genus Tolypocladium; species Tolypocladium ovalisporum. The sequence continues at coordinate 141,083 of JALHBZ010000208.1, read as the reverse complement.
CGTCAGATGAGGTTGCACTTGGATTGAGCAGAGCTCCACCAAGCTCGGAGCATCCAGGCATGACGTCGGTCTTGGTGTGGTCCGTGCACTGATCAGCACCATTCGACGAGCCTCATTGCTGATCGGTTGAGCGAACCCCAGTCATCCGTGTTCGCTGTCCAGCTGTCAAACTACAGGTACATCCATGGAAATGTATCGCGCCATGGATGTTGGCAGTGGTAACAGCGTGTATGATGGGTGTTTACACCCATTGAATTTGGTTCAGTCGCAAAATATAATACAGTTCGTCGCGCGCTAATTATCAAAGCCCAGCCCAGATGCAGATGCATTCAGTCTCCCCTTGAGCATCCAGCAATTCACCGCTGTCAGCGCTCAATTCGCCCATCGCCAGTTCCATTTTGAGGCCTGCTGCACTTCCCATCAAACATGCTTCCGGAACTTTGTCTGAATCTCTTCCTCGCTGAATTTCCTCGTCAGCTTCTTGAGCAGCGCGACTCGTCCTTCCATGGTCAAGCCAATCTGGTCTCCCATGGGCACCAGGCACTTGGCCAGATGCTCGTAGTCCTTGCACAGCAGGCGGAGGGAGATCATGAGAAAGTCAATGTTGTGGAATACCAGGGCCCCTTCCCTGGCATACGTCTGCTTCTGCTCCAGGAAGGAAATTGGATGGTCGCGCCAGTGACGCAGGGGGTTGAGGTGGTGCGATGTGTGGTAGCCGTCATTGAAGCAGAAACGATTGCTCTGTGGTGCGTCCCGTTAGCTCGCCATGGTTTCACTGGACCTTCTGCAGTCACTTACCGCGACGTCAATCACCGTGATGCTGGAGCGAAAGTCAGAGTCGGGCTCGTCCGCATCCACAAAGGCGTGCTGGCCCCAGTTGCCAACCATCAGACCCATGCGCATCAGCAACAGGGGCAGGAGATAGACAAAGACAGTCGCTCTCCATCCAAAGCTCCTCCCCATGACGTAGTAGAACAAGTACGATGAAAACTCCCACGCCCCGGTATGCACGGCCAGGGCAGGGCGGTTCTTTCGAAGGAAGTAGAGCGGAAGGTCTAGCCAGACGAGGAAGAAGAAGCGACCAACATAGCGCAGGAAGTCGGGCACGCTATCGCGCTGGTATCTGATGGTCGTGGACAGGTCTTGAGGCCCGTTGCCCTCGACGTGGTGGTGCTTGACGTGGTGGTAGTAGTAAGTGTTCCAGGTGTGGCCCATCATCGGATCGAGAATGTACGGGAACAGCTTGTCGAAGAGAGCAAAGCGCTTCGCCAGGATGCCCCGTTGGTGGATGTGCTGGTGCATCATCAATGTGTATGTCCCGAGGTAGTAAAACTGAAGGGCGGCATGGACGATGCCGTGCATATAAGTGAAGTGTCGGTAGAGAACAATGGCGCTCGGCACCGACGTAGTAAAGTACAGCAACAAATGCGCGATCATGGCTACGTCCGTCTCGTACCGCGCCGCCTTGCTGGCCCAGCGAACGAAGGGCTGTAGGATGTACTGGTTGACGGTTGGTGAGACATGAGCGGCGCAGTCGTCGGTGGATAGCAGCACAGTTGGCTCAAAGTCGGCACTCGTGGGGTCTCGCTTGGCCTTGAGCCTCGCCACATCCTCGACGACAGATTTCGGGTCGCTGCCGCAACGGCCTGTGATGGCTTCATTTTCGTGTGTAGAGCTCACTTCGGAGCCAATCCCCGAGTCGTGCTCGAGCGCTTCATCGCACACATCGAGCATCTGCAGCCTGGCCGGGGCCTCGATGTCCTTGGAGAGCTGTTTTAGGACGACGCGGTCGGCCCGCGTTAAAGCGCCATCGAAGACGATGTGCTTCTCCATGGCGAGGTGCAGACACGAGGACCTGGGGGTCGGTTGTTTCTTGCACAAGAGAGAAGACTTGTCTCTTTTATTTTTTTTTTACTTTTACTCGACAGTCCACTTTTACTCGTACCGTTTTTTTGGGTACGTAGTACCCTTTGTATAAACTCGCCGCCGACCTTGGCCGTCGAGCATCGATCCGGCGCGGCAGCTTCAGCCCCCCTTGGGCCCCTACTCGTACGGCCTTCGGAAACGCCCCACCGAGAAGAGATGAAGTGATTTCGCCGCCTTTCCCTTGACCGCCTGGGTCGAGCCCGCAGGCGTCCTAGGGAGGAAGCACACTAGGTTCTTTGCTAATGTTTTCCGTTGTTGAGGAACAGCGTTCGCCTTGGAGCGGGCCCAAGCATGATTGGCCCTGCCGAGCGAGCCGTCAATGGCGCTCGTTGGAGAACGCCGCATGCATATCTGTGGGCTCGGCGGCCTGCACTTGGGGGCGGAGCTTAACGGATTGCCAGCTGTCCAGTGCGAAGCTAGTCCTGACAAGCTGCGACTTTCTTGCTCGACTGCTACATATCTGGGATGGCTGGCATGGCTGACATTCTGGCCGAGTCGGTGCACATGTTGTCCTTTGCAATTCAATTCAATTCACGGAGCTATTGCTGCGATTCGGTGAGGACGTGCAAGCGCTAGGAAGTTCCCGAAGCTAATCGGGCTTCAAGATCCTTGCTTCTCGGGCTCCCCCAGATATAGGTCTTCCCTTCGAATACGACGGGCGAGATGGGTGTCGACGTCGAATCTAAACGTCTTCGACCGGTGCTCATCGAGCCGCAGCAACATGTCGGTGTTGCGACTTTCTTTGGATAGCATGCGGCTAAAGGTAAGGCAGCCCGGCGTTCGAAGCCGCGCTGGACCCTAGGGGACTCTGGTGGGGATTTGGGGGCCTTGCTGAGGACAAGATCCCTCTCCGCGCTTCCATTCAATTGGTACCGCAAAACGCCGAGGGCAAGGTGACGGTTAGAAAACATCACCAGCTGCTTCTTGTACTCGACAAAGCACCTGTTCTGAGTCCATGGCTACCTGTATCAATGGTTTTTTGAGCGGGTGTCGTCTCAATTCACGGACATACGTGTCAACGTCCGCACTTTGGATATCACTCCCCAAGGAGTCAATTCGCAATCGTCAACCCACTGGTGAAAAATGCAATTGCGCCCAGAGAAAGCAGATATCCATCTCTTGGCCGCTTGCCTGGGAATTGCTGATTCAAGTAGCTTGTAATGTGAGGGCTTGAGACGAGGTGGAAGCGCATCGGGTGTAGGGTAAAGGAATAGCTGGGGCGCCTCACAATGCAGCCCAGGCCCATCACGGAGCTTCAGCGCGAACATCGCCAATCCTTGAAGCATTGTGTTAAGGTAGCTTGCAATGGCAAAGTCAATTGCGAGAAGCAGCACCCGTGCAAAGCAGTCACGTGCTACAGGACCAGGACCCAGAGTCGGGGAGTTCCCCTGTCTAGACCAGTCTTGTCACTCTGCTCCTGTCGATGCCCAGGCCCAGATGCCAGGCACCCTGCAGGAAATCTCGATGGAAGGCGCCACGACTCTCCATAGCGGTCCGCCATCATTGCAACGACCCGTAATACCAGGACACATTTCCCGATGACGTGTATGGACTTGTGGTGTGCAGAATCGAAGGCGCTTTTGCCGCTTTTGTGTCGAGAATGACGTAGGTTATGAAGTAAGGCAGTGGAGCACCTGCTCCGAGGCGACTCAGTGCATCATCAGGCCGCAGACTACAAAAGGGTCGCCACGTTCAGGCAATACTCTGCTCGTATATCGCCAAGAATAATTCAAACTGCTTTTCGTCATTTACCACAAGACGCACCGTTGCACCGCAAATCATTCACCATGTCTGGAAACACCAACACTGCCAGCTCGGACAATGTCGAGCGGTTCGAAGAGGGCAAGGAGAACTCGCACCAGCTGAACGATCCCAGTAAGCGCTTGCACCGCCTTTGGCATATTTGTACCCTATGCTGACCATCTGGCAGAGGACCAGAGGTCCATTGCCAACCGCCTGGCGGCGGCTGAGGAGCAGTCGAAGTCCGATGAATCTAATGATACCAAGGAGACCATCGCGGGCAAGATTGACCCCACACTTCCCGTAAGTACCAAATGGTCGCAGAGAGCTATCACTCGTGCTAAGCCGCCACAGGCCAAGATGCACGGCAACGAGCCTTCCCGGGGCGCCAAGATCGATGCGCAAATCCAAGCAGACGAAGAGGCGGAGTTGAAGCGTAAGGGCAAGGCTTGAACGATTTTATGAGCATGGGACAAAGCTTTTTTCACGAATTTATAATTACTACGAGTCTATGAAAGAAACAAAGTCATATGACGCTGCGCGGAAACGAGCTCAAATAGTAGACTGATGCTGAATGTTATGCAAGCAATCCATCACAATGGGCAAAGCCAAACGGGTTATCGAGGCTCTGGCACGGCCCTGAGCGCGGTCTCACGTAGCAAAGTGGAAGGATATCTACCTTGGAAACGGTTAGTCAAACGCCAACCAGCAAAGACGGCATCGTGAAACTGATAAGAGTGGCAACGGTTCAGAATATGTAAGAAATTGAATATCAGCTATCCACCCGATTTAGCTACTCCGGCGAAAGAGAGCCATCAGGTAGAATCAATCGCAAATTACCTCATCATAAAGGCGTGCAGTGTAGAGGGAAGAAGTGAGAATAGCACCAATGCAAAGACGTACCTGGTTCGCAGCGCTCGTGCACCGCAATGGCGCGTGGCCATTGCTGTCTTCATGGAAGATGAGAAGCAAAAGCGCAGAATTGATGGCGGGAAGAATTTCCGAAGAAAAGGGCCAGCTGCATGGTCCGTGCACCGCGTCTGGGGCGCGTCAACGGCGCTTGCGGCAAAACAGAAAGTCCGAGAGTTTTGCTTAGGGCACAGATCCAATTTCTGCCCGCACACCACCCTAATAGCCGAGCGATCAAAAAAGTCACTGCCGACTCCACGGTGACAACACCTCCAGCAACCATCAACGACAAACCCGGTCTTCGACTCTATTGGTACGCACATCGCCTCTGCAGTCTCTTCATTACGACTGCGCGCCAACTCGAAACCTTCGCGACTAACAAGCGACCGACAGATCACCGACACAATGGGCGAAGCAGTGATTGAGGGATCCGCCTGGCGCCTCGTCGAGGTTGGCCGCGTCGTGCTCATCAACGGCGACCACCCCTTCAGTGGCGGCCTGGCCACCATCGTCGAGATCATCGACCACAAGCGAGTACGCTGACCCCCCGAGTGGGCTGACTTGACGAAGAAGCTGACCCGAGATTCGCAGGTCCTCGTCGACGGCCCCTCCGCAGACCCCGCGCTGGCTGTTCCCCGGCAATCCGTCCCCTTGTCCAAGTGCCTCCTCTCTCAGTTCTCTGTTGAGGGACTTCTCCGCGGCTCGCGAGGCCCCACCGTCAAGAAGGCTTGGGAGAAGAACGAGATCGACGCCAAGTGGAAGGAGAGCAACTGGGCGAAGAAGCGCGACCAGCAGAAGCGACGGAAGGCGCTGACGGACTTTGACCGCTTCAAGGTCATGCGCCTCAAGAAGCAGCGACGATTCGAGGAGCACAAGGCTCTGGCCAAGGTCAAGGCCTCGGCGTAATTGGGTTGAACACCGGAGTCGGGAAGGGCAGGCTTGGAGGCTGGCATTAGAACGAGAGGCATGGACCCGGACAGGAAAACGCATTGCAGCGGCAGAGACTACTGCATTCCTTTTTTTGCACCCGTTCTGGAAGGGCTGTATGTCACATTTCATCGTCAATGATGAACGGCGTCAACACGGAAATTCAGAAATCAAGACGAATTCAAGGCACCACGAGGGCAATGACCACTGTGGCGAAACGTGACATGTATGAAGAATCAAATCAGGAGCCATTGCAAATGATTTCTGTTCCTCCTCTTCCCGTTCTCGTAGTTGCCAGTCTTCTTGGGCGGTTGAGATGCTGCACCGTCTACTCCGTACGCAACTACGCAGTCCAAAAATCCTGATTACCTAATTCGGTTTAGCCTTCGCCTTTCCACCAAACCCTAGAATTTCGCCGTCCTATTCTGTAGCACAAACGAGTGACGACCTTCCAACTATCCCAGTCCAGAAACAGACACCCTACGGGCTCCAACAAATCAGTAAGTGCCCAATTGCTGCTGCGACCGGCGGCCGCATTCGAGCTTGAACGGGCCGCGTGAAATTCCCCAAGGAGGGTCCAGCAGACTAACGCCCGCACCTCTGCGCAGCATCCAAAATGGCCAACCCCAGAGTCGAAGAGCTCCCGGACGACGAGACCGCCCAGCGACCCACGGTCGAGGAGCAGGACGATAGCAGCGATGAGTCCGATGCCGAGGAGGACGGCAACCTGCCCGCTGGCTCTACCGCCGTAGTCCACTCCCGCAACGAGAAGAAGGCTCGCAAGGCCCTGGAGAAGCTGCACCTCACCCGTGTCCCTGGCATTACTCGTGTCACCCTCCGCCGACCCAAGAACGTACGTGCATGCCCGTGAAGGACGGAATGAGAGCTGGAGCTGAGCAGGCTGGACAGATCCTCTTTGTCATCAGCAACCCCGAGGTCTACAAGTCTCCCAACAGCAACACCTACATGTCAGTTCCCCTACCGGACCGGTTCACAGTATGGCAGATTCTCACAAGCAGTACAGTGTCTTTGGTGAGGCCAAGATTGAGGACGTCAACGCCACTGCCCAGCAGGCTGCCGCTCAGCAGCTGGCCGCTGCCGGCGCCGACGAGCACGCCGGTCACAACCACGGCGAGTCCAGCAAGGCCGTCGAGTCCGCCGATGCCAAGAAGGACGAGGATGAGGACGATGGCGAGGAGGTGGATGCCGAGGGCCTCGAGGACAAGGACATTGAGCTGGTCATGACCCAGGCCAACGTCAGTCGCAAGAAGGCCGTCAAGGCATTGAAGGAGAATGACAATGATATTGTCAACTCCATCATGGCTTTGAGTATTTAAGCATGCCGTTAGCGGTCAATCGAATTTGTACCTCGCGAGCTCGTGCCCCTACTGGCATGAGTAGCCATGTATAATCTTCATAGAGCTCCAAGTAGCCGTCTCAAACCCTTTGATACTAATAAGGAATTGATGGCGAATAGAAATGGCTTCAATTGGGTTGCAAAGGTGCAGTCGCCTCAAGCGAGCAAGCACTGTGATATATTCTAGTACTTGTACAAGTCGTACGACGAGTGAACTTGATCGGAATGTGCATCATCATTCCCAAAGGATGTCAGGTGAAGAAGCGAGCCTGAGGGTGATCACGACTCCAGTCACGTGATGACCCGAATGCTGGCGTCCAAGGTCGGGCAGGCTCGGCAAAGTCATTCAACACCAACAACGACAACGACAACGCTCTCCGCTCCACGAGACCTCCAAACATCATCAAAATGGCCACGGTACGTCGTCCGCGATCAATTAGCGTCCAGAGGCACGCTCTCGTCTGGGCAATTGCCCCGTTGCGCCGAGTCGCGGCGCCCCGGCCCCCCCTCGGAGTTTGTGAGCTAATTTTCACTCGTCGCCCGAATAGCGAAGCGCAGCACTCAAGCTCGACTGGTCCAAGGTGACCAGCTCGCTGGGCCTCCGCGGCCAGACGGTAGCCTCGCTGCAGGCGTTCAAGAAGCGCAACGAGGACGCCCGCCGCAAGATCCAGGCGCTCTCGGAGCAGCCCACGACGGTCGACTTCGCCCAGTACCGGTCCACGCTCAAGAACCAGGGCGTCATCGACGAGATCGAGAAGCGCTTCAAGGCCTTCAAGCCCACGACGTACGATGTCAGCCGCCAGCTGAAGGCCATTGACGCCTTCGAGGTCGAGGCCGTCAAGAACGCAGAGGCGACCAAGCAGGCCGTGGACCTGGAGCTCAAGGACCTGGCCGCCACGCTGAAGAACATTGAGGAGGCCCGTCCCTTTGAGGACCTCACTGTGGTATGTGCTGCGGAGCGAAGTTGTGAGAGATGGATGCTGACGCGGTATAGGACGAGGTTGCTGCCGCTGAGAAGTCGATCGACGAGAAGACCACCCAGCTCATTTCCAAGGGCCGCTGGATGGTGCCGGGCTACAAGGTACGTCACCTTCTTCCCCGCTGCTTTGTGGACGATTCTGACGCCCTTTGCAGGAGAAGTTTGGCGACCTGGCTATCGTGTAATCGACTCGACATTCACACCACCCGAACCCCCTTTGTGTATTCTAGCATTGTAGATACAAGAATTGAGGCCAGACGTCAGTCTCTTCTTATGCTCAAAGCCTTGGATGTAATCCCGCTGTGAAACACTATGCATCATTCTCAGTGGACGACCCGCAAAGACTTGCATGCTCGATATCGACTTGGGACTGATATTGAATATCGCGTGCTAGCGTTGCCATTCACTATTTCCATCCATCTAAGGCTCAGATTGTGTCCTCGTCGCTAATACAGCAGTGTTTGAGACGCTACGACCGTCTACGTAGAAGGATCAGTTCGTCTAAGGGAATATCATTGACACAGGCCAGCCCCAAAACCAAGCCTACTCGTGCCCCATGCATCCCTGAACATGAGATCATAGCAAGGCAGCAGACAAAGAAAATAAAGCAAAGTAGGCCCCTCATAAACTCCACCCGTAATGCTCATGCGTCATTGCCTCTTCGCGGTCCGATACTCTGGATCATGGTCTCTTGTTCGTCTCGGGCAAGCGCTCTATGACTGCGCGTACATCCTGGTCCACTCCTTGGCGGTCGCGATGGCGGCCTGCTCGTTCTCTTTCCAGCTCTTGGCCACGTCGGCGGCGAGGGGGTCGTCGGGGTTCGGAGCGCCTAGCAAGGCTTGGATGGAGAGCAGGATGGTACGGATTTGCAGGGCAGGAGACCAATTGTCTATCGATGGTAGGTCAGCACGGATGCTGTTCATCGTCATGCAGAGCACATGGGCAAGAGATCGGGACGACGCACTCTTGAGGACATCCAGGCAGATGCGGCCCAGCTTGTCGACGTTGGGGTGGAAGATTTTGGTCAGGAAGCGGATCTTGGGCGGCGTCATGGGGTAGTCGTCGGGGAGGAAAAGCTCCAGCTTGAAGATGCCGCCTGTAACGATACGTCAATCAGCATATCGCCTCTGTCATGGTGTGCGGCGTCGCGCGACAATATGGGGTGTGCCCACCTTCGTATGGTGACTGGGCAGGACCGTGGATCTCGACGTCAAAGTAGCGGAGGTTGTCTTCGTGCGGCACGGCGCTGATTCCGGGCACCCTGCAGAAGACGAGAACTCGTTAGCATGACATGGTCGAGGAGCAGGTCGGGACAGCGTGCGGGATAAAGCGTACGGCTCGGCCATCAGACGCTCCGTCTCCTTTATAATCCGCTTCGGTAGAGCCATTTTGGCTGCAGGTTGAGATGTCGAGCGCAGCCAGGCCCCGACTCGTCGACGAGGGGTAATGGCAAAGCTGATGATGGGAACGATGCAGACTTGATCTATGCCTGGCAACGGACAGAGCAGAGGGGGGCTGCGAAGGGGTCGTGTTGCTGTCGTACGACGCTTGCTTGTCTGAAGGTGACTGTTTGAAGAACCAAGGCGCGAGGCGGGGCATGCGACCTCTCAAGGTACAGCGGCTCTCCGGCGACGCGGTTCTAACGATACCTTAGTGGCAGCTCACGCCAAGTCTTGGCTGGTACGGAACTAAGGTAAGGTATCTTAGTGAGGGAAGCCAAAGACCGAACCTTTTGTTTCGCAGACCCCAAAAGTAATGGGCAGAACGTGTCTTCAGTCTCTTGAGACACGCATGTTTTGAAATCATCTTTTACATATCTACTCGTAACCGCGCAACGGCTGCAAGTGTATTTGAGTTTCTGGGCTTCTCGCTGGCGCCATCGATGTAGGGTAGCACAAGCTGAGCAACTCAAGTAGTCTTGCACCAAAATAAGTAGCGTAGGTACAAGCCCGCTCAATGCAGCGCCGCATCCGCGACGTCCTGTGATCGCGCAACCACGACGGCTCAAGTCATTCAACACCACCCTCATCGTCTCACCCATTCGCGAGCGTACAGCTGCACCACAACACCGCCTTGAGCTGTCGTCGCGTTCCGATGGCGCCAACAGGCCCCAAGGTCTGATTAACGCGACGGTTCGGCCGCCGAGTCTGATGACGACATAGCTGTCTTCGGATCTCGCCAAGCTGAGAGGTCGCAAGTCGGATGAGCACCGATATGACGGTCGTCGCGCCTCCGCGACACTTGGAACCCAGTCACGATGCCGTCTTTTGACTCCGACTCGCCCAAAAAGGGCAGAGTCATCAAGTCGGCGTACGACGGTGAGAGCTTCGAGTCTGATGGTTCCATCCACGTCGAGGGTCTCGTCGGTTCCGCAACCATCTCACCCTCGGGGCGAGATATCGCCCTTGCCTCGTAAGCTGCAGTGTCACTCAAACGGAATATCGCTCGGCGCTAATCCTGACATCAGACCCGAAGGGCTCGCAATCATCGACTTGGACTCTCCCTACAACCCACCGCGACGCCTTCGCAGCCATGGAATGCCGTGGCTCGTCTGTGATGTGCAGTGGTCCCCATTCGCGGCGCGAGACTACTGGGTCGTGTCTACGGCCAACCACCGGGCTCTGGTGTGGAATCTCAACCTGAGAGAAGATTCCACCTCGGGTGCCATCGAGCACTCGCTCCAAGGACACAGCAGGGCCATCACCGATGTCAACTTCTCGGCGCACCACCCGGATCTCCTTGCCACCTGCTCAGTCGATGGATACGTGCACTGGTGGGATCTGCGACGGCCCAGGCAGCCTGTGCTCACCTTTTGCGACTGGTTTGCCGGAGCCACGCAGGTCAAGTTCAATCGGCAGGATCCCCATATCCTGGCGTCGGCCCATGACCGATGGCTCCACGTTTGGGACGAGAGAAAGGCCTGCCAGCCTCTCAAGTCCATCAGTGCCCACACCTCCAAGATCTATGGCATCGATTGGAACCGAACGCGACCCACGGGCATTGTAACATGCTCCCTTGACAAGACGATCAAGTTCTGGGACTATGGGAAAGACGACGACATGCTAGAGCACGTCATTCGCACCGACTACCCGGTTTGGAGAGCTCGCCACACTCCCTTTGGGTGGGGCGTGCTTGCCATGCCTCAGAACGAGCCAGGCGATCTCTACCTCTACGATCGACTGTGGACGGAGGACTCGCCTGTTGAGACCACACCGGATCCGGTAGCCGTATTCCCGGGCCACGGGGATCACAAGGCCAAGGAGTTCCTGTGGAGGTCCCGCGGCACCGTTTCCGACGACAATATTGACCATCGCGAGTTCCAACTGGTGTCTTGGGGGACGGACAACGAGCTAAGGCTACACTGCGTCGATAACCATGCTCTCTCGGCTGTCGGTCACAAAAAGGATGGCCCGGCCAGAAAGGGGCTGAGCCTCACACGCCAAGGGGCTGTGTACAAGACCTTTCGCACTGTTGAAGACAGCGTCAACAGGGATCGTAGGGCGGGGACCATGAGTGACAACAGGAGCGGCACTACCACGCCACATCATCACCAAAAGCAAAGCGCGCTGACGCTTGGAATGCGCTCCGGGCCCATGAGCCGCCAGATGAGGCCGGCATGGCGCGGGCCATCGATGAAGGCCAAAGTGGGCTCCAGCAAGCGTGTGGATCGAAGCCAGGCTCAGCTTGGATGGATGAAGGGAATCACCATGACGAAGCGGAAGCCCTCCACAGAGGGATCGAGGCGGCACGCGTCCAGTGCAGGGATCGCTGAACACGATTATGCAGACGATGAATGGGGGCAGCCCGACACCATACAAGAAGAGCTGCTGCGCGTGAGCACGCAAATTCCCAAGGTCAAGTGGGAGAACATCGACATGGACAACTTGACGCTGAATGCATCCCTTACTGGACCTTGGGGCGTGGATGGGGAGCCCATATTCGTAAAGGTCAAGATTGACATACCCGCAGAGTATCCGAAGCTGCGGGCTCCCAAGTTCTTTATCGAGAAGACGTCATTCATGCCAGAGGAAAATCACAAGAGGATTGTGCGTGAGATTCATCAGCTCGCCGATCAGTTCTTGCAAAGGAAACAAAACTGCCTGGAAGTGGCCTTTACGTATCTGCTCGGCGAAGTGGATCTTGCGACCAGCACAACGTTCTTCAAGAACGTACGGGATCTCGACGACGAGCTGGATGCCCTTGCCGACGAAAGCTCAAGTGAGGATGAAGATAATCCCATCAGCGGATCCGTCTCCATGTCCCAAGAGCTTGCACCGCATGGCGAGATTGACGCGATACTCGCGCCTTTGAACCGCAATATCATTCCGCCGACGCCACGCACATGCGGTGCTCGATTTTGCAACGACGGTCGGCTGGTTGCTTTCTTCCCGACCAAGGAAGAAAAGGCTCGAGCGCTCTTCTCGACATCTGCAGAGCTGTACAGCAAGGAACGAGCAAAGGGAGAGCCGTTCTTTGCCGGATTCGGACGACTGGCCTACGACCTTCCTTCGCGGCAAAAGTTCACGACCGATGAGGCTTCGGCTACTGATGACCAGTCCGACTCTTCCGACTCTGACGTTTCCTCGTCGTCGTCGTCATCGAGTGATTCGGAGTCAACATCGATGCACAAAATGAGCTTGTGGTATCGCCCGAGTCGACAACTTCGAAAGACATGGAGCGAAGACCGCTCCGTCCGGTCCAGCGGTGGTGGGACAGGAGCTGGGACAGGCACAGGGACAGGAACTAGCCGTCGTCGGTTTGGCAGGCCTAGGAACCTCATTTCCATCCACGACTTGCGTGCTGAGCTTCCTTCCAAGAGAGAGTTTGCGGAAGAATATGCCATCTTCGGAGACGGAGCAGATGTGTGCGAGCACAATGCCCGCGTTGCGGAAAAGTATGGATCCGATGATCTGGTGGATGTGTGGCGCTACCTGGCACTCTTGCTCAACAAGGGCATCCCCCTTGAAGTGCTCGGGCGCGACCAGAAGCGGTCCTCCTCTATCCTGGTCATCGCCAGAGACACCGTTGTCAGATACCGCGAGGGTGCGTTTGGCAATGACCGAAGTCTCTTGGGCAGGGTAAAATGGGGACAGCATCCGCTGGCAAAGGAGGTCATCATGGATCTCTTCGAGCACTTTGAGAAGCTGGCCGACGTGCAGATGTTGGCGATGCTCTCATGCATCTTCAATGAGCCGTCGACTGATGATGGCGTTGCCTACGCCGAGTCTACGCTCCGTGACCGGGAGACGCCGCTGCCAATCAAGGCGCCATCGTTTTCGCTCGACTACTTCCCAACAGATGCGTCCGCATGGGGACTCTACAACCGAAGTTATAGCAACTCGGCGGTGACGACGCCCGGAACCCTTCACACACCCGTCTACTATGCCGGATCCCCTTCAGATGAGCTAACGTGGTCTGGTGAACCGGTGAGTGGCTCGTACTCCTGTGGCGAGACACCACCTACGAAGACCAAGACGTTTTTGGCAGAGCAGGAGCAGCCTTCGCCGATGTCAAGATCCCCCTCGAACCGTGGCATCCTGAGTAGAAACACCGGCCTAGCTTCCGCTTTTGCGGCCAATCTACCGCGGTCGTTCACCGGCGGCAGCTCATCGTCACCACCCACGCAAGTGAAGAAGAAGGCGAGTCCTGTCGAGCACATCATCAACGGCCTTGTGGCGAGCACTGGCATCACCACCCATAGCAGTACCACGAACCTGGCTGACTCTGGTGGAGGGAGGACGTCGATATCTGACGAGGATTACCGGCGGGACGACATGCTGCCGCTGGTCCCAATCAACGTGGCTATTGTGCTCGAGGACCAGTCGATATTCGACGATGACGGCTGGCTGAGCGCGCCCATTCTGGATTCGAATCGCGCCAGCGTGTATGCCAATTACCGCTACGTGTATGCCGAGATGCTGCAGATGTGGGGCCAGCCGCTGGCCCGACTTGAAGTCATGAAGTTCGATGTGCTCAAGGAGCATTCCCCCTTGTCTAGAATGCCGGAAGGCAGCTTCCGCGACTCAGTGACGATCCATGACGGCGCGAGCGGCACGACAGGGCACCATAAAACGGAATCGTCGCCCATAATCATGGGCAAGAAGGATCAGCTCAACGCGCTGTTGGCGTCGGGTCGTGGCTTGGATGTCACGGGCATCTGTCGTGTCCACGAGACGCAGCTGGAGCCAGCGCGATACACCACGTCAGAGCCACACCTCGGTGGAGCGGTGGGCAAATGCGATCGCTGCCACCGTTCGCAGTCACAGCTGCGGTGTGTGTACTGCCTGGAGCCCGTTGACGCCCTGTTCCCGACCTGCCTGTCGTGCGGGTGCGCGAGCCACGAATCGTGCCTGGCGGAGTGGCACGAGGCTGGGGAGACGCTCTGCCCCGCGGGTGACGAGTGCGACTGCGTCGAGGAGGCGTCCAACGGCCAGGTCGAGTCGTGGGCCGCGCTGCAGGGCGCGATGCTCAAAGGATCCAACAAGATGGCTATGCTGCCGGGGCCGGCCGTCGAGGGCAGCGACGAGGAGGACAAGCACGAGGGGGGGCACGGCGGCGGGTGGGAGCGCGTGGAGAAGAAGGTGTCGAGCCGGCTGCAGATAGTCAGCGCTGCGCCGGCGCCGTCACAGCCGTCGTCGTCGTCGCTGCCCTTGTCCTTGCCCCTACCGCTTCCCTTGCCGTCGGCCGCGAGCTTGACCTTTGGGCGGCTGAAGAAGTCTGCGGGAACGTGGTCTCGCACATCGCCGAGCACGAGGCGGGGTGGTCGGAGAGAGGGATAACAAGGCATGCGTGCGTCCGTGTATGAGTCCAAGTCGTGTAGCGCATAGGTCCAATGTCGAGCCGTCATGTCCATGTAGCTGGCGCCGAGAGCGCAATGTATAACAACGGCCCTGGAGTCAGCCCAGCAGGAGCATTTTTACAGAGCCGACACTTGTTTATGAGCTACCTGTCTACTTGTCTATCTGATTGAGCAGCGGCTCACCCTTGTCCAGCCGCTCCAGGTTCTCCATGAGCAGCCCGGCCACCCGAGTCACCATGGCCGTCGACTGCCATGAGATGTGGGGTGTGATGAAGACATTGGGCGCCTTCCACAGCGGATGGTCCTTGGGCAGCGGCTCCGGGTCCGTCACATCGAGCGCGGCGCCGCTGAGGAGCCCCTGCTCGAGCGCTTCTATGAGCGCGCCCGTGTCAACGACGGGGCCGCGCGCAATGTTGATGAGAAAGGGCTTGCGCTTCCCCGCCGCGTCGGCACTGTCGCTCAGCAACCTCAGCTGCTCGCGGCCGACGAGCCCGCGGGTGGCGGCGTTGAGCGGCACGCCCACGACCACGACATCGAGCCCGCTGGCGAGGAAGTCGTCGACGGCGCCGTGGAACCAGCGCACGGGGATGACGCCGTCCGGGTCGCCGGTGCCGGGGACGCTGTAGCCGTCGTGGCGGCGCGACTCGGGCGTCGGGCGCGGGCGGTGCGTGTAAGCGTGGATGTCCATGCCGAGGGCGCGGGCGAGGTGAGCGCACTGGCGGCCGATGGCGCCGTAGCCGAGGATGCCCCTGCGGGCGAGTGAGCTGCTGCTGCTACTACAAGAAGAGGTTTGTCTCACATGCGGCGGCCCATGGAGTCGGTCACCGGCCGGTCGGCGACGCGGGCGGACCAGACGGCCTGGGCCTGCTGGTCGGCGTACATGCGGAAGTGGTGCTCATGGGCGAGCCACGCGCCAACCACCCACTCGGCCATCTGCGGGCTTTGCTTGCCGGACTCAGAAACGGGGGCACAATATCACGCAGGGAAAGGAGACGAGGTTACGCACGGCTGGCACCCGCTGCCCGAGCAGAACACGACGCGCGGGTCCTCGTAGACGGCGTGGCCGACCCAGCGGTCCGAGCCGGCCGAGACGAGCTGCACCCAGCGCACGTCGCGGACGCTGCGGGCGGCGGGCGGCGGGTACACGCACAGCAGCGTCACGCCGTCGAGCACGGCGGGCGGCAGCGCGTCGGCCTTGACGAGGTCCGAGGCGGCCGGGTCGACGGCGGCAAACTCCCACCGCACCGTCAGCTGCGGGAAGCGCGCGGCCACGGCGGCGAGCCAGCCGGGGGGCGGCGGGCCGGGCAGATGCACCAGGAGCTTGTCGGAGGGGAGGAGGGGCATGGCGAGTGGTGGTGGTGGTGGTGGTGGTGTTGGCGATGGTGATGTGCGTGTTGGTGTTGCTGGTGATGCAAGTGCAGAGTGTGTTGCTGTGCCCACGGAGGCGAAGAGTCTCGCAAGGTAAGGGTAAGCAGAGGGTGAAGAGCGGTCTGCTCAGTATTTGTGTGGCTCAAAGGGAGCCGTGAGACGAGAAATACGTGTCAGCAGCCTTGCATCTTATATCAGTCAGGCAAGTATACGAAAAGCCTGCGGCTGGCGTCGCAGCGACATCTTGCATGTCGTCCGCAAGGCGCATGCGCCAACCCTTCCAAGCCTCCTCCGCTGGACTTTAACCCCAAACCTTGACCTTTCACTTTTGTCACATAAATCTCCGTGAAAAAAAAAAAGACGAGATCTCCATGTTTAGCTACACTTCCCCGTCGAGGGTGCCAGACGAAAGCTAGTGAGTTCTACGCAGGTGATGCTGACCATGGCAACTCTTGGCCCAACGCCGCTACTGCTAACGGGAACACAAATGCACACCTCTTGCTGTTGTACCATTAAAAAAAATCAACGTCTATGCAGTGTCCGTCATCCGACCGGGCTCATCACAGAGGTCACGCTCGTCAAGGTTCAGCAGCGATGCGACGCCAATTGGGCCCAGCATCATCCCGCACCTGTCGACGCGACGACGAAGCCTCCTCTGCCTCGCCAGAGCCCTCCCAGCGTAGGGAGAATGTCAATGTTCTTTCCACAATGATCCACCGCATCTTATTCTCCAGGGCGTCTCTTTCCGAGGCATCTTTATCCGTGGCACCCTCCTCCAGAGGATCCGTCTCTGCCGCCGTTGACCATGGCTGGATGCGCTTCCACCCGGACGGCTCTGCATCCCGCGCGTCGTAGCGGCCGTCCATGAACATCACCTTGGACACCATCTTGGGGCGGCCCTGGTTGAGTTGGCGGCAGTCTGCCTTGCCGCACCTCCCTTCACGCAGCACAAACTTCGTCTCGGGCTCGTCCAGGTCCAGGGGCGCCATCTCGACAACGTCGTCGTTGACCCAGTACCGGAACTGCCGTGCCGTCTTCCTGGCCCGCGCCGCGTGCGGCATGCTCTTGTCCACGACAATCTTCCACGACCCGTCAATGTCGCCGATTTTGACGATCCATAGTTCCTTGAGGTTCGGGAACCAGACCTTGTCAAACTCGATCTTGCCGAAGCTCTCCTGAGGATAGCACGCCGCGAGGTAGGTCGAGTAATGATACAGCCCGTCTACGCGCCCGTCGTCCGGGTAGCAGTCCCAAAAGGCCAGCCTCTGCGTCTGCCGCGCCAGTTCCTCCAGTGGCTTGTTGGACTTTTGAGCTGATATGTTAGGGTCGCAGACCAATATGTCCCTGGCAAAGTCAAAGTGGGAGCCGTGGCCGACCGCCTCGAATCCTTGCCGCGACTCGCCCCGTGCTTCGGCGTTGAGTTGTGTGACAGGCGGTATCGGGTAAGCTCTCGCTGTCTGAACGAGGTCATCGAGAATGACGACTCGCGGCTCCACGGCGCATGCCCATATCTTGAGGCGAAGCTCCGCGGGAAGAAGGGCGAACTTGGAGAGTGGCCGAGCACCTGGCGATGATACGACTGCCGTCGGCGGCGGCGTCTTCCCTGTCGTCGGGTCGGCTGATATTACAAGACCTGATATACTCGTTGAAGAAGCCATGTCCAAGGGTCCGGGCCGAGCTGTAATACAGGCCAAGAGTGCGAGTGAGACACGACGAGATTACCTCTCCCGAACTTCCGGGACAGGGCGGCACCGCCGTCCTTTTAAGCAAGCGACAGAGGTGTGCAAAGCTGAGACAAGACATGACCAGATGCGCCGCGTACAGTACGTTCCCGGGTGCGAGTATCGTCCCGTGGGCGAGACAGCGCTCCGTCGTTCCGTCAGCGAGCGGAGCCGCGCCGCTTGCGGTCTGGTTCCGGCCGGCAGCACCCGGGGGCCCCACGTTTATCCCACGCCTTGAAGCCATCGCGGTTCGCACGCCGCAAGCAAAAAGGGGGCTTGCTGAGCCCTGTGCCACCGCCACCGGACCGGGATGGCTTTCACCGACGGTGTGTTCACGGCGGCTAGCTGCATCCTGCTGGCGTTTGATCACTCGGCCCACCGCCCCAATGGCGGCGTGTCAGGCGAGCTGGGAGTTCGCAGTCTGTACGCATCCCATGTGATGTCCCAGCACGCACGTGCATGCCGTAGTGGGTTGTGTCTCGGGCCACTCTCGCATGGGAAACAGGGTCGGGGAGCCGCAGGGACGGTCCGCTCGTGGCCAAGCCTGCGGGAACACCCATCGCCAACGCGGGGCCGCGATCCTTCCTGTTGCCGCTTTGGGACGTCTTCAGCCGACATGGACATGCTCAGCAAGCAAGGGAGCCCTGTCCGGCTGCTCATTGCTGCGTCGTCACCGCTTGGAGACCGTGGCTGGCTCCAGTCCGTGCTGCTGTTCCCAGCTCGGCACGTGTGTGCGCGGCCTCTGCGCTGGCTTGCCAATCTCGTCCGATGAGCTGCCCTCTTTCGTCTGTGTCCGTCACGATTCCGCTTTCCGGCAGAGGCTACACGATGGTCCTTTGTACCCTCTGATGCCCTGCCTGCCGTCACCTGCGCCCGTCTCCCCGTTCCCGTGTGCCTCGCGTAGCAGCACACGAGCCAAGGCATTCGCCAGATGGCCAATTTCGCCGTATTTTTAGATGCATTCCCATGTCACACTTCCGCTCCCTTGCTCTGTCTAACCCCCTGGGCTTTATAGTTGTCAGGCGGGTAATACTGTTCCGTTCACCCCAGGTTTTGAACCGAGCCAGTCTACTTTGTACCCCATATGTCCTACGATTTATTCAAGGGCTCTATTAGCTGCAGTTATAAGCGGCTACTTTGATCCGGAGCGCCATCGAGAAATTCATTCACGAGCGCGGCAAAGGGCCTGGCGTTTTGAAACAGGAATCCATGGCCCGAGTCCGGATACAAGTGCAGCTGCGCGTTGGCATGGCTCAGCTTCTTCCACATCAAGACGCTGTTCTCCGTCGGCAGAAGTAGGTCGTCGCTCCCTGTGCCACAGTCAATATGCATCCAGCCGCCGCGAGTGTTGCAGCCCATCGCACATACCATTGGCAATCAAGACGGGTAGCTTGAGCTCATGGAATCGATTATACGACGCGTCCTTGGCCTGCTTTGGGTCCATGAACTTGGCAAACGCGACGGCCTGCCGGTGCGCGCCCTCTGGCGGCACATGCGAGGCCCTGTCGGGCCGAGCCTTGGTGATCCTGTCCCAGGATGCCTTGCCCGCCGCCTGGCTGCGGTCCGAGGTTGTGAAGAAGGACGACAGGAATGCGTCTCGCTGCTGCTCGTCGGACGCTGCGCCTTTGAGCTGGTTGAATGGCCCTATCGGTGCCCGCTTGACGCCATCGCCCGTGCTCGGGACCGTGCCGCAGAGAACCAAGGCGCGAACCAGTCGTGGCGCGTTGAGCGCAACCATCTGTGCGACGCACCCTCCCATGGAGAAGCCCATTACATCGGCGCGTTTGACGCCAAGGGCCTGCACCACGTCGATGTAGTGCCTCGCCCACTTGCCAAACGTCCCTGGAACCTCTCCGCCCGAACGGCCGACGCCCGCGTTGTCAATCAGAATGACAGGTCGTACAGCAGCAAGCGGGTTGATAAGAGCCGGATCCCAATGGTCCATGGTTCCCCTGTGTGAGCAGTCAGCAATGGATACGACATCGTGCAGACCGTCCCGGGCTGTGCTCCAACCTGAAGTGCATGAGGAGTACGAGGGGAATGCCCTGCTGCGGGCCGAGGCGTCGATACGCAAAACGTATGTCCCCCACGGCGACGTACTGGTCCTGAGCGTTTTCATACGTAGCCATTTTTCAGCCCGGTCTACTGAAATTTGAATGGCCAGTTTTGCAAGAAGACGATGGCCGAATTTCACAATTGTGATGTTTGTAGTTGGTGAGTATGTATGCCGAGGTTCTGACGTCAGGTGACCAATTGCCGCGGCCATCCGAGGCGCGGCCAAGATGTCGAGGACTCAGCTCTCATATGTTCTGTATCAACCAACAATTACACAGTAAGCAGGTACTTTTCGAGCAATCGCCAACAGATTGAAAGACTCGGCGCGTAGCTTCAAAATGATGTTGCTTTGCCCATCGAAACCTATGGGCTGTGACGCTGCCGAGCATCAGGAAAAGTCTAGTAAATTGGGTATCTGCATCGTGACTATAACACTATTACTCTCCGCTTCATGTTCATTGCCGGCCTTGCCTTTACCCCATTCATAACGAGCAGCGTAGCGTCGGCTGAAGCAAGCAAATCCCACAACTCCCTCCTCCGATATGTCAAGTGAGTCTACGTCTTCCGATGTGGCGCCAGACTCTCGACTCCCCTGTAGCTAGCCAGGCCCTGTCGCTATCTAGGACGGCCCATTCCGGCTGCTATGGATATAAACCATATCCTCCCAGACGATTGTCGCTCAAATATGTCGCTTGATACCGTCGAGCCCATATAATTCCAAAATGCCGTGCTAATGATGCAAACTCCAGCTTGAAACGGGTCACAAGCGGTCCATTGTCGCCCGCGTCGTCGAGTCTGCCTCCTCATCGTCGTCGTCCTCTTCCGTGCCCTGGGGCATCTCCATCCGCTTTATGCAAATGCCCTTTTCCGCCAGGGCCGAGTCAAAGAACGGCTCAAAGTCTTGCTTGCATTCAGGTCTGCCGGACTCCCGCATTAGTGGAATTCGTACAACGACCAAGAAACCGCTGGAAACGAAGTGTACCGACCTTCTCAGAAACGAGCATGCAACAACCGCCGATAGTGATACGGCCAGGATGAGAAACGGCAGGCAGTCTCTCAAGCCTAGCCTCGGGTACGGTCGAAAGGCTTTGCCCGAGTGCCTCCAGCCCTTGCCATGGTGTCTTACGCCATAGTTGAGGGCCACCAAGTCGCCATTCGGATCGGTCATGACCCGGGCCCTGTCCGCATCGGCTGTGAAGACGGGTGACGGTCGGAACTTGCGCACGGGGAGCCACAGCAGCTCGAGGGCGTCGGAAGCGCATTTGGAGAGTTTCGTGGAGGAGAAGTAGGGGAAAGAAGGCGCATTTGGCGCGTTGTCGCCGGGAATGTCGACTCGCACGATGTGAGGCCTCATCAAGGGGATGCCGTCCTCGGTCGTAATGACTTGGTACGGGCCGGATGCTGGTGCTGCCAGGCCGGCTCCGGCAAGACCGAGACCAAGTAGAATGGAGAGCAGCTTCATGACTGTGTCTGTCGAGAGTGATTGCCGAGGAGAGAATAAGAGAAATGTGTGCGGCGTGCGAGGTTGTCTTGGAAGCCGGCGAGGCTATGAAACTCGATGCCAAGACTCAAAAGCAATCTACCCAGAGAGCAGCTCGGAGTGGCTCGGCAAGTGTTTGACAGCTTGCCGCTCAGACGAGCCTGCGCTAACGGGACGGCCGACGAAGCTGGCTGTCAGGCGATTGTTACACAGTAGAGCTGGGGCCAACCGCGGTAGAGGAGAGGAAGCCGATGTAAGTGAGAGACGGAGGGGAGAAACGAGCCTAGCCGGAAGCGGTTTCGATGCGTGCGTCGGCATTCACAGCCAAGGAGGCCGGCGATGAGTAGGATGGCGAAGAGACGGGAAGCGAGACGACGGGTCGGTGAGACGAAAGAGACGGGCGGAGGTGAGCAAGCCCCGATCACCAAGAGGGCTGCAGCCCAAATATAAACCAGCGCAGCCGGGGAAGAGCAGCGACGAGACGACGAGTGGAGGAGTGGACGGGAGGGTCTCTGCAGACGGTACGGCGCTAGGTCAGGTCCATAGGTACCTTACTTGGGCGCAGCCACGGGTGGAGGGGGCCGTCGACTAACGGGGCCAGCCCAGTACCGTCATGGATCCATGCCGGAAGCGAGCGACAGGGCCCTGCGATCCCCGCTGCATGCGACTAGGCGCGCGAGGGCAGAGACATGGGCGGGGGCAGCACACGGCCGCCGGTGCGAGCCATCGAGCATGCAAAGGCGTGCTCGTCGAGGCTTGCGGGAGGCTTGCGCATGAGGAACTCATATATTGACAATGTGGCCAACGGGTCCTGTCTCATGCTGCGCAAGATGGAGTTGGTGAAATAGAGTACGCAGAGCTAGCAGGTTGTGGCTTGGCCGTGTCGGTATGGCTTTTGGGTCACGGTGCCACGAAAACGCGCGCATCTACCAACCAGCAATGTCATCAGCAGACTAGGTCGACTTCCGTTGTCGACGCCAGCAGCAGCAGAAGAGGGAAAGTACACACTCGTACGGGGAGCCCGGCCGCACCGAACTCTAGCGTGGCATCGCAAGCCGCGTCCGCAGGAACAAGAAGCTTTCAGGCCTTGCTCGGTACCACTTGACGCGACTCGCGAGCAAGCAAGAAATGGAACCCTTCCACTGCTGTGCAATGCGTTGCTGCAAGCAGCGTGCCTGTGCAGCTCCGGTTTGGGGCTCCCTGGTGGGTGAAACAGGCGGCTACCGCTCGTGATAGTGGGCCGTCGCGAGCTCACGGACACTCTTGGGCCCCCCCGGAGAAGCCACGACGTTACTGTCTAGGTTCGGCAGGCCCGTCGGCCATGCCTCCCAGTTTGGTCCTGGTGCGCTACAGGATGGTGCTGACGGCAGACCACAAATGGCGCCGTGATGCCATCGCTGCCACACGGCTCCCCACCCAGCCCTTCGGACGACAGCCGAGCAGCGAGGCCGCGTAATAGTCACCGACCGCAGCAACAGCAGGGGCTCTGCTGGCGAGTGAACCGTGGAGCCGCGACATGGCTCCTCTGTGGGTAAGGTGCAAGGCTGCTCCATCGACGTCGTCGTCAGTCTGCCCTGTCGCATGGCATCCAATCTCGTCATTGAGTCAGTCAGGCTTTCCGTCGTCTCTCATGCGGCCGACACCCAAACTGCAGCGTTACCCTGCAGCGGGCAGAGCGCAGCAGCAGAGTACTTTACCCGAAGTAGCCCTCGCCGTGGCGTCGCTCACGCAATCCGCCTCGCCGTTTACATCAACTCGACTGGCCAGACAGCTGCAAAAAGCGCGCGCGCGCGCCTGCGTGGTCGTCGGAGCCCGGCAGCTGGGAGACCTTGACTACCTGCGGCCAAAGCGTTGGTTCAGTCTATCTGAAAGCCAAGACTTGCTGGCATGAGACCGTTGCAGGGCCCCCGGCCCCGCAGCGCTTCCGTCCAGTGCGCACCTCACCGCAACCCACGCCTGACCGCCCGCGCCCCCACGGGCCTGGAAGGGCCCCCCTGCCCAGGCCCTGCAGGCCCTCTGCAGGCCCTGCAAGCCTGCGGCGCGCAATTGCTTGTTTCCACCACTGGCGCTCGTGGCAATTGTCCCCCCCCTTGACGAGTGGGAACCCCCCTCGATACACACGTGTGACCTCCACGCAGGCGCTCGCCGCTGCCCCTAGCCCTACGTGGGCTCCATCTCCGCGGAACCATCGTCGCCTCTGCGAGAGCCTCGACCAGCAAAACCTCAGCCTCAAGTGTGCCTGAGGCCTGCGCTCGCCCGCGCCGTGGTGCAGTTCCACTCGATTACGGGCTCGCATCAAGCCACAGTCGTCCGCCGACCGCAGCGGCGCCGCAGAGTCGGCGGCAGTCCCGCCGTCAGCTCGCGCTCGTCGCGCTGCCTGCTCGCTGCGCCTGGACCCCCTCTGTCCGAGCCGCAACGCAGACAATTATCATGCCCTCGCCGACCGACGATGAGACCCCCCTCCCGGCCCTGACGCACGCGTCCACATTCAGCGCCTTTGGCCGCTCCCACCTGTCGCCTGACGATGCCGCCCTCTCCCCGCCGCTGCCCCGACGCGGAGGAACAGCCTCGCCTGATGGCCCCGATTTCGACGGCCATGGCCAAGGCGCCGCCGAGTCGATCCTTCGGATGAGGCACATGGCCGGCGAGCGAAGCAGGAGTCGGCGCCGGAAGCGCGTGTGGAAGAAGCTCATGTGGGTGAAGCAGTCGTGTACGTCCCCCCCTTCGGCGACGATGGTGATGGGGCAGTGCAAGATATGGCGGCTACTCTGGGGGCAATCATGGCGATGGGGTTTGTCCCTGCCTACGGTTCGGACCGCGCGACGGCTGCAATTGGTTCCATCGGTGGCTAATCCAGACTCTTGCAGACCCCGACAACTACACTGACCAGGCGACCTTCCTCGAGAATCTCCAGCGAAACCCGCGCCTCAAGCCTTACGACTTCTGGCCACTCGTCGCCGACTCGACCGTCATATTGCAGCACGTCTGCTCCGTCATCATCTTCGTCGTCTGCTTCGTCGGCATCTTCAACAAGGGCGTGTCCCCCGTCTCCGCCGTGAGTTGGAGCAGCGCCGGGACGGTGCTTGGTTGGCTCCTCTGGGAGCGATGGGTCTCCGAGGAGGAGGAAGTGGATGAGCTCAACAGCAGCGTCGCTACAGTAATAGGCCGGAGCGGCAGCGTCCGGCGGCGAGGTCGCGCAGCCAGCATTCGCCGGCCGCCGCATCCCCTGCGGCTCGAATCATTCCCCTCCACGGGCCAGTCATTGGCACCTTCGGCCGCTCCCTCGGCCGGCAACTCAGCTGCGAGCTCGACTACAAACTTGAACGGTGGCGCAAGGCCGACCCGGTCTACGTCGGCAACCTCGCTAGCCTCGAAAAGCGGCCCCAGTCGACGCTTGACCCCGAGACCGAGCCAGGAGATACTCTCCGAAGACGAGCGTGCCTTTGCATCCGAGGAGAACCGCATCCACCAGCGGCTCGGGACCGTCAAGTCGGCGCTGCTCATCTACTGCACGCTGCTCGGCCTCAGCCCCATCCTCAAGTCGCTGACGCGCTCCACGTCGAGCGACAGCATCTGGGCCATGTCGTTTTGGCTGCTGGCCATCAACGTCTTCTTCTTCGACTACTCGGGCGGCGTGGGGGCAAAGTTCCCGGCGTCGCTGTCCACCAACGCCGCGCTCATGGCCTCGACGGTGCTCGCCAGCCGCCTGCCCCATACCAAGCAGGTCTTCAGCTTGACGCTCTTCAGCATAGAGGTCTTTGGCCTCTTCCCCGTGTTTCGCCGCCACGTCCGACACCGCAGCTGGAGATATCACGTCCTCCTCACCGTGGTCCTAGTCCTGGCGGCAGGCTTGGGCGTCGGAATGGTTCTGGGAGATGCCAAGCCCGGCAGTTGGCCGTGGAAGAGCGGCATCGTGGGCATGATCGTGGGCATCTTGATTGCGGCTCTGGCCACGGGAGGCTGCAGCTGGTGGCTCATTGGGCTACAAAAGTACAAGAACGAGATACGAGGGCCCTGGGACCCGGCGAGGCCCATCATTATGAACAGGACCCGGTGGGACGATAGATGAATCTAGTAGGGAGTGCAAAGCAATGGTTGCAGATAATCATAGTAATATGAGTCGAGGCTCTGGCATCGTCAACGGACATCAGAAGGCTTGACGGAAGGAAGCAGATGCCCCGTGAATTGAATCAACCCATTTTGCTTCGTAGGCAACCCGGCACGCGAGAGCGCGAAATGCCTGACACGCGAACGCGGCGACCTTGCTGGGCTGGGGTGGCATTTGGCCCTTGCGCCGCTTCACGTCTCAACAAATGAAACGCCGCTTGATGGATGGCAAAGGGGCGCCATGTCTCGCAGCGGCTCGGAGGGTTGAGACGGCTCAAGGCAAGGGGGAATCAAGGTGATTTTGAGGAAATGAAGACGTGTCGTCCGAGGCTTGCCTGTTTTGTTATTGTTGGCGCGCCAGTCGCTTGAGCGGAGACCCGACAGCTGAGGGGAGGCAGGGGAGGTTCTCGATCACGCTGGGAGCGAGGGCCCCAATCATTAGGTAGCGGGCAGGGGACCAAGTGGGGTGCGCGGCCCGGACAGTTGGGGCTCGGGGCTTGGGGGCTGATCCGCTGCGGAGCACCCGAGGTCCGGGCCCTCGACAAAACAATGGAACAGCTGCCCAGGAACAGCCAAGCCGGCGACGATCCGATCCGCTGCGGCGTGGGTGATGAAAAGCCGAAGCCGCTAATGTCTGTGCTTGCGCGCCAAGGAAAATCACTCGAGCATCGCCGGCCAGAGACCGAGTCCTCGGCCACGCGCGCAATCGAGTGCCAGCATCGTTTGTGGAAAGCTCGAGCTTTGGGTGAGTTGATGGGGGCCCACGTAATCCTTCGGCCCCATCGGCACTCGATGGCTTTGGCCGTGGCGCAGGCCTGGTCGAGGCGTTGCCGCGATGTGGTTGGTCCGTGGCTTCACCCTCTTGCTGGTTTTGGCTTTGCCGCTCGACAGAAAGCTATATGATTTTTGCCCCTAGAGTCTAATTGATTGAGCCGAGGTCTGAATAGACGAATGGATTGTGCAAGACAGCATGCTGTCAGTCCCGCAGCAACTGGAGCGAGCGCGCGCGCGCAATGTGACTTCGCGCTCCGTAGAAGCGGGGGTGTCGTTCGAGGAGTTGTGACCAAATGCAACTGCCGAGGCAGCAAGGCAAACATCAACGCCTCACGCAGCGGTCAGTGCTCAACATCTTCGACATGCTCGAGCGGCTTTAGGAAACGGCGAACAAACCACCAATGAACCTAGAGCGAGGGAGGGTGTCTGCTTGATCGTCGTGATGCGCGCGAGCAGCTGCTCGAACTGGAGGAGACCCTTGTCGGATCCCTTTGTCAGGTCAAGCGGGTGGCCCAACAAGTCAAGTTGTACCTGTAGATGCGCCCGCCTCCACCCCATCCTGTCCACCGAGACGGCCACCCTTCTTTGGTCGAGGCATCTCGCGGGCTCGCAAACAAGTGGCGTACCGCTACATGTGGCAGTAGCTCGTCCATGTGCCAGAGACACGATCCGGGGCACGCGAGGCAAGGGAGCTTCGCAGCTATGCAGGTACCTGCCCGGCCTGCGCATGTCGGGCTGCCGGTGATGTCACCTCCCCCCCAAGAGTCGCGTCGGATCGTCGCCCCTCCAACACCTCTCAAACACGCGCGCGCCGTGCCCTGGCTGGTTGTTTCTTCTGAGAGGTACGGGAGTGCCATGAGTGCCAATGCCTGCCTAGCAGTCACCCGTCGGCTTGTAGCTGTACCTCGCAGCTGTTTGGGGCAATCGCTGCCCTGGCTGCCACGCCATGCCCGGCCTTGCCTTCCTTGCTCCCGCTTGCTCCCGCAGGCTGCAGCTGATGAGCTCCTGCCGCCACCACTTTTAAGTCCCCTTACCTTCCCTCTGCTCGCCCCCCCCCTCGGCGCGCTCCAACTCCTTCTCCTGCATCAACACCGTCAGTACAGCTTCGCCTGCCTCTGTGTCGTTTACCAGTCCATACCCAATCTTCTTCCAAGCACACGCAAAGCCCAAACCATCCAAAATGAAGTCCACCTTTGTCACCCTCGCTCTTGCTGGCCTCGTCGCCGCCCAGGACTTCGCTGGCCAACCCGACTGCGCGGTATGAAGCGCAGCTCAGCACAACTGAGCTCTCTGAAGCACACCCCTCGATGATGAACCAATTTGCTGATCCGCCGTTGTCCCTTAGGTTCCCTGCCTCCAGGAAGGCATCCCCAAGGTCAACTGCGCGCTCACGGACGTCGCCTGCGCCTGCCAGAAGCAGAGCGAGCTCATGGGCGTTGTCGCCACTTGCATCCTTAGCAAGTGCTCGGCCTCCGATATCCCCAAGGCTCAGAGTGCCGCCGCGGCTGCCTGTGCCAAGATCGGCACGGCCTCTGGCTCGGCTACTGGCGGTACTGCTCCTGCCACGGCCAGTGCCTCTTCAACTGGAGCGGCCACTGGCACGGCATCTGCTTCTGCCACCACTGCCTCAGCAACTGGCACCGCTACCGCGACTGCCTCTGCTTCAGCGAGTGGCTCCGCGAGCGCGTCTGGCATCGTGACCATGTCCGAGTCTTCCTCCTCCGCCGCTGCGACCATGTCGGGCTCCAGCGCCGCCTCTGGCACCGTCGTTCCCAAGACTACCGCCAGCGCCGGCGTCGCCGGTGCCGGCCCCGCTGCCGGTGCCCTTGCGGCCGTTCTGGCTGCTGCCATGGCTCTGTAAACGCCGCCATCGGTTGGCAAACGCCATATTGTTGCGGGGAAAATGGGCAGCATGTAATGGAAGATGGGATGAAACAAAGGGACGTGGGCCACAGAATGTGGACAAAATATGGCTTTTGGTGTCGGGAAATGTCGTTGGGGTATTTAGGACAATTAATACACCCACCATTGCCAATACTGCGATTCACTGATGGTGCAGCGCCAGACGTCTCTCATAACTCATATAGTTGTCATCCACTGCCAAACCGTGCCTAGGTAAGCCATGAGCCAGTCATGGCAGCTTCGGACGACTCAACCGGTACCCGCCGTTTCGACATCTTGTGTTTGCGACTTGGGAAGGTCTATTTCGATGATCCACGGCAACTGCGTCGGGCGATAACGTATATTCATGATGGCGGCATTGACGAAAAGGGTCTGCATTCCTTGCTGCAAGTGAGTCTCGTCCGATGTCAGGTCGACGCGGACTCCCCTCTGCTTGCTCAGCTCAGCCAGTCTCTTTACGTTGTCCTCGGTCATGGCCGTCCCTTCAGCGCGAGTCGTGGGCCTCAAGCCCCTGAGTGACATGAGGTGCGAGCTGGCGGCATCAATGACTGTATCGTGACTCGGCACACAATCCGAGGCCACGGGCGTCCAGGTGGCGAGGTAGGCACCCCATGCCTCGTGGATGTGGCCGAAGCAGTGGATCTGGGGCCGGGCGCGGTGGATGGCACTGAAGAGGGAAGGACAGCCGGAATGCACAGGGCGAGAGAGGCCGGCCTTGTCCAGGACGCCGTGGGGCGGGCCATGGGTCATGGCGATGTCGACACCGGGCGGAATGGCAAAGTCGTGGGTGCTGTCATACTGGAACGCCCAACGGCCGTACGAAGGCGTGTTGGGACTCGCGTAGACACGCAGTAGGCCGCCGTTGCCAAGGCTAAAGTCGTATGTCCCTTCGGTGAGATACCGGACGCCGTCGACCCGCGCCTCGCTGATGATCTCGAGCACTCGCCGCGGCGTCTCCGTGTCGGACTCGCTACCGCTGCTGTCCCAGAACGGCTCGTCCAGGGCTAGGTCATGGTTGCCCGCGATGACGAGCTTGAGCGGCGCCCGAATGGCGCGGAGCATGGAAAAGGTGGCCTCGAACTCGGCGATGGAGCTTCTCTTCGTAAGGTCGCCGCAGTGAATGGCCACGTCGGCCTCGGGAAGAGGGTCGCGGAAGCCGGTTGGGACGCGGAGCAAGTCTCCTGTGGCGATGTCGTCGTCTGTGTCTGCGTCGTTGGGTGCTCTGACGTGTGGCTGGCGGCCGTGCGTGTCGGATATGATGAGGATCTTGGTCTTGACTCTTGCGGTGGATGCCATTGTCCTGCCTGCCAAGGGGGTCGAGGGATTGCGAGGAGAAAGAATTTAGAGATGTAGAAAGGAAGTCTGGTGACGGTGGCTGGGACGACGTGCTTGACTCTCATCCGTAGTCGTACACGCTGATGGGCTGCCTCTATGCAGGCTACCATCAGGTAGCTCGAGTCTCGAGTTGCTGCCTACCTGTACATGCAGGCTGTCTGATGTTTGGATTGGAGCCGTCAGCGACAGACTTCCCTGGCGTGTCATGGAAATTTCTCACGTCAATCATGTGTCAACGTTGAGATTCCAAAGTTTCCTTGGTGAAATACTCTAGTGTCCCTACGGTGGTCGGCTGCCTGGTGGGGTCTTCCCTCGGCTTGGTGTTGCGCAACGCCTTTCCGATCTCCAGAATCCAGATCCCTGCACCTCTCTCACTCCTGCACCAGACTCCACAACTGCTGCTTCCCGTCAACTCCCGCCATTGCTCTCGCACCTCGCAATCTGCTCGTCGCCGTACCAATGTCATCCCAGGCCGCGCAAGACGTGCCGATGGCGTCGTCGCCTCCGCCCGCGGCGCCCGCGGCGCCCGCGGCGACTGCCGACGAAGAGCCCATGTACGGAGGCTACTCGCGCTTCGAGATTGAGCTCGAGGTATGTCCGCCCGTTCGCTACCGACACTCCGAGAAGATGAATTCAGGATTGTGAGACCTGTTTTCCTAGGTTCGTCGCTGACTCGCCGCAGTTTGTGCAGTCGCTCGCCAACCCCTTCTACCTCAACCACCTCGCCTCGCAGAAGCTCCTCACGCAGCCAGCTTTTGTCGCCTACCTGGCCTACCTGCGGTACTGGGCGCGCCCGCCGTACCTCAAGTACCTGACGTACCCGGGGCCGACGCTGCGCCACCTCGAGCTGCTCCAGGAGGAGCGCTTCCGGCAGGACATTATGAGCCCGGACCTGGTGCAGCGGCTGGTGGAGGACGAGATGAGGGCGTCGGTGCAATGGCACCGCGAGCCGTGAGCCGTGAGCCTGGCACCAATTCATCACGCTAGCACAACAGCGACTACGAATCTACTGTCCTGGTGATGACGCCCCCTCAGGATAAACGCTTCAGTCAGACTCGGCATGTCACGCGAAGCCGAGCGGTCAGCACGCAGATCTTGCAGCAACGCAAAATCTTTCTTTCAGAAACACCAAAAGGCCCAAGACCAGAGGCGCAAAGGTCGCTCGAGTATACATATGAACCATATCTTCAAACGCCAACCAGATCCCATACCATCAAACGCCAAAGCCGGACAACGCGCCACACGCTCCGTATCCCCGCGGACCACCCCTAGTTCTCGCGCCACCGGTTCCCGCAGGTCATGCACTTGTAGAAGCTCGTCATGGGCTCGTCGGCACTGCGGATCTGGACCTGGAAGAAGGCGGCCTCGTCGCCGTCGCAGTTGTCGACGGGGCACTGCACTGCGCCCTTTTGCGCATTGTCCCAGGCGCCGGGCCCGCCAAAGACGTCCTCCTTCTCCTTGCGCTCGTAGACGCGCCGCGAGAAGACGGGCTCGGTGATGGTGTGCTCAAAGGGACACGTGCGACACTCGAGGCGGTTAGTGCGCATGTTGGTGAGGGAGACGGTGAGGATGTTGGCGCAGTGCGGGCAGACTGATTGTGCAAGGCCTTGTTAGCTGGTGACTGTCCGGGGGGTTTTTGGAGGAGGGAGGCCCGGGCCGTACAGAGCAGCATGGTGGCTGGGTCGCTCTCCCTGGAGCTGGGAGAAAGCCGTTGTATGACGAATGTGTGTATGTAGATGCAGTTGTTTCCTTCGCAGGGCCCGCGCTCGAGCGCTGCTGGTCGTCGTCTCGTCGTCGGCGGCGGCGTTGAATACAGGTTCAAAAATTCCCATCGCCATGGTCAAGCTCTGGCAAAAAGCCATGGCTTCGTGGTGGGTCCACCTCAGTCTAAACCCGGCCCCGCTGGAGAGGCCCGACGTCAGGCTGCGCAGCGCTCCACCGCCAGACGCACCCCTGAGCTGATGAGCCTTGTTGCAGCGCCGTGGCCCCTCCATACATGGCTGAGGCGGGTGCATCGTCCCGCATCACTCTGCGACACCGCATCAACAAGAAACTCACAACTCACCTCACACCGCCTCGCACCGGCGCAACTCGTCCGACGACTCGCGCAGCTGACTCTGCTTCAGCTTGCCAGCAGCAACTCCCAAGCCCTCACCGACCCCCGCGACGACGAACCTCAACGCCGGCCACAGCAGCAAACGAGATGGCGGCCGAAGAAGAGCACGAGGTGAGCTCCTCCGCTGGCGTCTCCCGTGCAAAATGAAGCTTCCGAGCAGCGACTGACCACGTCAAACGCACGCAGGGCGCCTCCGTCAAGGAGCTCCTCATCGAGGCCTGCCGCCGCAACAACACAGACCTGCTCAACGAGCTGCTCGCCGACAAGCCCGACGCCGAGATCAGTGCCCTGCTCAACGGCACCACGACCGTCATGGGCAACCACCTCTACCACGAGGCCGCCTCGCACGGCAACTGTACGGCGTGCCCCCTCCCCCGAGACGAGAGTGAGTGTGATGCTGCGGCTGCATGCTAATCAGCTAGGCAGACGAAATCATCGACCTCCTCCTCGACCAGCCCGCCTTTGAGTGCGACCCCGTCAACCGCCTCGAGGGCGACACGCCGCTGCACACGGCCATCCGCTGGCTCAACGCCGAGCCCCCCGCCCAGCGGCCCTTTGGCCGCGCCCTCGTCGACATGATGCTCGAGGCCGGCTCCAGCCCCCGCCTGCGCAACAAGGGCGGCCTCACCCCCGTCCAGCTCGTCGACCCCGCCAACCACGACCTCCGCGACCTCATCCGCCAGCACGAGTACGCGAGCCAAAACGCCGGCGACTTTGTCAACGCCGTCGAGCCCCACGGCAAGAGCACGCACAGAACAGCAGCGGCGGCGGCGGTGGTCCAAGAGCAGGAGAGCGACGACGACGCCGACTTTAGTGGCAGCGATGACGAGGAGCGCGCCGAGTGGGAGCGGAGGAGGAGGGAGAGGAAGCACAAGGCCTAGATGACCACGTCGAGGGCTGTGCCTGCAGTGATTTACCATGAACGAGTCGAGGACTACGGACGGCGTTGAGCGTGCCATTTACACGTACCTGCGAGAGACCAGGTAGGGGGACACGGTCCCAGGGCATGACACCACATGAGCAACTAGACCTGTGCGCGAGACGTGTAGATAAGAATTGCCAAAGCATATTTTACTAGGTCTGATTTCGATACAAAGAATGAGGGTATATAAGATCTAGGTACTGCGGTAATCAAGTCGCCCCCGTAGGTGCCTTCCACAGACTCTCGAGTCCGTCATTAACATCATCAGTCGTATAGTGGTATGCCAATAGGAGACCTCGGCCCATCGTAGGGGAGCCCCCGCCGCCAGAGATGCAATCAAGGAGCCGTCCCCCAAGGCTATTGTCCTCAGAGCGCGGACCACACCACCACGATGGAAACCGCAAGAACAGTCACTGCGGTGCTCAGCGGCCGCACTCCACTCGCGGCTCCTCTGTCCTCTTCGATATAGGTGACATTCTGCAGCCGCTTCATACTCAGCTCCGAAAGCCGGCCACCGGTTCCGAGTTCAAACAGTTCCTTGCCGAGCTGGCGCAAGATATTAGTCGAGCGACCAGCGGGGCACATGACGACTTCCCAACCGCCGCCCTTTGGGACGATGAATGTTGACTTTTGGTCGTCAAAGGCGAAGCTGTAAGCGTCGGGGCACACGGCCTTGACCAGTTTGCTGTACAGAGAAGGCTTGCAAATGTTGGGGTCGTGGTACTTGCCCACGCAGCAATCTTGGTCCGAGTTGGTCGCCGCGCAGGCGCTCTTGCAGGGAGAGAAGGGGGGCCGTTGCACGTTGTCGTCTGGGTACGGGTAGATGCCATCCCCAGGCTTAGTGGGAGGAAAGGCGAGGTTCGGCCACGGACACCAGCCGCTGACGCTCTTATTCGTCTCATTGGGCTCGAGGGGGACGGGAAATGTCGAGTTGGCATAAAAGGTGCCGGTGAGCGTTTTGGCGTACAGCCAGCCAGGGGTTGCAATACATGCGCAATTTGTTAGGTTTGGAGGGATGTATGTCGTATTCTTTGCTGGAATGGCATTGATACCAAGGGGAAGATTGTAGCCATCGACGAGAGAAATGTCATAAAAGGTCTGCATGCCGCTTACGCCGCCGGCAAGGTTGAATTCGGCGAGAGTCGCTGGCGGTGCTCCCTGGACGTACACCGTTAGCATTTGTTTCTGATGTTTCAATCTCCACGGCAGGCACTTACACTGAACTCGCAGTCCAGCTTCGAGAAGCAGTCGCCCGTCGTGCAGGCGCAAGAGTTTCCGTTGACTGTGCAGTTTGTCCGACCCCAAACTCGGCCCTGCCAGTTCGGACTGACCCATAACGTCCTGTTCTTGCCTGGTTCGAGCCCGAAGCCTCCAGTTCCGGGGCCGGTGCCGGCTTGAGTGGCCAGTCCAGGCCATATCATTGTGTCACAATTGTTCGTGATGACGAGGGAAACGCGGCCCTCGACTTCGTCAGGCGGTCCCCGTTTTGCTGGCGCCTTGACTCTGTTGTGCTGGAAGAAGTCGGCCTGCCCGTTGCGCTTGATGACGGGTATGACGGGTAAGCGCCCTGATTGCGCACCGGGGAGCAGTGAGACGAATGTGATGGCTATGAAGAATAGCTGGTTGACGGAGCAGCCAAGCTGCGACGGCTGATGCATTGTCTGAGCATAGGGAAACATGGTCTCCGTCTTCTTCCAGCCCGTATTGGAGTGTATAGAAAGTTAGGTATGGCGGTATCAGACGGCAGACCCCAGAGGGGCGATGTAGTGAATCAAGGCCTCAAAGATGCGTAAACGTCAGTGCACAGTTGGCATGGCGCGCAACTCTGGAGCGTAGCAGTCTCAAATCGCCTCTATCGAGCGCCGTGCCAAAGCTTCGTAAGAAGTCGGAGTCGTCAGACAATTGTCTGGGCCAGCCGAGGCGCTTATAAGAGACGAGGTCCAGTGTGTGTTGCAATGATTGGAAGACACTCTCGGCGCCCAGCACCAGAACCTGTTCCACCCCTGTCGTAGAGGTCGCGTCAGAGGCGGCGTGAGCAAGGGGCCACAGAGCTATGATCCGAGGCAAGCGATTTCGGTGAGGCAAGCGGCGAGCGCTGGTGTTGAAGAGAAATGACCAATGGAATACGCGGTATTCGGTAGCAGGTTGAAACGATGGAGCAGTTCAGGTTCAAAAAGAATAAGTCAAAAGAGGTTCTGATGGCCCGGCCAGCAGGACATGAGTTGAATGATGCGAATTGCAACACACGCGCAGCGCGGCCACGCTGGGCGGGCGCTTCTGGCGTGTCTTGCCAAGGCATGGAATCTGGACATCGAGGTATGACGCAGGAGCGAGTGGCTGTCTCAGTCCCGTGTGGGAGGGTGCGCCAGGGTCCAGGAACGCGCCTGCCCCCATCCATCCAATCCCTTCCCCATCAGGCATATCCTTACAAGCCACGAGCCTGCTCCATCTTCCATCTGTGGAGGCAGGCAAGATCTGGGCGCCATCTCTCACGCCGTGCCTTTGCTTGTCTTACCAAGACGGCAGCACTTATCATGGGTACCGCGACATCATGTGCAGCAAGGGCGAGCCAAGGTGGCTGATGACCGTTCTAATTAGCGTCAATTCATTTGTCTATCGACGTCTCCAATCATAAGACCCCTTCCAAGATAAGATCCGTCTCTCGAATAGCAAGGTAAAAGGCTTCGTCATGCTCACGTCCGTACCTGATGGCGGTACCACCTCATGATCTCCACTCCCATCCTAACCCGTTGCCCGTCTTCTCATCGCCGCACCTCGGCTCAATATATCCAGGCGTCGCTCTGTATATAGCCTCATGTCCTCGACAGGTGACGGCCTCGACTGCAATCCATCCACGCACGTTTTGCTAGGTATCATTTTCGGCTCGAGATGAACATGCCGCCCTCGAGTGAAAGCGGCGAAACTGTAAAAGTCATCACCCTCTTCCTTTGGCGTCGGTTACCTGAAGCGCGCCCGGCAGCGACCCATCACCTCGCCCTGGCACACCAGTTCGGCGCTGAACTCGGAGCCGTCCAGCGTCAGGTAGATGTCGAAATAGACGCGGTAAAATGTTCCTTGAGGCGTGTCCATTCTCTCAAAGTCCTTCTCGAGGTTCTTGCGCGACAGATCCGATGTGAGCGTGACGACTTCCTTGATACCTAAAGGAGAGTGTGAGCAACTTCAACGTGTCTCGTCCAACTGGTCAAAGACTTACGTGGATCCTTGGTATACTCGGGGCAGACATCGTCGTCGCAGGCAAATAGCACATCTTCGTACATGAGTGTGGCGCCGGGGGCAACTTGGCGGAAGAAGGACACCTTGACGGGTTCGCCGTTCTTGACCTTTTGGCCTTTTTGAACAAAAATCTGTCGCGTAAACTTGCACCGATCCTTTCCATCCAGAGACGGCACTCGGTAGGCCTCGGGGTGGTACCCTTCCTTAAAGGGCTGCAGAGTGGCCATGAGGTAGTGCCGACGAGCAACACGGTGCGTGATGATTCGCTCCGTG
The DNA here is from genome assembly GCA_024340015.1 of Tolypocladium ovalisporum. Taxonomy (NCBI): domain Eukaryota; kingdom Fungi; phylum Ascomycota; class Sordariomycetes; order Hypocreales; family Ophiocordycipitaceae; genus Tolypocladium; species Tolypocladium ovalisporum. The sequence continues at coordinate 105,159 of JALHBZ010000208.1, read as the reverse complement.
ATGCCGGCAGTGACGGCGCCCTTGACGATGGCGGCCACCGAGTCCATGGGCCTGACCACCTTGGACTGGAACTGCGGAGGTACGTGGAGCTTGATCTGCTGGAAGAGGTATTCGGACGCACCAAAACCACCGACAACCAGTATGTTCTGTAGCGTACGGTTCTGGGCCTGGATGGCAATAATCTGATTTCGCACCAGCTCCAGAATGCGGTTCACGACGGGCTCGAAGCACTGCAGAATCTCCTCGTTGGTAAAGGTCATGTAGCCCTCCTCGATGCCTGCCTCTGGGAACTCGGCCTCGATACCGACGTCAACGGCCCATTTCTGGCCGTTGTTGCGGAAATCGGCCTTGATTCTGTTCTCAAAGTCCATGATGCACTTGGCGTAGACGCGGCCGGCAGTCTTGGAACCGTCTGGCAGCTTCATCTTGCGAATCTTTGTGCGTAGGATGTTGCTGAAATTGCGGTTCAGGGCCGTGGACCCGCAGGAGTCGCCAGATCCAGCCGTGCACTCGGCGACGGTGAATGGGTTCTCCTCTTCGACTTCATAGGCAATCAGATCGACGGTTCCACCACCGCAGTCCACAATCAAGACGGCGTCGTGGACCTTGAGGTTCAAGAGTCCCGTCTTGGAGCAGAACAGGGCGGCAGCTTCAGGCTCGGAGACCAAGGTTAGGCGATTGTCGTTTTCGTCGCGAAGGAATCCGGCCTGGATAGCCGCAGCTCGCGTGGCAGCCTTGCCGGCATCGTTCCAGATGGCGGGCACGGTCAGATAATACCGGATGTTGCGCTCCTCTCGGTTGAACACCTCACCCAGAGTCTTTTGCAGCGCCGTGCGCATTGCCTGTCGGAGCTTGAAGAGATAATCGGCAGCGACATCGATCTCGGACTTGCCCGGCGGCAGAGGGGGCAGGTTGATGGGGTCGATGTAGGTGTTGCCGCTGAGCATTAGCTGCAGCTTGAACCATTCCACCTTTTGCACGCCAGGCTTGGGATACCCAGTCGGTGCAAGGGCGTCGGCGATATCGGGTCCCCAGCCCACCACCTTTTGGTACTGATCGTAGTAAAGAACAGTCGGGATCTGCGTGCTTGTTGTTAGTCTCGATGGCAATTCTGCACATCCGCGCGGTGCGACCAACCTTTTGCTTGGTGTATGAGCCAGCGCCTGGCCATTCGGAGATGATGTCCTCCTTGGCCTCGTTGTTGGTCGCAAATGCAAATGCAACGCCAGAAAAGGTGGTACCCTGGAACGAGATTAGTCGCGTATCACAACGAGATATCGTGCTCCATGCTCGGTACTGACAAAGTCGATGCCAACGATTAGCTGGGCCTTGCTCTTGCTGGCACCCTCGACCTCGGCGGCTGGGTTGGTCCGCTGAAACTGCTGTGCGATGGGGCCGGGCGGCGGCGGTCCGCCTGGAGGATAGCCAGCCTGGCCACCGAAGCCTGGTGGACCACCGGGAGGCGGAGGACCTCCCATCGGAGGCGGCCCTTGACCCATGGGAGCCATGTTGGGCGGGTAGCCGACGGGGGCGTTGGTGTTGATGGGAGGCGGGCCTCCAGCCATCTGGCTGGGCGGGGTGCGATTGGGGCCCTGGTGCGGGCTGGCGCGGTCAACGGGCGCGCCGGGAGGCCCTTGGGGATAGTTGGCCGAGTAGCTGGGCGGGCGATTGCCTTGCCCCGGGTGATTCATGGGGAGACTCGAGGTCGACGACGAGGCGCCGAGGGGAGGCGTCTGGCCGGGGTGCGGGAGCTGGTGTTGAGGTATTTGGCCTGGCGGCGGGGTGCTGATGGGGGGAACCCCGTCGGTGGTCTGGATGCTTGCGGCTGATCTGCGTTTCCCGAACCCGAAGCCTTTGAGGCGGGAGTTCATAGAGCTCATATGGAACACCGGGGAGAGGGGCCGACGATGCAGGAACTCGGATCAGGACGAGCGAGGCGAAGGAAGCCCTACAGCCGCAAGGACTGGGTGGACTGTGGGGAGGAGGCGTGAGGAGGAAGAGGGAGCCTGGACGAGGACGAGGACGACGAGTCGGGTCAGTCAGAAATTAGCAGTCCAGCAAAACGAATGGGGTGGGCTGCTCGGGCTCGCTGCTGGCCTGAGCTAAGCCGCAGACAACGGGGCCCGGGGGGGTGCTTTGGTGGGCTGCGAGATGCAATCGAGGCCTGTGATTCGAGCCTGCGAGGGCGCTGCGAGGGTCGATGGTGGCTGAAGAGCTGATGCGTGCAGCGACAGGGACTAGGTACAGCAGCAGCGAGAAATACGCCGGGGCAAGGCTGAGACGACAGCGCACGCAAGAACTGAGCGAGGGACGGGAGGAGGGTGGAGGTGGAGGCGCAATGCATCGGATGACGGCTTGGAGACGACGATGTGTGTGCGCTGCGGTACGTGCGGCTGACCTGGCGGGGTTGGAGCCGGTCCCTGGGCAGTCCTACCAGGACTGACGCTTAGACGATGTACAGCCCAAGGTACCTTACCTTAAGATTATTACGAGGTACAGCAATACCTACGCTCCCTCCTTGGATTGGCGTCCGGGTGTCTGCAGATGGATAAGCATCTCAAGGCGCAAGGTTGAGCTGTTGGACGAGTCCCGTTGGTCTCGACGACTTGGCGTTTATCGATACGAGGGGACTTGCACACACCAACCGCAGCACGCCGCAGCCCACTCGAGCTACACTTACGCCTTCGCCGCAACTGAACACAGCGACAGCCGGAGTAGAACACGGGTCGCAGGGCACTATGAGTACTATCGACCATGGCCTTTTTTTCGCCGCTGGATCTGGCAGGTGACGAGTCATAGGCCTGGATGCAGTAGGACTTGGGATTGAATCTAGGACTCGGAGCGTGTGGGAGGGGTTGCAACGCGGAAATGAGCGTTGCCAGGCGGGGAACGACAGAGCGGCAGGAAATGGACAGGGGCCGTACTCGTAAGTGCCAGGCCGAACCCCAGGTTGCGGTAGTACTCGTCATCTCCGAATGAAGGCTGCAAACGTTATTCAGATGCTCTTTTATCAAGCTCTTCACGACGGTATTCTAGGCACAAACTCCAATCGCCCTTGCGTCATGGATTGATCGTTCTTGAAGGACTTCGTCTGGCCCAGAACTCGAGAAGCCAAGGTAATGCCATGGCAAGGAAGTTCAGCAGCGTACCCCAAGGACGAGCAGGCCTCGTACATTGGCCCGTGACAAGCACGGAAGACGGGGAAGCCATCGCCAGGAATGCCATGTGGTCGGGCTGCAATGGCACCCAACGATGGCGACAGTGGACGAACAAAAACGCCCATCTTTTGAGCGTACTTTTGTGTCTAGCCTGGACCCTTGATGCGTTGGTAAAGAGGCTGAGTCCTGTTGCACCGCCTCCTTGAGGCTTGCCTCTTTTTGTCTCGGCGACAGGTCCCACCCCGCCGGCTAAGCCCCACGTCAATCATCCCATCCCATCCACGTGACCTCCTTGACGACTTGAGTATCCAGATTTGGCTCGACCTCGACAACGATGAATTGATTTCATGTCAGTGTAGGCAACAAGCTCTCCACATGGAAATATTGTAGCCGTGTCCGTGCCGAGACCGTGAGGGTGGTGGCGAATACTGCGTCGACGTTGACCTCATTCAAGTGCTGCGAGACGAGACCCGGGCACCGGGCGACGTTTGTTTCGGTGCTGGCAGATTGCTGTGCGCGACAAGCCTTTTGTCACTTTCATCATATACTCAACTCAGCTACGCACTTTGAGCTCGTACAGTTTTGATTCGTGGGAAGAGGAAGGGCGGCATTGCAACGCCTTTGCTCTCCCATCGTTGTTAAAGCAGGGTAGCTCAGCGAGTGCCTGCGCTCGGGGTTTGAACTTTGAGTACTGCCATTCGATGTCGTCTCTGAAAGCCATCACTTTGGTGTCTGGTCCAGCAGGAGAGCATTCTGTCAACGCTGATCAGCGGCAATTTGCACTGCGAATTTCAGCTCGACCGATTGTTTATCTATGCGTCGGAGTACACCTCTCAGCAAGGGCCTTTGGAAACGCCATTCGATCGAGTACGTCATGTGAGGTGCGTGTACCAGCAGGCTGCCGCTGAATCTCTGCGTTGGCTGAGCACGTTCTGAAGCATTGGCGAGTCTGGCGCCAGGGTTTGCAGGCCAGGATCGTCGGAACAACACGGTTCTGACGCTGCCTAGACTGACGGTTGTGGCATGACCAATTTGCGAAATGGGATTGACTCGAGATCGGGATGAACCGTCCTATACGAGTCGTTGGCTTGGTGAATGAACTGCTCACCAGTGGCAGGTTGGGTGAGGTGACCAGTTCCGACTCCGCGAAGGATCCCCATAGAAAATCCCCAAAAAGCGGGATTATAATTCGAGTCGGACCTATTGTGGCCTGCCCCCGAATTCGTCCCCATGGGCCATGGACCCAGTGGCTCCACCGCACGTCATTTGCAATGCGCTGTGGCATCTTTGTCGTCTGCTGGCCGGGAAGCGCCGGGGAACCATGTTTGTGGAACACCGTGGGGATTGAAGAGGGAACCCGGGGCGCGAAGCTGCAGAGAAAAGCTGGCGAGCAGGTTGTGAGCATCAATTGAGAGAGGCATGGTGGAAAAGAACATGTCGGGCCCGTGGCCAGTGGCTAATAGACCCCCCCTGCTCAGTGACGGGCCCAGCCGAAGCCGCCAGAGACCGGTGGTGCAACGTTGGCCCAGGTGAGCCTTTCGTAGCCTGAGGACCACGACGAGAGCGCGACAGAATGCCCGGTCCGCCACCAAACTCTCCCTGTATCTGGCACTGCAGATAGCCTGCACCTGCTTCCCGTCCTGCTTCCGTCCACACCGATCAGCGACACCGGCAGCAGCACATCGAGCTGCGGCGTCTCGACCGATTCGTGCTCCCAAATCCTTGGCCAAATTCACGGAGTGTTACGGGTGCAATTGCAGCGTGCCGTCGGCCGTCTCTCGGGCAGATCTCACGCGGCCGGCGCGCACGGAGTGGCCGCGACTGCGAAATAGCAGGTGGAGTGATCTCGCAGCCCACGTCTTCGTCGGAAGACATTCAGCAGCAAAGCCACCTACCTCGAGGGGCAAAGGTCCAAAACGGCCCGTTTCTCGACTGCGCTGGACCTTGGGGGAGGATTGCTCGGGTCACTGGCCTCCCCGCTCGCTGGGCCAAAGCCTCGCTGGCGCACCAGCAGCAAAACACCGGCACGACGTCGTCTCCTGGTGAGCAAGGTGTGGGCGTTGGCGCCATCTGGCGCCACGGCCTGGGGAAGGATGCAAAGGCCATGGGCCGCTGGCGCTGGGGTGGCATTCTGCCAGCCGTCGTTCTGGCCATTGTGGCAATTGTACGTACAGGTATCGCAACTCGTCACTGCCCAACTTTGCTCCCGCCAAACTCAAAGGTCGAGCGTTTTCGACAGACGCCGTCGAGTAGTGGCACGCGCTGCAAGCCACCACATGTTCTCCAGCCCACCCAAAACAGCAGACGGCGCTAATGGAAAGGCTCTCGGCGATTCTTGACGCTCCCCCCCGCAACAGGCCCCAGCCCAGCCCCACCTGCATCACCATCATCATCGCCACACCCGCTAACTCTACTGCCCAGCTTGCGCACCTGGTGCTCCACGACGCCAAGCTGCTCTTGCTCCAGCTCCCGTCGCCCGACTTCTTCTTCTTCCACTCGCACCCCCCATTCCTCTTCAAACCTCGCTCATCGCCATCCGCTCAACTCGAGCCCGAATCACCAATCTGCTTGAAGCCAGCTCCCTTCCCGACCTTGCCGCCAGCCTCTCATCCTCTCACCATGGCCTTGGCCTCCGAAACGAAGCGAGTCGTCTCGCAATTTGACTTTTCTGACGATGATGTCAACGTACACGTCCGCGAGTTCTTGCAACAAATGGGTAAGTTGACACGCCTTGCTTTCAATGTCGCGACGATGCTTGCTCTCTGGTTAGCGCTACGTCACTCCCTGTGCTCACACAATGGCAGGCGATGGGTTGGAAGCCGACGGCACGAGTCTTAGCCAAATCCCGACGTACGTCACAGGCGTCCCCAATGGCACAGAAAAGGTAGGCCGCAATCGCATGTCCCAAATTGGCGCATCTTCAGCGGCTAACGAGCGTCCGTTGCAATTGAGTAGGGCTTGTACCTGGCCGTCGACCTTGGTGGCACCAATTTCCGCGTGTGCTCCATCATGCTCAATGGCGACACCACCTTCAACCTGACGTACAACAAAGTCGCCATTCCCAAGGAACTCATGGTAGCCAAGACCGCCAAGGAGCTTTTTGCGTTCCTGGCCCAGCAAATTGAGCTCTTCCTCCGCGAGCATCACGCTGACCGCTTCGAGAGCCACGTGCGCCGGCGCAACACCGCCAGCACGCCTCTGGGATACCGAGACGAGCTCATCTTCCGACTCGGCTTCACCTTTAGCTTCCCAGTCAAGCAGCTCGGGATCAACAAGGGCCTTCTCATCAGATGGACAAAGGGCTTCGACATCCCGGACGCGGTTGGCAAGGATGTGTGCGCTCTGCTCCAGGACGCGATTGACAGGCGGCACCTCCCCGTCAAGGTGGCTGCTCTGGTCAACGATACCGTAGGAACGCTCATGGCGCGCTCGTACACCTCCACTGGCAAGCACCGGTCAATCTTGGGCGGTATCTTTGGCACCGGCACCAACGGTGCTTATATTGAGAAGACGGACAATATCAAGAAGCCAATCGAGGGCGAGTACGATACGTCGACCGGCGAGATGGTCGTCAACATAGAGTGGGGCTCATTTGACAACCAGCTCAACGTGCTTCCCTCGACTCCATATGACAAGACTCTCGACAAGCAGAGCTTCAACAAGGGGATTCAGATGTTCGAGAAACGTGTCTCTGGCATGTTTCTCGGCGAGATCGTCCGACTGGCGATATTGGATATCATGCAGCACGAGGAATCATCTTTGTTCAAGGACATCAACTCCAGCTTCAACGACTTGGGGACCACGACCAACATCAGCCCCAAATCTGGCATGTTCAAGGCCTGGGGCGTGGACAGTTCCATTATGTCGACGGCCGCCTCGGACAACAGCCCCGAGCTGTCGACCCTGCGGCAGGAGCTTGAGAACACTCTGCACATCTACAATCCGTCTCTGGAGGATGCCCGGGCCTTCAAAACGGTTGCCAACGCCGTCGGCCGTCGCGCGGCAAGATTGTCTGCTGTGGCCATTGCTGCCGTGGCCATCAAGTCGGGCAAGCTGGACGACCCTGAAGAGGACATCCTCGATGTTGGTGTTGATGGTAGCTTGGTCGAGCACTATCCCTTCTTCAGGGACATGATTAACGAGGCGCTGGCTGCCATTGACGGCATCGGCCCCGCTGGCGCCAAGAAGATTCGCATCGGCATTGCCAAGGATGGCAGCGGCGTCGGAGCGGCTCTCATCGCGCTCGTCGCCCAGCGCATGGAGAAGCCCGGAGACTTCCTCCGAGACCTAAGGAAGGACATTAAGCGCAGCCTGGAGGCGATGCCGCACCCTGGTACGTCTGTGCTCATCTGCGAAGTATGATTCTGACTGCTAATCAACCCGTAGTTGAGGATACTCCCGTGCCAACGACCGCATTTGCCGTGGGTGGTGCTATCGCCATCGCTGCGGTGATTGCGGCCATCTGGTGGACGAGGAGGCGGTAGGAGACGCTGGAGTGTCTGCTTGTAGTGACCCTTTAAGCGCTTGAACGAGGACAAATTGTATATGTAAAAAGTACTTGTAAATGAAACACTGACCGATTACCTCTACGAGTAGTTTCTTCTGCCAGGTACGTTCGTGTGGCGAAGACTAGATACACGGTCACTCGGCAGGTTTCAGGCCTTTAATTATAGGGTTTCTGCCTATGTAGAAAGCAGATTGTCTTTGGCTGCCTGACCTGCCCTTCATTACTCATCTATGCATGATTGTCCTTTTTAACCCATTTTCCTTGTACGGACTTTCAACTGCCAAAAGCAGCAGCCGGGTACGATCGGTCTCTCTTCTTCCGCGTCGTGGAGCTACTCCTAGAGCTCGTGCCCGATGTGGGCTCGCTGCCGGGTTTCCTGGGCGGGGCCAGCAGCCCAGGGGCCATGTCCACGGGGAGGTCGTTCCACTCAGTGTCCGGCCGTTGTGTCTGGAACGACTGTCCCCTGGAAAGCCCCGGCGGCGGGGTGCTGGCAACGCTGCTGGGGCCCGAGGAGGGTAGCGGCCGGGGCGGAGGAGGGAGGTTCACAACGGCCGCCATCGTGCTGGCCGCGACCGTCCGAGGGGCTGGTGAGGCTGATGCAGACGGCAGCGAGCTCCGCACCGAAGCAGTGACGTCGCGCCGGACGAGCCAAGCAGAATTCGGCCGCAGCTTGAGGTAGTATCCCTGGAGAGCGGGCTCCTGGCGCCGAAACCCCCGTCCCTCGTACCAGTGCAGTCCCTCTTCGTTCTGCGTCCACACGTGAGCCGTGACCGTCTCGACGTCCAGATTGGGATCCGAGACGGCCGTCGCGACGATGTTGTCCAGCGCCGCGTTGATCAGCCCCATGCCGCGGTACGGCGAGAGCAGGCACAGCGACTGTACGTAGAGGTTTTGCGTCGCGGCGCCGGGGTGTTGCTGCTCGAGGCGGCAGACGACCCCGCCGACGACCTTGGGCTCCTCGCCGGCGTGCGCCCAGGTGATGACGCGAGAGAAGCGCGACGAGACGGCGGGGTCGGCAGCGCGCTGATAGAACGAGTCGGGATAGCTCACGGCCAGCAACAGGGCGTTGATGCGCCGCAGAGCAGGCGTGTCGTCGGCCGCGACGGGGCGGATGGAGGCTTCGCGTGGGAGTGTCGCGACGGGAGGCGGGATGGGCGCGTCGAGCGATGGCTGCGGAGGGGAGGCGAGGGCCTCTGCTTCCTGTTGCGGCTGCTGCGCAGCTGGAGGAGCGCCGTTGACGTCGCGTGACGACGTCGTCGAGGTCGGCGGAGGAGCGTACGGCGGAGCGGCGTACTTGGGGCCCCGGGCCTGGAAGAACGAGCGGATCGAGGACTGCGCCGGGGGGGCTTTGCTGGAAGGGAGTGACATGGCACTGCGCGGCCAGAGACGGCGGAAGAAGCGAGGGGAACGAACGGATGGAAGAATCGGAGGAGAAGAGGTGTTCTGAAGCTGTGGTGTAGGAGGCGACGACTTTTGGCTGGGTGTAGGTTGCGATGCGCATGCCTTGGGCCAGGGCCGCCCAGGGGTCTAATCTGATCGCGCCGAGCCCTGAAGATCAGGGTGGGCTGCCTTGGCTGCTTCGTGCAGATGTGGACACGCCGGCTGCCGGCTCTGAACGAGGCAAGCCTGGCGTACGTGCTCCTCGAGGTTGCAATTGGGCCTGTTGGCTTTGATCTTAGGTACTGCTGCTAAAACCTGTTGTTGTTCTTTTTATTTCGGGCTTGTGACTGCGTGAATACGTCGCTGTTCTGGGGGGGGGACAGAATGAAGTTGGCCCTGCTTGTTGATGCGGCGCGCTGCTTCGATTCAGGGACTCGGCTTCTACCAATTCTCTGGTCACCAGGAGGTGCTGCCGCCCGCTGCAGAACCCTCGGCCCCTGTAAGAGGGCTTTTGGGGGGTTGCTGCACTGTAATAGTCACAGCTAGGGGCCGCCTCGCTTCCTTTTTATTTTTCCGAGATCCAGCGCAGATGCCAATGCCCATCCTCGCTCCCGGACCCCAACAAGCTGGCTCTCGCATCAAGGCATTTCCACATCCTCCCTCATCCCGTTCACAGCAAGCTTTTTCTCAAGGCCGCGCTTTTTGGCTGCGCCGGAGCTCCCCTCTGCCCAATGCGATTGGGCTGAACCAGCGCGCATCCGAGCTTCGACTCCTCCGAATCCAACCTCCATCGCCAAAGAGACAGACGACGAGGGCCACACGCCGCTGGACGTCGCCTGATCCACTCGCTGCTGGGCGAGCTCGCGAACGGCATTCTCTCCAGCTTTGCGCTGCGTGGCCGTTGGCGGCGCTACGGTCCACCAGCTCCAGCACCAGCACGAGCTTGCACCACACATCACACCCACCCTTATCCACAGGCCAGCCAGTCGCAGCCGCGCTTGTCAGATTTCCCCGGTCGATAACCTTAATTCCACCCTGTCACTCGGGTCTGGTCGGCATCACCTCACACGACTGCAGTGACACGGGAGCCGGCAGAGCCTCAGCCTTTCACCTCCCAGGACATCCTTTTTCCGGGGGGCGTCCTTTCTGGCAGGGCAAGGAGGCGCCATGAACTCATCCAC
>JALHBZ010000208.1:53358-94732 GCA_024340015.1 Tolypocladium ovalisporum | reverse complement strand
CCCCCCCCCCCCCCCCCCCCCCCGACGCCGTCGCTGTCCCTTATCCACGATGAGTCCATTGGCGCCGCCGTCGATGGAACAGGCGTCGTGGCGACATTGACGGATGCGCTGACACGTTTTTGTTTTCCTTGCTGTCCAGGCCCACGCCATCCTTGACGACGTGCTCTACAACATCCTCTCGGACCTGTTAATGAAGACGCACCGCGAAGAGAAGACGGCCAAGGCGAACACGGCCGCGATCCTGGTCGAGAAGCTGGCTTCCGATGCCTCTGACAGCTCGACGCCCGACTCCAAGCCCGAGGTCCGAGTCGAAACCGACGCCGCCGTCTACGAGGACGGCAGAGTCCTCCTCAAGGGGAACCCGCTCCAGACCACGCAGGACATCATTTGCCCAAAGTGCCACTTACCGCGACTGCTATATCCGACCGACGGCAAGGGGGCCCAAAAACCAGACCCGACCGTCGTCTACTGCAAGAAGACGCCCTACATAGACAAGGCCGGGTGCGACATCTATGGTCAGAGCTGGGTAGCGCCGGGTCCGGGCCGGGGAAAGAAGAAAAAGGACATAAAGTCGGACGGCGCCGACTCGCCTGTTCCGGAGCAGCGACCTCCCAACGTGCTCTCGTTCCCGTCGGCCACCTGCAGCAAGTGCAAGCGCTGCATCCTCGTCACCCGATTGAACAATCACATGGGGTCCTGCATCGGCAACAGCGGACGCAATGCCAGTCGTGCGGCGGCGCAGAAGCTCAACAACGGCGGCTCGCAGCACGACTCTACACCACCGTCCTCGCAAAAGGCCACACCCGCGCCGGGGTCCCGCGCCTCGAGTCCCCGGAAACGCGACGCCGTTAGCGACGACGACGCCGACTCGGACAACAGCCACAGGAAGAAGAAGCTCAAGCCCACCAGCATGAACAAAAAGGTCATCATCAAGTCCAAGCCGACTCTGAAGAAGGACAAGGTCAAGACGTCGTCTCTGCTGAGCCAGGAGCAGAAGCTGGACGAGGCGGGCACCCCCAGACTGACGCCCAACCGGGCGTCGTCGAAGTCGGCGCACAAGGACGGAAGCCCGCTCAAAAAGGTCAAGGCGGCCAAGCCCGTGACGAGCTCGCCCATTTCCAAGAACGGTCGGGATGCCGACGCAGATTCGGAGTCGTCTGGAACCTTGTCATCACCGCCTGCCAAGTAATCGGCAAAGCAGTTGGGCGTGTCGTATGCCACGCCATGCCCTGGGTGCAATGGGCACATTTGAAGCTCAGAAGTGTTGCCCATCGAGGCAACCTAATCAAGGAAGCTCATTGGCAAAGATCACGGCTTTCAAAGACCGCCTTGTCGGACATTCCAGCTGCGCCCAAGGCTGCAGTCGGGACCTTTACCATCACATGACAATGGCACCGAGAGCCGGTCATTCGCAGTCATATCGTGCCCGTCTACGTCCCCCTTTTTCTTTCGACACTTGTACTATTTTCCACACTCTCACTGCATCACACAAGCGGCCGGGTTTGGCTATTCAAAAGGGCAAAGGAGGAGACCATGGCATTTACGGACGGCAAACACAGGGTCCACGGCGTTTGGAGTGTAAACTTTCTCTTTGTTTAATGTTATGACGAGGACGCACTAATAGAACATCCCGGGGGGGAGTGGATTCGCAACGCTTTGCCGCGACTTACGTCGATGCCCTTGTCAGCCCCACGTGTCTTCCGTAACGCTTTTTAGACCCAACCGCAACGCCTCAACACGGCCATGTTATGCAAGCCCATGTGCGCTTTCGCAGCCCATTCACATCCTCACTACGAGTCGTCCTCGCCCTCCAGGACTCGCGCCTGAGTGATCTTGACGTCCTCGACGGGCCGGTCCTCGGCGCCCGTGGGCACGAGGCCCATGCGCTTGAGCGTGGAGAGGCCGTGCTTGACGCGGCCAAAGATGGTGTGCTTGCCGTCGAGCCAGGGGGCCGGGGCGAGGGTGAGGAAGAACTGGGAGCCGTTGGTGTCGGGCCCGGCGTTGGCCATGCTGAGGACGCCGGCGCCCGTGTGGCGGAGGGCCGGGTCGATCTCGTCGGCGAACTTGTCGCCGTAGATGGAGGCGCCGCCGCGGCCCGTGCCCGTGGGGTCGCCGCCCTGGACCATGAAGTTGGGGATGATGCGGTGGAAGACGGTGGCGTTGTAGTAGCCGCGGCGGACGAGCGTGGTGAAGTTGTCGCACGTCTTGGGGGCGTGCGTGGTGTAGAGCTCGACGGTGATGGGGCCCTTTGATGGGGCGGAGGTTAGCTTGCGTTGCCGTGTATGCGGTGGTGGGTATTGCCAAGGGCACATACCATTGTGGTCTCCAAGACAATGTTGGTCGTCATGCTGGGCGTCGAGGGCGCGATATGCCCGTCAATTGAACCTGAATAGCTCGTGTGTTCGCGGCGCCGATGACGATGTTGCGAGTGCTGCGAAAATGGAGGTGGGCTGCACGAGGCTGAACATCTCCAGCCTCAAGGGGCGCCACAAGCCGGCGCAAGCAACCAGGCATCGCCATTGGCCACTCGCTACGAGGCTTCCAAGACCTTCGGAACCCCAACAGGGGACCCCTGTGGAGCCCGACTACAATGACAGCTAGGCACTCCGAATGTCAGTCGCCAGTTTCAACGACGCGAGGGAACAAGCAAAGTGTCACTTTTTGCTGCAGTGCGCTCTTTTTCCGAGTCAATCATTGCGAGATCCGTGCTTGCTGTTCATGGCGGCCTTTTCTGATTGTCTTTGCGTGGGTCTGTGAAGACCGCAACTCGCAACTCGGCAAACTCAAGGTACTGTGCCTAGGCTTCGGCACACCTACGACATTTCCTGAGCGGCCCACACGGACGCCCTGAGAGAAAGCCAACGTCGCTCACACACCACCAGCGAGCCTCACAGTATGGCTGCCAACTCGACCACGCTGGGCTCCGCAGAGGGCATCCTGCAGGGGCTCAATGCCACCTTCAACGGCACCGAGGCGCCGGCGACGGCCCTGGGTTTCCTCCAGAGCCTCGACTTCATGGTGCTCGAGCTCAAGCTGCTCGCCGGCGCCATGGGCATCATCTACCTAGGCTCCCACGCCGCCCTGCGCCGACCGCCCTCGGCATCGCCCGCCAAGAGCAAGAAGCCGGGCGCCAAGGACGACGCCGACGACAACGATGACGAGCGCGTCTCCCAGGGCCTCGAGCTCACCGACGCCATCATGTTCCCGCTGCTGGCCGCGGCGATGCTCATCGGCCTGTACTACCTCATCCAGTGGCTCAAGGACCCGGCCATGCTCAACAAGATCCTGCGGTGGTACATGTCCACCATGTCCATTGCCAGCTTGCTGACCCTGTACGCGCACGGCATGGAGCTGGGCACGTCCCTCGTCTTCCCGCGCTTCTGGCGCGGCCGTGACGGGTCGCTGCGAAGAGCCGACCAGCAGGCCAAGGCTGTGGCGGTCTGCGACGACGCGGGCAACGCCGCCGAGGGAGTCGAGGCCGAAACGAACCCGCTCCCTGGGCCGTTGTCTGTCTTTGCGTGCTCGGCGCGGGCACGCAAGGCGGCGTGGGAGCTTCGTGGTCTTCTGACGAGACACTGGATCATCAAGATCTTCGTGCATGGCGTCTTTGAGGAAAAGGCAAAGATCAAGTTTGCGCACATGATGGCCCTGCTGCTGGCGCTCGCAACTGCCCTCGTCTACTTTTCGACAGAGTCGCCCTTTCTTTCCAACATGCTTGGATACGGCATGTGCTATGGCTCGTTTCTGCTTCTGTCGCCCACGGACTTTCTGATTGGGTCGCTGGTGCTGACGGGCCTTTTCTTCTACGACATCTACATGGTGTTTTATACGTGAGTTTATCGGTCCTGGGAAGCTTCAGAGGGCCATCTGGGTTCGCTAACCGCATCTGCAGCCCGTACATGGTCACGGTGGCCACGAAACTCGAGGTCCCCATCAAGCTGACTTTTAAGGCTGCTTCAAGGAAGAGCATGCTCGGCCTCGGAGACATTGTCGTGCCAGGCATGTTGATTGGGTGGGCACTGCGGCTTGACCTGTGGATCCACTACGCCGGCAAGGTCAAGTACGAGTCTACTGACCTGACGGTTCTCGAAAAGGAGGCCGCTTCTGGCCAAGTGGTGAAGCGAAGCGAGACCAAGCACAAAGAGGTCAAGGCTCGGTACGTCAACGTCAAGGGAAAGTGGGGGGACGACCTTTGGACGCGAGGCACCTTGTTCCTCACGCGGTACCAGCAGCTCCCGGTCGAGCTGGCGGCGGCCGACTTTCCCAAACCTTACTTTTACGCATCCATGGTGGGGTACCTGCTGGGCATGATGGTCACGCTGGCCATGCTCCTCGTCTTCAAGCAAGGCCAGCCGGCGCTGCTGTACCTCGTCCCGGGCGTGCTCGGCTCGCTGGTCGTGACGGCGCTCGCGCGCGGCGAGATGAAGCAGATGTGGACGTACACCGAAGACGGGAGCCTCGACAAGATAGACGTGGTGGTCGACCTCGACGGCGACGGAATGCCTGTTAAGACGATTGGCACGCTGGAGAATGGCGTCGTCGACACAACCAAGGACAAGGATGCCGACAAGAAGCACGCTGAGGAGAAAGAGGCCAAGGCCAAGGCGGAAAAGTCGGCCCAAGAGTCTGCCAAAAAGGGGCACAAGGCCAAGCGGGGCCATCGCGTCTTCCTGCTGTCTCTCGACGCGCCTAGCGATGGCGAGGAGGACGAGTAGCGGGACCTTGGGGGCGAGGGGCATGGGTAGACATTGGCGTTGGGGGCGCCGGGATAGACACGATAGACTGCAAGGACGATTTGCAAGGACACTCAGAGTGCTATTCCAATAGAGTGGTTTCCCTCTGCTCCTGTTACTTTGACGGAGTACTGTGACGAAGGTGAGGCCGAGCCCTTTTCACTGGCAGTGGTCTCGACGGGAGACTCAGCCATGCCTTGGATGAAGTACGATGATCTTGCTACCGCCGAATGCTCTGCCCGGAAGCAGTGTTCGGTAGGTAGCTACCCATAAGGAAGCCCCCATCGGACGCCTCTGGTCCCCAGCTTCTGACGATGGACACACGAACAAGATGCACCTTTCCCATTTCGCTGTCCGGCGTCCTTGTTCGGTACGTGCCGACCTCACCCCCCTCCACAATGGTCTTGCTCAATACGCGAATCTCCCAAATGGGAAGACCAATCCACCAACAGCCGCGTGTAGGAGACGCCTAGGCTTGCCCAAACTTCAAGTCCGGGTTTGCGTAGCTCTGCGCCTCTCGTCTTGGCCGTGGGTGCGCACCCTTCTTGGGCCAAACTCTGTCCCAAGCCGCCGAAGCAACTCGCCCTACATCGCAAGTGCCGGACGGGTTCTACGACCAATAATTGAATCGGACCAGTCGTTGGGTTTCCCCGTTGCAGTGATTTTGCGGCCACTCGCGCTGCCAAAGCCTAGCTTGGGAGAGTGATTTACTGATGATTGTTGTTGGCTTAGAGTCGCGGAATTCTACCTCGTACGGGCACTCGGTTCATCGAACCTGCATTCACTCGGCTTGTTTCTCTCCCATCTGTCAAATATATAGTGTCTTTCATCTCTCGACACAACAAAGGGACAGCTGCTCGACTCCGCATACATGTACGCAAGCTCTACGTCTACATCCGCCGGCACGGATGTCTCCTTTAGTGAACTGACCTACTACACGTTGAGCAGAACACACTGTCAATATGCCGGGATCGGTCAAGGACGGGTGGGAGAGTGACTCCCCTCCTTTTCGCTGGGCGGGCAGTGGGCGAGACACGTACGGGTCTTTCACTCGGCAAGGCGAGACGGGACTGGTCGAGTACAACCTGGCTCCCATACCCATCAAGTGGCAGCGCGATATCTACGCCTCACCACTCTATTCGACCAACAGCGAGCGGAACGGGCACGAGTCTGCCACACCTAGCCCGGTCAAAAGATACTGGGATCTATACGACTCTACCACTCCTTGTCCGGCCAAGAGGGCGCGCGTCAGCTACGACTCTCCCAGCTACTCCCCTCCGTCTCCAAGCTGTCGCCAGCCTTGCCCGGGCAACCCGCCTCGTTCACCTACCTACCAGTCTCCTTCAGCTGTAGACACGCCTCCTTCTCCTTCTCCGGTCGAACGTCCTATCTCGTCAGTCATATCGGTGCCCTCCCCTCTTACTTCATGGTCCAAGAACGAGGACGGCGAGCTAGATGCAGACTTGGACGATGCAGCATTGGGCGTCGAGGTCCTGCACTCGGTGGGAGTCGACGGCTGGGCTGGCGTTGGCGTGGAGCCGTACGACCAGTCCTCGAGGGCAATGGCCGAGGACGTAGCCTGGGCTGCTGAGGCCATGGGCTGGACAGAGGCAGACCAAGACGGCGCTGTAGATGGGGACGCGCCGCTTCCTAGGCTAGACGATACGGGAAGCGAGCACGGAAGCGACAGGCAGGTCTAAGGAATACAGGAGGATGAGTGGAGGGGTCGATCGCCCGACGAGGGATGGAACATGGCAATGGGCGCAAGGCGCGGCAAGTAACGAGATACCTTGCTCATAGATTGTCTGTCTGAAGCTTTCTATCAAGCAGCTTCAGGAGACGCGGCAGATGACAACGGCATAGAATCGTCACTGTCAGTGCGCGTATATCCACGAGTAGTCTGATTTTATAAAGATTCCAGTGACGATACGAATGTTTCTTGCAGCCGCTCCTCGCGTTCTGCTGATGTAAAAGCCAACGGCATGTTACGATGCGCCTCAACATCCCTTCGAAAGTACCCTCGCTTCCAAGCATTATCGCGAGATTCTTTCTTGACAACCGGGGGTTGTCCAATCTGAGCATGCCGTGTTCACCTCTGGCACCTTGAGGATTCATGTCTTGGCTGCTCAAACACAGTGGCTTGCAGGTCCTTGCCAATCTGGACGTACTTTTGAGGGTCGGGGCGAGTTGCCGCAAATTGATAGCGGCGGGCGAAGGACGATGTCGTGAATACGATCGACCTGACACCGAGCGCGTACAGCCGGCCTTTATCATAACCTGGGGATGTTTAGGAGTCAAAGATCAGAGTGTCAGCTTGACAAAAGCCGTCCCTGACCATCAATTCGGGGCGTGGGGAGTTTGCATGGTGGTTCTCCCGTTGGCGGTGGGCACCGGCGCCTGAACAAATGTTATAAAGTCTTGGTTCTCAAGGAGTACATTAGGTTCTTTTAATAAACAGCGTCCAGCGCCCCAAAAGCCCCAAAACCCCGGAGGACAAAGCACGGTGGCATCGCCCATATTCTCGCTCCAGGAGTTTCCCGTCTGCGACTTCGACGAGGTAGGCCCGCGGACTTGCGCGTACGCCCACTGGGGCGGCGCCATCAAGTGTACTACAGGTAGTTGGGGCACCGGTACCATTGCATCGCGACAGGCCCCGGGCGAAGCGGCCACTTGCACGCGACATCATCACCAAGGGCGAACTGGCGTCTCGTAATGATTTGGTAACACATTGCGCCGTAGACTTGCAAATTTGTACGAATGAATAGAGTCTCGCATGGATCCCTCGTTCTGGATCCAATCAATCTCATCTCACTCACTTCGTCACTCACTCACTGAGCAGCAAAAAGGCCGTCTTACTCATACTGGACGCCAACCCGTATCTCGCACGACAATCCATCCAACCTGCAGCCGACACTTGCACCTTGTCACCCCGCGACCTAACCCGCCAGGACCGAGACTCGTACGGCATCAAGTCGTTCGATTTTCGTCTCGGCTGCATACTCGCCCACTCCTCGAGGTACTCTTTCGTCGTTTCGCGGACAGGGCTCTGCGAGCACAAGCATAGTTGGGCAGACTCACGCGGCGTCTGCAATGGGCAGCCAGAGTGAGCCGCTGAGCGCGCCCACGAGCGTCGTCAAGTGGGTGCTCGACACGCGCAGTCTGTGGCCCGAAGCAACCGAGACCAAGCATCTGCCGACCGTGGTAAGTCACCGCAGAGCCGCCCCCCGTCTCCGTTGGCTGCCGCTCGAGCTCACTGCCCTCTAGGCACCGCGGGCCTTTGCCCTCCTCACGCCCCAGGAGCGGACCGACGTCGTCCGCTATTACCACGTCAACGACGCCAAGCTCGCCTTGGGCTCTACGCTGCTCAAGCGCCTCGCCATCAGCACCTACTGCGGCGTCGCCTGGGCCGACGCCCAGTGGACGCGCGACGCCCGCACCAAGCCCGCCTTCCTGCGGCCCGACGGCTCCGAGCCGCTGCTCTTCAACGTCTCGCACCAGGCCGGCCTCGTCGTCCTGCTCGCCGTCCACATGCCGCCCCCGGGCACCTGCATCGGTGTCGACGTCGTCTGCCCGCCGGAGCGCCGCGCCCGCGACCACGCCATGATCGCCGCCGACGGCTGGCCGCACTACGTCGACATCCACGCCGACGTGTTTTCCCCCGGCGAGGCCGTCCGCCTCACGGCCCTGCCCTTTTCCCGCCCCGACCAGCTGCTCGCCTACTTCTACGCGCTGTGGTGCCTGCGCGAGGCCTACGTCAAGATGACGGGCGACGCGCTGCTGGCCTCGTGGCTGCGCGACCTGGATCTGCGCTACTTTGCACCCCCGGGCGAGACGCCGCCCGAGGACCGAGCCCCTGAGATTTGGTTTCAAGGTAACAAAGTCGACGACGTGGACATGAAGCTCGAGTGGCTGCTCGACGAATACATGATCTGCACGGCCGTGCGCTGGGGCGAGACGTCCGAGGGACCCGGCGACGTTGAGGCCAACATGGCTCGGCCGTTTTCCCACCTGAGGATGGACCAGGTGCTGCGCGATGCCGAGGCGACGCATGAGACGAAACAATGAGAATCAAGACCGCATCCACAGTGTCATGGCACAAAAACAGCAGACACGCGACAACCATGATGATATGACAAAGAGGCATTCAGCGGCGTTAGGATTGTACGTGGCAGCGATGGAAACGGCTCTTTGGATGTTATTGAGCGATGAGCAGGGGAAAAGTTCACCTGCCGTCGTCCAATGGCAAGTCGTCCATCGCGCAGAATTAGTTAGTACTTGTAGATGGCGATATATTTTCCACTTTTGAACTTTTAGCTAGGCATATTTGAAAGCTATGGCATACTTCATCCCACCGTAGACCTTTTTCAGGCCCTCACTTGCTCAACAATTGCACTTGCCGCACTTCAAAAGTGCTTGGCGAAAAAGTCCAGGACCGTCTGGTACCCGCGCTCATACTCTGCCTTGACGCGCTTGTCGTCCAGGTCAGCGCGCGCGGCCATCCAGCCGTGAACCTGGTCAGCAAAGATCTCGACGTGCTTGGGCACCTTGAGGGCGTCCTCGAACTTCTTGACGTCCTCGACAGTCTCCTCCTCAGAAGCCAGGAGTATAAAGGGGATCTTGATGCCCTTGGCGTCGGCGGCGTCGACCATGGCAGGGTGGACCGAGGCGGCGATGGAGAAGGGGTTGCCGTCGGCCTTGGTGGCGAGGGCTACGACCTTGCCGCCCCAGCACATCTGATATGGTGTCAGCAGGATTTGTACCGTTTGTGATGTTTACACGAGGGAGAGGAGGACGTACGCCGAGGATGCCAAATTTGGAAATGGAAGAGTTCTTGTCCTTGATCGCCTTGACGTAGTCGGGCACCTGGCCGGCAATCTGGGGAGGCGGGTACTTGTCGAAGAACTCGCCCAGCTTCTTCTTCTTGTCGTCGGTGTCGGGGGGGTACCTGATCCCGCTAGCATCTCGCAGTGTGAGGCACGCAAGCCGATCCGCTACTCACCACTCAATGGGGCAGGGCTTGCCGTTGAACCAGTCCGGCATGAAGACCTTGTACTTTTGCTTGTCGTCGCCGTAGGCCAGGATGTCGGCGCCCTGGACCGTCTGATCAAAGTAGCCGAAGATGTCAAAGATGAGGACAACGGCCTTGGTGGCGTCGGCAGGACCCGTCACGTCTTGCCACCTCACAACATCAGCAAGCCCAATTTCCTCACGAAGCCGCCCATACGCCCTGGAAGGGGGAACGGAGAGTCCTACAGGTCTTGTGACCGCCGAGCTCCTCGTACTTGCCCTTGGGCTTGTAGCCATGGGACACGATGGGCGGGATGTTGCAGCAGGCCTCGCTGTGGCCGTGGCTCGCTGGCATGGTCGACATGGCGGGCGGTTGTGTGGTGAAGCTGATGTGCCGCTGGCGGGGGAGCTGCGACGTGCGGAATCTGGACGATGCTCCGTGAGCTGCGATTGGAGAGGGCCGAAGCCTGTGATTGCTGCTGCCGCGCAGTGCTGAGCGTAGAACCTTACAAGGGAATGGCGATGTGGTTCGGGAGATGGCTCTGGTCATGCAGAACTTGGAGGACTGCAGTTGAAGTGCGAGAGGGAAGCCGCAGCTGTATAGGGTGGGCGGGGATTGATAAGACGCTGCCATGGAGGGGTCTTGACTCTTGACGTCTTTGGAGCTCTGGTGGGGGGCGGGGTTCGGCAGAGGGCATCCGCTGCGGGAATGATGTAATGGCTGCAAGGAGACGTCGAAGCTCTTTACCCCGGTAATACGACGCGCACCATCAACGGAGACTCGTCTTACCGACAGGAATATTGCTCCATGTCTCAAACGCAACATGACGTATATATACAGACGATAAGAGTCAAGAGTGCTACAGCACCGGCAGCCATGCAATTTCAGACCCTCAGGCCAGGTATTCATAATCCAGATTGCGGCCCATGCCGCATTCACCGCTCCACACCCTTCCCAGTGTCCCACCAACATCCCTCACAAAACTAGACCCAGCAGTCGAATTGAGCGTCCACCAGTTCGACATCCTTTTCCTCGCCTCCGTTCCACCGCAGGCAAGGCACCTTGTCCGAGCGCTCCTCGACAATGACGCGGGCGCCGTGACCCAGCTCCTCGACCAGCAGCGAAGCGCCACCGAGAACCTGCTCAGTCGGCTCCCACAGCACCATTTCTCGAAACCCCAGCATCGTCGTCTCAGCGGCGGCCACCTTGAGCACCTTCCTGATGTCGTCTTCCATGCCCTTGAGGCGCGTCGCAGCCAGCCGGCCCACGAACAGCTTTCGGGAGCGATAGTCGGCCACCCACCAGGCCATGATGTCTGCCCCCGTCTCCTCATTCTGGAGCGTGGCCCCGAGCCATCCGCCCTTTCTGTCATAGTGTCCAAGCATGATGGCCTTGGTGAGGAGAGCGTGGGCCATGTGCCAAGCCGTAAGCTTCTGCGTAGGCAGGATCTGGGCATATACCTTGGCCTTGTCCCGCTTCGCCGAGAGGCGACACTTGCTCATGTTGACATCCTTTCTTCCGAAAGTACGTACTGCCGGAGGGGCCGCGTACTTGAGTTCCTCCGTCTCGGGCGGCATCTCGATTGTGTTTCTGCCTAGCACGATGCGGAGTTCCGTCGCAGGCTGTTCCTTCCAACCGAGGCGATGGAAGAAGTCGGGATTTCGGTCGCTGTAAATGATGCTAAACTCGACTCTCTTCTTGAAGCCGTGGTCCAGAGTCTTCTGAATCGCAGTGAGCAACGTAGTCGCCATTCCGGTCCTGCGATAGTCGGGCAGGGTGACGAGATCCGCAATCATGACTGCAGTGACGGGCTGCATGCCCTGGCCCCGGTTGATGATGGCGTCGCGCAGGTATGTGGTGCAGCTACAGAGGATGATGCTGGGGTTGTTGCGGTTATACATGACCCAGTATGCCGCCTTCCCGCCCTTGGCTGCCGTCGTGAAACAGACTTGCTGTACTTCCGTGTACTCATCCTTGGAGAGGGGGGCTGAGAACATCAGGTTATTGTTCTCAAAGTGTTTGGTGATCTGGGCCCCAGCGGCGCACTGGTAAACAAGCCCGACTTTTTCTCCGACGTCCATGACCTTGGTGTCTTCCGGGAAGATGACGCCGCCTTCTTCCTCGGTCTTGACCTCGTCTTTTTTCGAGACGGATGCTTCAGCCGAGACGACCTCGCCTTGCCCCTCGCCTCGCTCCTGGTCAGACTCATGGACGTTTGTCTGGGTTCTGCTCTGACCCTCCTCGCTGCATGCTTCGTCGGCCGGCTTATTGTCTCTCCCCTGCGCGGTCGCTTGGCCTTCGTCTTGGGCCATCATCTCGCCTTCTTGCTGGGGTGTCGCGTTGTCCTACAATGGGGCGCACCTATCCGTTGCTATCATCGTGAGAAAACGATGCTCTTCCTCGACGGGAGCCCGCAACACCATACACTTCGCAGTCGTCCAGAGTACTCCACAGAGCTCGGTAGCTGGCTTGATCGGGCTTCAAGGCTGACACCAAGGTAGATGCACCAAGTGATGATGAATTGAGAACGTGAGGAGACTGCGGCGGGATATCTCGAAGATGGTGTGTGTTGGAGTAGGCGAGAGAGGTGCATTTGGAGAAGAGCTCGAGGAGACAGATTCCAGGCACATGCTCAAGGCACTCAGTTGTGGCAGGTGGCAGGTGGCAGCTGCCACCTCGCGTGCCAGCTCAGGTACTACCCTCGACAAAGGATACCTTGGGTACCTAAGTCAAATCCGGTTGAGTCTGCTTCTATATGCTACTGCTTCAGCACTGCATGCCTTGAAAAATAGTGCCGTTGACCAAAACCATGGGCATTCGTCTTCTTGACTCTCACAACCCCATCTATGGCACGTTTGTCACTAAGCCCGAGAGACGTTGCTGCTCAATAGGTGTTCCCCAGTGATATGCCATGGTTCCCCCAGTCGTACTCGAAACGGTTCCAGCCACCGTTGTCAGGCTCATCCGCCAGGAAGAGAGTGTTGACCACCATGTCGTAGTGGCCGTGCGCCGGAGTCTTGCCCGCACACACGTTCCCGCCGATGGCCACATTGAGCAGAATCGTCATGTCCCGCATCGGCCGCGTGCCCGCCGGAATCTCGGCCTTCATGACCGGCCGACCGTCAATGTACCAAACCATGCGTCCCTGGCCAGGCTGACCGCCGGGCTGATCCCACGCGAAATCGTACCGCACTGGGCGGGCATGCATGTCGGGGATCCTGGTCCCCAGTACCCGGTGCTTCTGTGGCTCGTGGTGGTGGCCCCAGTGAAGGCAAGATCTATTTTCACAGTCTCCGTTCCAGGTTTCGGCAATGTCAATCTCGCCATCTACTGGCCAGGAAAAGGGCTCTTCCGGGAGGAGCCAAAAGGCGGGCCAGATGCCCTCGGCGCAAGGAGAGATGATGACGGCCGTCAGTACGCCTCTGTCTCGAGCTAGCTTCTGTCGGCTCACCAAGCGAGCAGAGGTGTATCGCTGTTCCGGGCTGGAGGCGGCGTTGTTGGCGATGGCGCGGATGACGAGCCTGCCGTCTGGCGTGCTGTTTGGGTTGTCCGTCAGCCATCTTGATGACCACACGACGCCGGTGGAGAGCAGACCTACTGAAAAGCGTTCTCTGGCGCCGCGGTGTAGTGCTGCAGCTCCTGATTCCCCCAGCCATCGGGGCCATTGCCAATCTTTGCATCCCAGTCGCCGGTAACGGGTACGTCTGGCTGGAACCGAGGTCTCCAGTAGGCCTGATCGGCCGCCGGGGGACGAGTGTGAGCTGGCGGTAGCGGCGGCGGCTGCTGCGGGTGCTGTTGCGAGTCTTGCGGCGATACCCTGCTGTCCCACTCCTGCTTCACGCGCTGAAATCGGTCCTTCCAAGGCATCTCGGCTGCTGGATGCTTGTGCTGGTTTGGTGAGGTGTTGTAGGTTTGAGGTTGAGCGCTGCAGCCAAATCGCTCGCGTGGTTTCTACACAGCCTCATCGTGTCTAGCTTGGCATGACGTCACTGACAACGAGGTTTATGTGCGCAAAAGCAGCCGAAATGCTATAATGACGACCCTTGGCTGACTTTGGCGATTTTGCCCATTCGTTTTGATAACGTGGTGGAAACGCAACTGCGATGTGATGGAGAGCGGCGAGATCACCAAAGTTGCGGAGTGTCAGCGACTAAAGTAACTGCCGTGGCGCCACTAGGCACGTCCATGCCCTTTCCGGATCCTACGAGCCAATCGACCGTCAACCAGGCTTCAACACGTTTCATACAATGACAGCTATCAAGTAAATAAATCTCATAGGAGTGGTGTATGCCAACACCTTCCATACTACGTACCAACCTCCAGTCATTTGTCTCATCGTCGCAGCTGAAGTCGCAGCCGCAGGTCCGAGCGTGACGGGGACTGGCATCAGTCACTTCAGAAGCAGTCTCACAACCACTTTAAGATACTATACTCGAAGTAACATGAGCATACGTTTGACCATCAAACACCACCGCTTTTAGCATAGCCAAATGCAAGCTGATAGGTCGACTGAACGATGCTTGGACAAGATGTCAGTCAAAGACAGAACAAAGCATCGCCCACATGAGTAAGGAATGGAACATTTGCAATGCCTTCTTTTCCATTGGGACCAGAGTTGCTGAAATGTTTGCTTCAGGTCTCCCTCCCCAGAATGCTTCGTCCTGTACGGACTGCATACATGTGCCATGTATCACTCGTATACCGCAGACAATGTTGCCAACTACAACGGATTTCTCCCCGCTTTGCAATGACTTGTAAGGTTCTTTGTTTGCAGCAAACATCCGAAAGTGTTCTTGCTGATCGGACCCGTCGTCCGTGGGCCCATCAACATGGTCAAGGCGCTGACCAAACAGACAACAGTCACAACACTATAGCCGAGTCTCAAAAGCAGCGCCGAGCTTGCGGCTCGTTAATCTGCGGGTTGACCCGCGACAATGTCGCGCAAGGACCCTGACTTGCTAATATCATCGGGAAACATGGCTCGATGAATCGCCATTCGCACGCGACGAGATTTGCGTCACTGCACGATGGTGGCTCAGCCCCCCGAAAGCGTCGGAACTAGCCCAAGGGGCAGGCACCGCACCCTGTTATGTGCGTCGTACCTCGTACCTCGTCGTGTCGAAACTCATTTATCACTCGTCATATCCTCGTGGCTGTCAACTAAGCAATGTCGTCAGCCGCTGTGTAACGCTAATCACGAATCATCCGTCATTCGCCGAGAAAAAAAAAGCCTCCATAGAGCTTTCAGCTTGTCTGGGGCAGCACGCGCCGCAGAACCTCGATGCACTGCGAGCTCGAATGGTACTCTGGAATTATTCGAGAAGACGACAGCTCTGGGACGGCGCACACGTCACATATTATGCTGTTTCATTTACGTCCATCTGTCAGTGTCGAGTTTTCGGCAATGCTGATACATCGTTCTCGCGCTTCTGACGAAAGCACTTGACGAGACCGCTCACTTGAGGAACTGCTTTTGATATTTGTCGGCAGCAGCCACTTCCGACGGCTTTATCCGTAGCAGAGTCAATATCTACAACTTGGTCCTAGACAAATGTCAGTTGAGCGCAGGCCCTGGTCCGTGTCTCACGCTCCGCGATTGGATCTAGACACTATACTCGCATGTCTTGGATATGGATTTCTTTTTTTACCAAAAACACTAGCTTGCTATGCTTCCTGTGCAGCATTGTTGAAAGCAGTTCACCAGTGCTGGGCTTGATCCATGCCAGGTCCAACAGACCTGTGGCAAGTTAAAACCTTCAAGCCAACTAACGGGATGCTCTCAGCTTGATCTCGACATCTGATTATACGAGGTTCTAGATCTTGGACTCCTGCGGATACCATGTACACCGTAGCAGCGGATCGCGATAAGCCTCGGGCTGGCTCAAAACACATTTCTGGGCGCCAATGGCCTCTTTTGCTGCGGCCAACGTACGTTACATACAGAGGACCCCTGAGCCCGCAATATGGCCAACAGACCAATGACGTTGACACGCTTTACCCTCGTCGGCCAATACTGGATCTAGCCCATGCATCCACTTACGCAGCATGGCTAGACAGATCTTGCGTCTCAGTCAGTCTCATGCAGCTAGTCGATGAGTATCGATCACGCCCTCGCTCTCAATCTGCAGGGGCTCACCAGGCCGATGTGGGTTGCATGTTGCATCCGCGGGCGTCTGCACTGTTGGGCACATGTTCGTCTGGTGTCTGACCGCAAGTACATGTCTGGGGAAATCGCGATACGCATTGCTGGAACTCGAGATGAGTGGGCGAGCGAGCGGGTCGTCGACCACAGGACATCCTTCCCTTACATGTAGTCGGGCCCGCAGATGTGTGCCACACGAACAAGACTCGTATAGTTCAAAAGATTCCAAGGGTATTATTTCTCGCCTGTTACGGCCTCAGGATTGGCATTGGCCATATTAGTCCAGGCTGCCATCTATCAGAACACGCGAGACCGCCGAAGAAATCCCTGTCAGCCATATGAATCCAGCAGAATAATGTTGGCAGCGCAAACGTACACCACAAAGTCTTATTGTACGAAGTCGGAATGCCAAGATTCAGATCTTTGCGCTTGAAGGGTCTGGTTTGCCCGTACATCTCACTCAAGTCCTCCTTCACGGGGCCGATCCGTAAAGATACAAGTCTGTCGTTGAATGCAAGTGTGGATCGTGGTTAAGTTTAGATTTGCTCTCGGCCTTCTATAAATGTGTTTGGGAAAATCTCATAACTTTCCGACCCAAAATGGTCGCCACAGCCATCGCTCGTCTGCCGTCCCTGGCGCTGAGCCAGCCTCACGCAGTATGAAAGAGTGCTCGAGTCTTGTCCCGAACATTACATGATATCAGGGGCCTGCCCCGTGGCGTTGAAGTACAGCAAGAACCCAGATCTTCCTGCCGACTTCAGCGTGTGCCGCACATGTTGCGGTCTCAAAGCACGTTGCCATGCCTCTCGACTGCTCCCAGCCTGATTGCCTGCAAGTCCGCGATCAGTCATGAAAGCTCTAGCTTAAGTATAGCTGCGTCTGCATGATACTTACTCTAACCGCAAGGCTCACCACAATCGGGGCAATTCTTGCCAGGAATTACCCAAACTTCGTTCCCTTTTTTCAGACAGTTCGGGCATCTGACACCTGGCAGCTATTTCTCTGGTCAGTATGGAACAAACGTAGAGACCAACACCTCATCTGTGTCGGTGGGTTCCAGCGGCGCACCTTGGCAGCTACATGCTTCATCACGACCTCAAACTCGAAGGACTTCTGTACCAATGTCGACGCTCCTTTGCTCGGCGTCATGAAATGAGGGGACTGCATAGCAGACTCGTGGCGAGAGGCAACCATGCTTGTGGAATGAATGAAGATGTGAGGGCGCTGGAAAGTCGAAAGTTGGAAGGCGAGCGTGTTGTTGATGCTGGGAAAGCAATCGTGAGTGGCCGAAGGCCTCGATTTATACTCCAACGGGGCAGCCGGGATTCAATATTGAGCGGACAGATTCGAGAACGAGACAGTACTGTCATTGAACAGTCCAGAAGCTGTCTTGCTTAGATCCACGAGTCGCGGCTGAAACGTGCATCACCGTCGTTGGACAGCTTGTGAATCACAGCGTAGTACTGCGTATGCCGTCGAGCCGTGACGACCGCAAGAGTGGACTCGATCTGGAAGTACAATGAAACGGCCGGACCCACGACCTTGTGGGATGAAAGCAAGGATACTTGTAAACAATGAATGCAAAAAGGCTTGATAGTCCAGCGGCTTCGGTAGGATGTGGGGGCCATTGACATTTATGGTTTTCAGACGGCGAGCCTAGTCGACGAAGACGGTCGAGACGTCTAAAGACAAGGGGGGTGGGTGCAAGGGAACAACACCAAGACAAAGTCGTCGAACGACAAGGGGCCCGGGCTGCTGGGGCGGGGATGGACGGGACCCAGGACTCTGGTAGCTGGACCGTGCTGCGTCAGTGCCATCTACTAAAGCGGCCGTGGGCAGCCACAGCATCTGGTGATCGGTAGGCTGGCAGCCGACGGCGTCGCGGCGTCGCGTTGGGCGGAGTGGGCTCTGGAGCAGACCTGTCATATGAGCTGTGAGACGGTGGAAAGGTGCTGTCATTGCCAGTTTGGGGGCGTGCAAATGGCCCAAACAGGTGTTAACTCGTAATAGTACAGGGCAGCTACCGACAAGGTTGTGGCGTTTGCGGTCGCCCTTGAGAAACGCTGATGTGTGGAGCGGCCCTGGGAGGGGGTGGCTTTTTTTCGGTTGGCTTGAACCGGGGAATCAGGATCCGGAACGGGGGTTGAGACTCTACCTGTAGTCAGTCGGGCAGTCGAGCTTCAACGACTTGGGGAGTGTCGCGCGAGGCTTCACTCCGCTCTCGGATCATGGCAGATGCGTTCATCCCCGATCCTTGCTGCTGTGGTTGAACCTGCAGCTAGCAGCCGCATCATAAAGCACAATGTTGCTTTGAGCCTCAAAGGCTTGGATCTCGACGTCCCAGGGCATCACTAGCCTTGTCGATTAGGCCGGTGGATCGCACGCATGCTGACGTGCCCCAGGTGGTCGGCCGGCGGGGGAGGCAGGGCCTATTGGGCAGGGGATTGCTGGAGGCATGTTGATGTATGGGAGACCAGGGCCGGACTTTGCTTTTCTGTACAGAGTGCCCCCCTATGGATACCGAGCAGAGGAGCGTCCGGGTCAAGAGAGCCCGAGAGCAGTCGGTCATTTTCTGCTCTGGGGCGATGGCATCGACAGAACTCCAGCTGGTGTAGCCGCGACGATTCCTGCTTTGGTCGGTACGAGTTGCTGCCCCTTTCTATCTTTCCTTCCGGGGTTTTGGGGGCCTTGTGCGTTAGTGGGAAGGCAGTACCTGATCTACCTTACCTTATGAGTCAAAGCCCAGTCATTTTCAGGTTCCTCAGGCATTCATCAATCCTCTAGGCTTCGATAGGTCGATTGCTCGATGCCTTGTTGATTTTTTTCAATCGAAAATTTGCCTTTGGCGCTACGCCCACGCAGCGACGACAGCATCTACAACTACTTGGCGCACACTCGCACAAGCAATGGCGAATTATAATCGCCGGGATGGCACAGGGGCAGGGGTACGAGGGAACTGTATTTGTGGCTTCGGCCACAGGGTAAGGTAAGCCCCCATCTTACTCGTTCCTTTCACCTGTGGGTACGGTGCAAGTTCTCCGAGTGAGCGACGCTGACACGCAAGGGCAGGATATCTGAGCTGAGCTATGCTAAAAGCATGCGGGTGGACGCAGGACCAGCGAAATCTGGCATTGAGATCGAGTCCAGTGCTCTGGCCAGCCCCATGCAGCCAACAACCGACGCGTGCCTGCTGCGGCTGCGGCCAGTCAAAGCTGCCGCGACGTGCATTACTTGATCAGAGAGCCGATCGAAACGGTCATTTGGGTGCAGGTCGAACATACTCGTACCCACCCACAACCTTGGCCGTGTCGCCTTGCCGATGGCCGGTTGCTGAAAGCCATCTCCCCACCTGATGGGCTGCCTACCTCGTACTTTTCGAACTGGCGCCAGGTATGTACGAACCGCACCCCGGGCAGCATCCGGGGTCTGGCCCATCTCCACGGAAGCGACGGGACCTTCCCTCCGGCTGTGGGCCACCAAAATTGTCCGACTTCGGACAAGTCCCCAGCGAATCTCAGCTCGCGTTCTCGTCTTTGACGCAGACGTGGGCATGAGCGAGTCGACGATGGGTTCGAGGCGATGTGATGGCTGCCGCAGCCATGTGCTTGCACGACGTTGGATCTTGCCGACCAAGATGTACGGCCTACATGTGCGTATGCGGCTTGCCTGCATGCCTCTACGTCCCTTGCGTCCGTCGTGTCCTGAGCTGCTGGCAGTGCCCTGCACAGAAGACACTGAGAGGTTGCTGCGGGTGTGTGAAAGCGGCGAGGATAACTGCAACATCCATTGGCTGCCGGGGTGGTTGTGGATTCTCAGCCGCGAGATGCCATCATGCCTGTCAGAAGCGTGGACGGGGTCCCGCCGGGGGCCCGTCTCGTCTGGCAGCAAGTCAGGCAAGCTCCGGTGGAAGCGCGCCCACCAAGCCAACGTTGGGGACCCCGTGGAAGAATGGCATGCAATACGAAGTAGTATCTTGACACGATGATTTGGGCGTGACAGGTTGGTCTGCAATGTGATGAGCAGACGAAGGGGCGATGAAACCACGCGATATCGATCCTTGAGGAGCAGCTTGCATGCAGCGTGTCAAGCTCAGCGCCATTGCATGGCCATCGGTACTGCCTCGAGATCGGTACTGCTTCGAGAACCCGCCGCCGATGCCTCCATCTGGCTTGGATCGAAACATGTTCTCAGATTCAGCCGTCCGCCGAAGGCCGTCGCCATCGGTCAGCTCTTCATCAGCACCACTTACGAGCGCACACACCGGCCGTTTCCTCACTCCCTTCTAAATACTCGCAATGATCGCGTCGTCCCTCACACGCCCACCACAATATGCTCTGCTCTGCCCATGGACCCCTGTGTCCTCCCCGTCCCCGGCTTAGATCTTTTCTTTTTGCCAGCCTGTCCCTGTCCTGGCCAACTGGTTCTGCCCATGTCCATATTAGAAAGGCAGCATCGCAACTACGAATGGGCAACATCCGCATCCCACGCCTGGACCGCAACCCCATGTTGGGTCCTCACATGTGGTCTTCTTGCACAATCTACCAACTGGCTCCTGCAGCTTGACCAAGCTCGACGCTTTTTCTTTTTCTCTCACCGCATATCCACTCCTTGATAAGACTTATCTCGGTTGTGCAATGCTGCTTTACGCGATGGTCCCCTGAAACTTGACGCCATCGCGGTCCGCCAGAACGCGTGCCCGCCCCCATGTGCCACCATCAATCTTGCATCGCGCTTGTTGTGCCACATCGGCCTACGACTTCCGGCCTGGCGATGGCTTGCCGAAGAGGTCTGCGCTGTGACCTCAAATGGAACGCCACTCAATCTCGACTCAAAGCTGGTCAGCTGCTCGTCGTCTACGGCGGCTGTCGTGTAGCACGCGCTGACCTTGAGCAGCCTGCACCCTCGAGCTCTGTCCCACGGAATCAATCTACCATCTAGGAACATGTCTCGTCATGTTCTTGGCCGCCCTTCTACAACAGACGAATAAAGTCGTCGCCGGCATTGTCCCTCTTCCTCCCCGGCCAGTTGGGGAGCTGCTCTCAAAGTGGGCCAGGAATCCTCGTGCGAGGAGTCAATGATACAAGCTATGGATACTCGGCCCAGCCAACGATTCGATCGCGCAGGTTTGCCGATCTGCAAGCGAGGATTCCGTCATCATGCAATAGGCCGGCGCCGCGTCAAGCTTACCAGTAGAGCCCCCAGATCCCTTTTGCTCATGTCGCAGCGCCCAGTGCGGAGTATAGAGTAACAAGGTGAGCATTGGTCAAGTCGAAATAACAAAGTACAGGTCAGCTCTTGTGCGCAGTGGTCCTACGAGCACAGGTATTCGTACGTACGTTATACGTACGAGTAGTTTTTGTTCCGCGCCTACTAGGGGCGTTTCACCTGGGACCGATATTGGGGTCTCCAGCTACTAGTCCCGGTGAGGAACCGGGGTGTCGAAGACTAAGAGTGGGCTAATATCGGGACCGAGCTGCGCATGCTCCTTTACTCCTCAGAGTCCTCACTGAGCACTTGAACGGCAACGCTGTGATCATAGAGAGCAACTGTGCTGGACACTTTACATTCGCGGAAAGTGCGCAAGCAATGACGTCGGGTATCGCCAGTGGCAGCACAAGCGGCAGGCGAGCGCCCGCATTTTTGAGCCAAAAGCTCGCTCGAATCCCCTGTGCCACGACCTCCGGTGCGCTGACAGCCTCGAGTCTTGGCGATGCCTGGTGTTTCTTTTGCATAGCCTCGTCATCTGATTCACACGTCCTGCAATCCACAGGGACCATTACAGCAAACAAGAACCCGAGCCAGAGCCTCGGAACAGGGCACTTGCCAGTGCACACGCTAGGACCATCCGGGGCGTCCCCCTGGGTTGGACTCGGACACTGCACCGAGAGGTTAGCCAATGCCGACACTCTTCGGCCTCTTGGCCGGGCTTGGCCGGGTGAAAGCACCTCTTGTAGGAGGGACCTTTGACAAGCCCGGCCGCGATCCGTCCAAATTTACTAGAATTCCCAACGCAAGATATTTCACTAATTCAAGATTTTGCCTGCACGATGTCTAGAGCGTGCGAAGCTTTCAAATATCGACGCTATCACAGTATGGGTTGAGAGATCTCTGATTTGCGACTTTCAAGAGAACGCAGCGCACCTACGACCTCCCGGCTGTGTACTGCGTCCTTGATTCATACGCATCGTACTGGCCAGGCCATCTGCAGCCCTGACCGAGCAGCTGCCAAGGCAAAGATGGCCGTATGCCGCCGCAAGTCTTTCCTTGCCGCTGCAGGATGATGCGTCGTATTCCGCCCGGCTCAGCCCAGCAAACACCGCCATCCTAACAAGAAAGCGTCACACCGTACAAAGTCTGAATATGACCTTGTGCAGCCTCACAGGAGCTGCCCAACGAATACGACTGTTGTGGCGGTGGTTTCCCGGCTTCTTCGCGGCCGCGGGGTTCATGGCATGACAGGGTCGCGTGCGGCGGCTGCATTCAAGATCTACCCCCCAAGGTGTCTCAGCTGGGCACTGCAGCGCCGGTTCGTGCCTCAGTCAGAGCCTTACAAGCCACTGAGATTGATGAGCTGAATGACTTGCTCCCAGGAAAACGGGATGCAAGGGTCTAGGGCGGACACATGGACGTGTCGAACATGCTGGCGCTTTGCGACGTCGCAACGACGCTGCCAGCTCATCGAGCGGCTTCTGGGCTATCCATGCCGCAGAGGATGTCCCATCAAAGAAGCAGTATCAGGAACATGGCGGTCAATACATCTCCGAGATGCAATATCATGACGTTCAGACTCCGGGCGCTCTCGGCTCCTGCCAATCAAATCAAGACTGACCAGGATATTTTACCGCTTCACGGTCGACCTCGCGCACAACGTGACACCGTGCAGCGTGATGAAGTTGACTTGCATTCCCCACTTGCAAACCAAGCAGACGGGAACGAATCATTCGTCTCGCCTTGTCTCGCTCCAGGGATGCTCCCGCTCCGTTCGCGCCCAAGAGGCGGTGGCGTGCTGGAAGAAGTCAAGGGGTGTCTCCCGATTTGGCTGGCATCGCAAAAGGCCAAATCTGCAGCTAATTATGCTTTAGTTTTTGGAAGAGTGCAAAATGTAGAGTATTGCAAGTTTCGCGGTCGCACTCAGAGATCGTCGAACGGGTCATCCTGAATGCAGTGCGTGCGCAAATGCTCCGTCGGCTGGCCTCTTCTCGGCGGTCGAGTCGAAAGGATCGGTGCTACTTGTTCGCCCGTTATGCATGACTTTCATGGTGTCGCATATCTGGCATCGCCCTTACGCATCGATTTGAGCACCCTGCATTCCACCAAATCTGAGTCAAGCTAGACACAGTCGCAGTGTTTTGGCGGTCAAGGAAGTGTTCGACCTGTGTGTGACAGATCTGAGGTGGAACTAGATCGTCGATGAGACTCTGATACCCGCTTGACTCAAGCATGGATGCCGCCCGCAATGCCTTGTGTCCGGTGAGTTCGCGAGCTATTTGACCAGATAATCAGTTCTTCGGACACAGGACACGGCTTAGTCGAGAACTGCTCGCTACAGAACAGGATACGCACAGAAGTCTCGGCCGCCAAGCCCATCTGGACCTCTGCGATGTTGGCGAGCGAGACGTGCCCGCCTAGAGCTGCCTGCATTGGTTCGGCCCGCTTCGTTTCAGGGGCCTGTCACCTGTAGAGATTACACTTGCATCAGCCGCTGCAGCCAAAGGTGCTCGACCAAGCAAACAAGTATTGTTCCTGGCATGGCATGGGAATGACCCGATGGGCGTGGAGCATGAAGAGGAAAAAGCAATCGCTGGTAAGAGCACGGGGTCTGCGAGCAGGGGAGCGCAGCTCCTCAGCCCCGGCCCTATTCCTGGAAGGCCCATCGTGCTGCCGTCCCTAGATTCTCGACGGATCGGGGGGCGTGAAACCACGGTCCGGCCGGGCGCCGAGACCGGGGTTCCCCGATCGACGCTGTCGAACATGGTGCCAGCATCAACCGCAAAAGTTGGGGTGGTCACCCGGCAGGTTGTCGGCGAGCTGAGTTCCGGACCACACGCCCATGCGCAATGTCCTGCCGGCTGTCAAGTGGCACACGTGCCAAAGCTCGATAAAGCAGTGGCAGGGTGACCATGAAACGATGCATTCGCCCAATGAAAATGTTTCGCTACGGAAAGCGCAGCGGCTATGCGATCTATCGGTGCGCTCTGTCAAATCGAATCTTTTCCGACGCCTGGTATCCCAACCCATGAGAAGGCCGCCAGACCTAACTCTATCCCAGAACCCCAGTACCAGTACCCAAGCAAAGAAGAAGAAAAGGTGTGCAGCTTCTGCCGGAAGTGTCTATCGAGAAAGAACCTCAGCGCAGCCAAAACGCCGATAACCCCAGACAAGCAGCACTCACACTGCCAAAGCTCTACTCGCAGCTCTCCAGCAGCATCAAGAATCGACGCGATGCGATGTGCCTCCTCTAGGGCTCTTGGCACGTCCTACAGACGACGTGGCCTCGCTTCTTGCCTGCTTCAACGGAGCGTCTTCGAAATCTTTACGAGAAGTTTGCCGCCCGACACCGCGTTCCCCTTCACATCCAAAAGCCTAACGAACCTGTAGCCTGGGCGAAGACGGTCAAGCCGGATGCACGCCCACGCAAGCATTGGCGAGCTGACGATTCCGGATCGTGATTCGTCCTCGATTTTGAACCTGCGTTCAAAGAAGACCCGTCAGTCAAGAACCTTTGGCAAACGAAAAGGTGCTGGACTGTCACGTAGAAATGAGAACTCACCTGATAAAGCTAAGCTCCCCAACCACCTTTTGTATGTTGCGAAACTGCAACTCTTTTCCAGTCACACCAAAGCTGGGATGATTCGACCTTTTCGCGTCTGTCTGCTGCTTGTACGGGCTTTTGACCTTGGCGCCATCCTTGTCTGCGGTCAAAGGCTTCTCAATGTGCAGCTCGACCTTGACAAGGGGCCGGATAGTGCTGCCGCTGCGCGAATTTTCGGCGTCATCGTCGTTGCTCGTGATGGGCAGATTGTGGCCGGCGAAGACGGTGATGCTGAGGTCCATGACACATCCAGGCGCGGCAACTTCTTGTGTGTCACTCGTCTTGTCAGAGCTCTGGTACCCAGGGGGCTTCAAAACCCAGCCTCTTTCGTCCGCGAACATGCCCTCGTTGAGCATCATGCCGTCGTCCAAGTTCTGCCAGTTCATAGCCACCATCTGGACGCCCTTGCGCCAAAACAAGCTCGGGTCGGGGTTGGAGCTGTCGATTCGGCGAACATTTGGGAACGCCCTCATGAAGTAGTTCTTGTTGTGCATGAACACCTCGCGGTGGTGCTTCGTATACGCTTCCAGGATCCTATTCTCACTAATGGAGAATATGTGCGCAGGTTTCTTGGCTTGAGGAGTGTCCAGGCTCTCGAACCGCTCGCTACGTGTATATACGGCGAGCTCGGCAAGGCTCTGGCAGATGCGAGACTTGACACTCTTTTCCTGTGCTCCTGTAGGCGCCGAAGACGCCTTGTCAAGTCGTGGGGAGCGCTGGGGAGGGGCAGGCGGCCGCTCGTCGTCTGAGAGTGATGCATCGTCGTCAGCCGCGTGGACCATTGGCAGGTCGGTCATGCTTTGCGTCGCCACCATCCTCGCCGTCGCCCTCTTCACCTTGACAAGAATCTTGTTGCGGAGCGCATCGAGCGTGGGGACCCGGAACCTCGGATCGCAGCCTTCGTAGGGTTCGCTGATGAGCAGATCTTGCCACACCTCCCTCATGATCTTGACCATGACCTCCTGTTGCTCTAAATCGGCGTGGACCTCGAGGCTGATGATGATTGGGAGGTTATTGTCAGCAAAAGCAGATTCCTTGATGGCCTCGCACACCTCACGAAATCCGCAGGGTACGGTCAAGGTCCAGCCGTGGGTGACAATGGGCTCGCCTGGTGGCAGCAGCTGTCGAAGGCGAGCGCGCGCGGCACCACGGGCAACATCGAGCCTGTCGTGAGATTCGCGAGGGTCGCCAAGCACAGGTGTAGTCGCAAATCGGACGCTGGACCTCGGCGATACATCTTCGGCTATGGTGCGGCTGTTGGAGCTGGGGCTCCGAGAGTGCTTCGCAGACTTGTCACCAAGATAAGTCCTGGCCGTCTCGTAGGTGTCTCCCATGGTGTCGACGATGTTCAAGGCCGCGGTTGGCAGAGAGCTCCCCGAGAAGCCGCGGCCGCGGCCGTGCTCGCCGTGCGGAGACTTGGACCTCCCTCTCGCGGGAACTGCATCGCCGTTCCAGACGTCGATCTCGATGCAGCGACAGCCTCTTGAAAGGACCTAGAAGGGTGCATCTGTGTCAGCTGGAGAAGTCCCCACTGCACATGACGGGGGAGACGGTACATTCTTGTACGCTTCCGGCCTACTCGTCGACGCCCACTGATGCCCATCCAGGTATGTGTTGTGACTGCTGCTTATGAAGTAGTTTGTGATGGGCTT
The DNA here is from genome assembly GCA_024340015.1 of Tolypocladium ovalisporum. Lineage (NCBI taxonomy): Eukaryota > Fungi > Ascomycota > Sordariomycetes > Hypocreales > Ophiocordycipitaceae > Tolypocladium > Tolypocladium ovalisporum. The sequence continues at coordinate 68,385 of JALHBZ010000208.1, read as the reverse complement.
TGACAGATCCTTCTGAGGAGGCGGCGCCACGGCGTCTGTGCCGTACTGCTTTAGCCAGACGTAGAGAAATTCACCGCAAGTGTACTTGTCCCGATCAAGATTGACGGCAGATTCGCCTTGGACTTCTTTCAGAAACCTGCAGAACTCATCTCTCGACAGGAGCGTGTCTGCGCCCCGCAATTTGTTGTACACTCGCTCGAGCGTCTCACGCATGTCGGTGCTCATGTGGATGTCCACTTCGGGGGTTTTGGAAGAGTCATTTGAGCCTTCACTCGACGACTCGTCGTTGGGGTTGGTAAACGCCGTGACGCCGACCATCCGCCGCAAGGCCCGGAGTGAGTGAGGGTTCGAGTTGCCAAAGATGGAGAGGGTGCGCGCGCGGCGAGGCACGTCCTTGTCGCGGCTGCGACGCTGTGAGAGAGGCGACTGTTTGCTTTAGCTGCCCCTTCTACGCACGCGCGTTGACGAGAGCATCGGTCCATCGAGGGTGCTTACGAAGAGCCCGCACCACAGCGACATGGCGATTGAGCGCTGTTCGTGATTTGCGCATGGGTAGAAAGATGCCTCAGTATTTCGCAGAGGCCGTCATATGGGACGGACGCGGGGGCCAACGTCAGCCGCAGAGACGGCTTGGGCGAGACATGCGGCTCGGAATTGACGAGACGATGACGCACGCGGAATATGGAAGCCTCGCGTCGATGATTTCGAGACGAGGACTGCGAGGACGACGAGGTATAGGGAAAGAGAAAGGAGAATCGACAGCCAGCCCAAGATGTGGGCGAATATGTCAGCACCGAGGGCGGCGGCGGAGCAAAGTGTCTGCAGCCTCACTCGCAGCTGGAGTCGCGACAGGGTCATCCCGTTGGCCAGGACATGGGTCCCGGCACTAATAGTGGGTAGCTGCAGCAAAGCACAGCCCTACCGACGGACGCTGCACGAGTGGGATGCATGCCTCTCACGGCATTGATGGGCAGCCTGGGCCAACCAGCGTTCGGGTGTCTGTCTGTACCAGGGCAGGGCAGATTGCAAGGACGGGGAGGGCGATGCGGATTGGTCTGGGGGCCGGATGGAAAGCCATAGGACTGAGATGATGGGGCTACTGGCTTCGATTGAACTCGCGTGCCATTCCTTGTACCTGTAGTACGGGAGTGTGCGGTTGAAAGCAACGAGAGCGCTGCATGGTGCTGCGTTGCATGGTGATTGTGTTCTGTGGCACTTGGCGTGCCAGCAGCGCGCTCTTGTGCTGGGGTTGACTGATAGGATGGCGCCGACAACAGAAGTATGACAAGCTTGGCTACAGCTCAATTCTGGGCTCCGACAGACCTTGTGCTCCTTACGCGGCAGTTCTGTTCGTAATGCAGCAATTTGGCGCGGACGGCTCGTCTTGAAGGCGGTGCAGGTGCCAAGAGGCTTCCCGTGGCCGGGCTGCGGCTCGGGGCGGGCGGGGCCATGCCGTTAGTGGGGCCGCCGTTGATGAGGTCATGCACTGGTAAACTCGACAGTCGTGTTGTCATTCATCTTCCGGACCGCAAGCACTCTCCCGACAACTCTGACTTTCCCACATTCGTCGAGACCTGCCATACAAGAAGTCACAAATCAACGCACAGAGATACAAACCATGGGCAAAGACGAGGAGGCAACGGTTCGGTCATGGGGCTTAGCCATGTCTTTTCCTGGACCGACGGGCCGTAAGTCTCTCCATCTGTCACGGTGTTTGTAGACGTAGGAACTGACTATTCGTCGCGTCCCACCCAGAAACAATCACTATGAGGCGCACGCGCACACCGGCCCGACGACGCACCTGATCACGGCGGGTGAGATGACGCTCTGGTACCCCACCGAGGCGGACCGCGAAAAGGTCACGTACGGCGTGGGCGCGCGGGTCGATGTCGAGGCGGGAAGGGTACATGAGGTCTGGACGGGGCCTGAGGGGGTCACGTATGTTATTGGAGAGTGAGCATGGGCCTGCCCAGTGGCTACTGGCGAGGAGCAGGATAATGCAAGAGTATCAGAGGCAGCCACGCGGCGGAAAGAGATATTTGCAGCGCCATAACTCTTAATGCGCTTGGCAATACTGTCAGGCGCAATGATTCACGAGAGGGTATGATTGTCAACACGTCGAGCAGCGTGACAGGTTGAGCCTCGACGAAAGGTGCCATGAAGCGGCTTGTCAGAGTCATCGAGTGGCGACAATGTGGAGAAACAAACGTCTCGCTGCTCTCGTCCGCACATGAACTTCTGTAATTCGTGCTTTGACGCCCGCGCTCGTTGCGCGTTAAAGATTCGTATGGCACACAGTCACAAAGCGTAATAACTCATTTTGTTATAGGAGCATATTGATGAGGAAGTAGTCGTATTATTACTCCGGCATATATACTTGTAGGTATATATATAAAAGGGACACTGGAATATTATATAATAAAGACAATCCCAGCGTCGCGGCCACACGGTCACGATTTGCTCGGACAACCAAAGTGTACGTTGGAAAGGGAAACATCGGAGCCCGAAGCTCGCAGGACAACCAGAAGATCATAGACCAAGCTCAAAGACGCTGCCAGTGTCGAGGCAATCATCTGCTAAACTTCTTCTAGTATGGCTCCTCAGCCTTCTTTCCGATGGAGACAATGCGGCATGCCCCACGTTTGCGCTCAAATCCGACATTGTCCAATTTTCCCTGTCCGCGACCACCGCACCGATGGCTGTCAACGAGTTGCTGGCCACCATGATGCTGCGCGCCGGCGCGCATTTCTTTGACGGAACATGGCTTGTCGCTGAGGCGCTGGTTTCGCCGGGCCGCTTGAGCGAGGGAAAGGGTGCGAGGACGTTGCTGGTAGTGCCGTCTTTCCCCGAGAGCACAATGTCCTTCTTGCTGGGGATGTTGCTCTCTGTCGTGGTGTTGCGAATCCTGTTGACATCCAGCTCGCGGAGGCTCGTAGCCCCATCAGCCGTGCTCGGCCTGGCAAGACTACCATTATCCATCTGCTGTCTCGAGGTTTCGTAGTTGTCCGCAAAACAGAGCGCCTTGCTTGGACTTTTAGGCCTTGAGGGTGATGGAGGCTCATCTCCCGCACCTCGTGTACGCGTACGCTTCATGAATGTGTCACTGTCGCTCGTCAGCGACACCGCTGTGGGGTAGCTGTACTCTCTGCGCGTCGGCGTCTGTCCCGTGTGGACATACTCCTCGAGCCTCTCATGCTCGACGCGCTGCCTCAGCTCTGCCAGCTGTCTGCGGATATTCGCATCCTTTTCAAGCTGCGGCAGGTTCTCGCGCAACCCATCCGTCTGTTCTGCGACATCGTCACCAAGACCCTTGACACGGTCAAGCGACGCGGTAAAGGCACCACTAATCCTGCCATGCGAGTCCCGGACCGCAGAGGCCAGGGCAGACAAGGCCCGCTTCCGGGCGGCATGTGCCGTGTTGTTCTGCTCCTGGATGCTGTCGACAACGGTGTCGAGGGCGTGCATCTCGGTGTTGAGGCATTGAACCTGCTCTGTCACTATTCGAGTCGTCTCGGCGTGGACGGAAGAAGCCACAGTCTTGAGATTTTCCGTGTGCTTGCTGGCCGTCTAATTCGTGTTAGTCAACCTGGCGCCGTCTCCCAATGAAGGATTGACCACTTACCGCGTGGGTGCTCTGGATGCGTGTCTCCATCGCGTCGCAAGATTTCATCAATTTGTCGCTCAAGCTCCTTGAACGCTCCGCAAGCTGCTCGCTGCCGTTTGCAAACGAGGTTCCAGCAGCAGAGTGACTCTGTCCAGCAGACTTGAACTGTGCCGAGATGTTGGCAATCGCTCCGATTCGCTGCTGTTGCTGCTGCGCGTGAGCCTCGACCAACTTCTGAATGCGCTGCATTAGATCGTCATTCTCCTGGTCCCTGACAATTCTCTCCTTGTCCACGAGGACGGATAGCGTGTCCACAGATTGCAATTGACTTTGTTCGAGCTGTCGGTTCGCGTCAGCCATTTCATCCCGGAGCCGCTGCATCTCTTCGCGCTGTTCACTGATCTCCTTCGACATGTCGTCAAAGACTGTCTTGAAGTCCCTGCCAAGGGTGGAGTGAGATGAGTGCAGGTGCGTGTGGAAGGTCTCAACTTCCGCCATGATCCCCTCCGATCTACGTCTCGTAGCTTCGCCTAGGTCATTGAGTCCTGCCTCGACTTTTCCCCTAAGCTCTTCCCTGAGCGTCTTGACTTCCTCCAGGACCTCGTTTAGCTCGCCCTTGCTTTGCACCGTCTGTGCCGCAATCTCCTCGTGCGATCGCTCGAACGCTCTACTTCTCATCTCAATGTCTGCTCTCGCCGCGCTGAGCTCGTCCAGCTCGTGCTTGACAAAGCCATGCATACGCCTTGATAGCATGTCCACGAGCCCATGCTGTTCCATATGCAACTGGGTAAGCCAACCCTCAATAAGCGTCGTCGTGCCCACCACATCTCGCTTCGTTTCGCCATACTGCACTTGGTTCTGCGCGTGCAGCTCCGATCGTCGTCGCAATTTCAAGTGCAGAGTTGTGTTGTCCGTAGCAGACTGGCCGAGTGTAGTTGTTAACTCGCGGTTTAGGCTTGTGAGCTGCTGCTCGTGCGCTCGTGCTCCTGGCGGAAAAAAGTCTCGTCGTCGAGCAGGCGCCTCGTTTGCGCCAGTTCCGCATTTGCCTTTTCCAGCAACGACTTTGTACTGTCGAGAACGCCGGTAGTGGCTTCGCTGTTCATCCGCAAAATTTCGAAACTGCTCGTGAGTTCCAGCAGGCTCTGTACTTTGTGGGCGAGTCTGCACTCGATTGTTTGGATCTTCTCGCGCTGCTCCTGAACTAAGATCCGATGTGACTCGGATTCGTTCATGAGCGTCTCGTACGATTCATGTGCGAGATACACGCCATTCCGCTGTCGCGTAGCGGTGAGTTCCGACTTGAGTCTTTCGATCTCGATGGTGAACTCCTTGAGGACTGTCTTTTTCGGTATCAATCTGACCTGCGGCTTGTTTCTGATATTCTTCGCGCGGAAAGCGTACTCTAGGGATGAAATGGTTTCCTCCAGATTCGACGTGGCAGCAGAGACTGTAGCAATGATGCATGTCTTCGTTTGGCCGCCCAAAGAGTCTTGCAGAAGCCGTGTGAGTTTCGACTCGCGATAAGGAATATGTGCTGATCGATCGACAAGCGCATTGATCACTCGGCCTAATGTGAGCGGACTTCTGTTAATGAGCCCAGCTTCCACCGCTCGCTTACTCTCCGCACCAGAGCGTCCAATGTTTTCCGATCCTGCGAGATCAACGAGGTTCAGTATCCCAGAGGACACGAGCTCTTCGCCGGAAGCCAACGTTCGTTTGTTGTACACTGTGATGGTAAAGACTGTATGACTGCGGGAGCTGAGGTCGTTGCACTTTGTCGCTGCGACCTGTCGCTTTTGGCTACCATTTCTTAGTAGCTGAATACCCTTCTTCGAGCTGGTGATGTGTCGTTCTTCCATGCCCTGAACAACAGTCCCCGCTCCTCGCCTGCTGTCTCCATCGAAAATCTTCAAGTTGGATCTGTCATCGACGGAAAGGAGATCGCGAAGTTCTTCGTTATACAGCTCGATGAATGAGATTTTCACCGAGTTCTCGAGGACAGCACCGCTGTTTGGTGAATTTGGTAAAGAGTCAAGTTTGAGAAAAAGGGAGTCCAGCACGCGAGGAACAATGCCAGCGTCGTCAGGTAGTAGAGTGTGATCTGAAATGTTTCCGCACATGGTATACGTCTTCCCGGTACCGGTCTGCCCGTATGCAAAGATTGTGCAGTTGAAACCTTTCAGCACCTGTACTCACGTTAGCCCGTCTTCGAACATTTCCCACTGCAGCGAGCTTACGTTGGAGCCTTCTTACGTCGTCCAATACAGGCGTTACGACTTCATCATAGATCATCTGCTGATCTGCCGTTGGTGAAAAAACTCCATCAAATGAATACGTCTTGTTGCTGAGGGCTTTCGGCCCCATCGACAGCTCCACTGTCTTTCCAATCACCCCATCCGTGGTCACGACCACGCCGCTATTCTCTCGCACCTCTTGCTCATTCCTGCCGCGACATCGCACAAATACGTCAATCCTCGTTCCATCACCCGAGTCACGGTGGTTCGTCGTCGATGTTGCGTCGTCAAAGTCGCGTTGCTTGCGTTTCATGCCACGCCCATTCAAAAGGAAGGACTCGGCGGCAGACACGCATCCGTTGTTCGTAAGCGAGGGTATCACGGCGGCAGCTGCTCGATGAGTCCGTGGCGGGGGCATCGCTCTGCGGGAGTCTCTCATCCCAGTTGACCGTCGCATGGAAGTTTGGGATCAATCGAAAGACTACTTGTAGAACGGTGCTTGCGGGGTGGTGTCGAAATAGTGTGAGAAGGCACCCGTACGAGGCGGCAAGGGTGGCGGCAAGCAAACCAAAGCTGATGGTTGCTCCCCCAACGGTCGAGTACCAACAAGGATTAAAGAAACGGCCGTTGCCGTCCCCCTGCAAATGCAGAGGACGAGGTGGGGGGACGGGGCGGGAAGACGGGACGACGGGACGGCAAGAGGAGGCCGCGGCTTCCCTGATGATAAAGTTGCAAATCCCACGCAAGACGCACCCAGCTACAGCCTCAATTCAAATTAGGGTTTCAGCATTCATGTCCTCTACTCGCAAAGATGCTCGGATGTAGGGCATGTGTACTTTCTTTACATTGAGCTACATTGGAACTGGCTCAAGTAGATCCACACCTGGCATAGCTGGTTGGCGACGCCGCTTGGGCCGCTGGGGATGACCGCCATCTTGGCCTCTCGTCTGCCAAAGCCGTTGAAAGATCGTTTGAAGCTGATCCGTGCCCGTGAGCCCGTCGTTGAGCCAGTGAGCCAGTGAGCCCGTCGAGCTAGCGAGACAATAAGCCGGTCAGTTGTGCCCGTGCGCTGTCAAAGTAGCTGCAGGTATCCGTAACTGCAGGCCAACGGCCCTTGTTCTCATTTTGTATTTCTCCATCACTCGGCACGATGTGGACCCCAAGACGGCCTCGTGTTGACAACGAACTGTCCTGCTGCATCATGGGCAACCCGTGGGAATCCTGTCCCGTCCGGATAGGTGGCCCAAGCAAAGCATGCAGTTAGCGACAGTGCCTTGCCGACAAAACCGAAGAGTTGTACGGGGTGGGTGTCTCGCGCTCCGATCGGGAAAACGTTGAAGTTAATGCGAGCTTCAATGTTTCTAGCCTCTTCCCGACCCTGTCGCCACGTTTGGATCTGAACTGGTCACGGCCCCGCCAACCCCGGTTTTGTCCTCGGGCATCGCGACACCAGACCAGCTTTTCATCAGAGAGCTTCAGCAGAGACTGCAGTTGGTCGACGATGCCTCTGGCCCGAAATTTGCCCTAGACTGGTCTTCCTCCAGCGAGTCCGATGAACCTGATGCTGCGCCATGGTCAATGCAAGCCTACGCCACCCGATTGTTGAAGAGAAGTTCGAGCGGTTCTGCGAAAGGTGAGACAGCGTTGAAGCTCTCACGCCCAGAAAACTACCTCTGCGAGCCTCCCCCATCAGAGAAACGCAGGCCATGCCCCCCGAACGATTCATCGATTCAGACAAAACGACGCAAGAATGACCATCAAAGAACCCTAAAACTGAAGGACACATGCGTGGATACATACAGCGACAAGTTCCACGCAGTCTCTCTCGAATGTCTCCGCCCACTCCGCTACTAGCCCAATCTTCACAGCAGGAAACGCCTACACAGCCTGTGGCCTGTCAACAACGCAGGAAACTTGCCTCTTCTCGACGCTTCCCACATCTGCCGAATCGCAAACACCTCCGCGCCGCCGCACTACCTGCGTTCGAGGCGAGCTAGTCGTGCTTCTCCTCAAATGAGAAGTGTGATGTTATCTGCCAGGACTTCAGATGTATGAGCGCTGGTTATTGGCTGGAGTCCAAAGGTGCCTATTGAGACAGCCCACGCGCGGCCGTCGTTGGTCATGTTGCCAACATCTGCATGCAAGGTGACGTGCGATTATCAGCTATGTGCAGATGACCCGGGGCGGGTAATCGTTTGCGCACTGACTCGCAGGAAAAAGCCTAGACAGAACAAGAGCCTGGCTTCACTACCCGTGTGCAACTATGCAGACCCACAAAGCGCGGTTGCCTCAACTGCCGTCTAGCACTGCGGTATTCACCTGCTCCAGTGCCTAATGGCGATGCATGGTGAGGTGTCATTAGGTAGGCAGGAGTGTACTCCGGAGCATGCCTTGACACGCCGCATATGTGCGCTGTAAGCATCTATGCACTACGAGGCCGTGAATACGATAAGGTATATAAAGTATATAGTATGTATGACAAGGCCGTGGTAACGATCCCTATCATAAGGGTGGCGAGCAGCGGTTCGCGACTTGATCCCTAAATTCGTAATATAGAAGGAGTGTTTGGGAATCGAGTTACGAGACGAGTGTTATCATTCGCAATAGCAGCTTTGCACATCATCGATCAATCGCATTTACAGCTGTCGATCACTACTAGTTATAAGATTTATAGGCATGCACGTGTAAAAAAAAGAGACTTAAACGTCAAGTTACCAAAATGTATAAATAGCTTATCTCGGCGAGTTTTCCCATGTCGGCATGTGCTTGACGGGGGCCCTATGTTTATCGAGTGGGACAATTGTGGTGATTGTGGGGCAGTAAAGGCCGGGCCAGAGCACCTAGGCTCGAGCACGATGAGGGACCCATGCGACGATTGCCAGGAAAACAAGGCACTCATCAGAGACAAAGAAAGGACGGGCCCCCATATGCTTAGTCAGACGTCTCAACGGCCGCTGCCTACAAGAACTACGTGTACTCCGCTCTATAACAAGCCGCTCTTCCTATTCTTAGAGTCGCCAGTTCGCACTAAATCTTTCGCAAATCATACTACGAATATATAACAAATTCGCTGATTCCCTAGTGTTACGACCCAGGCAAGCAGGCCACGGGATAGGCTGGCTGTGTAGCGCTACTATAGGCTACACGGATTAATAGTCAGAACGACGAACTAATAATAGTCGGATTACCCCGGATCGCTAGGATCACTAAGGTAATCTAAGTAATCTAAGGCGATCTGACCTAATAAGATTACCGGGGATCACTCTATAATCTAAGTAATCTAGCAAGATCCCTCTAGTATATAGGTACCCCTAATTTCCTTATTATAGTATAGATACCTAGCTAGCTTTTAACTATAATTATTTACCTTCTCCTTAAAAGTATATAATACTTAGTTACGATCTCTATAATCTATTACCTACGTAATATTCGCCCTAACCTTTCTACTAATATAAACCTCCGGTTTATCCCTTAGGAACTAAACCGTTATACCTAGTATATACGGCTATACCTACTAGAATACACGGGATCCCGTTAAGGTCTTCTCTAGAGTTTAGTAGCTATACTTTTTAGCACCGTATACCTCTATATCCGGAGTCGTAAAGCTCCGTTTCTAGAGGATAACGAACTATACGCCGGGCTACCCTACTACCGTTTAGTTACCTAACTAAATCCTAAAATAGAATTTTTCTACCGTTTTATACGCTATAGATACGATACCGATATTAATATCTTAGTATACCTAAGCTTACTAGGCTTACCCCTTATATAACTACTATTTAAACTTAATACGGCTATAGGAAGAGGCGTTATATTAGAGCTTTATTCCGTATCTTAGCTATTTCTTTTGCTTCGAGTATAAGCAAGAGGCGATAGCTACCTCTATATCCCGTATAGCTTATACTTAGAGCTATTAAGATTACGTAAAATAGGCGATAAGAGCTATTAAGGTTATATAAGTTAATTAACTAAGGAATAGCTATCCGCGAGGCTAGCCCCTTATATAGATATACTTAACTATTAAAATAATAACTACCTTAAACCTATTAAATCGCGATCTTATTATATATAAGTTAGTAAAATAAAAAGACTTTAATATTATTAGACGAATTATATATACTATAGAAACTAAGAAGTTCTATAGGGTCTTATAGTAATATAAGAAGGATATCCTTATAATTATAAAGTATTACCTTTACCTAGGGCCTTAGAATACTTACTAGGTCTAACTATAATAGATAACTAGTAGATTTAATCTCTATATACCTATCTAGGTAACTAGTAGCTTTAATAAGAAGCTTATATTAAGATATCCTCTATTATATATATATATAGAACTATACTATCCTAGTATAATCGATAAGAATATATATAAGGAGGTTAGCGCGTATATATAGATATAGGAGAGCTACTCTAATATCTATATCCCTTGCCTATATAGATTTAGGTTCTCTAATAATACTAATATATATACTTACCTATTATTAGGCTCGATCGTGCTAACTTAACTAGTTTACTTATAAGTCTCGCGTTTAAATCTATATATAACTTTAGCGAGGAATTCGCTATACTCTTCATCAAATCCTTTAATACCCTATATTAGTATACTTTGTCCCGAATCCCTTAAGATATAACCTTCTAGCTATATATATAATTATAGAGTATATAGGCTTAGAAGTAGGCTAAATACTATTTAATACCTAAGACTAATAGCAATAGGATTTAATACGTCTAGAGACTCTCTATCAAAGTATATCGCGTATTATACTTATATTATCCCGAGTACCCTAGCCTAAAATTAGCTCCTTTTACTTTAATAATAATAATACTTTAATACTTACGAACTAACCGCTTATATACTTAACTATAATACTTAAGAGTAAAGGTATACCGAGGATAATACGGATAAATAAGACTTATAGATATATAGAACTATTTATAGTAGATATAATATATCTTTATAATAATTATCTACTTAGTAACCCTAGCGCGACCGACGAGGAGGAGGACTACTATAGCTAAATAGCTATTAGGGTATTACTATAGCTAATAATACCCTATTTTATTTAGAGAGAGCGCCGTAATAGACCCTTTAGTATCTAACTTATAGATATTTATCCTAGTAATATTCTTATTAATAAAGATTAGAATATTACTTATATCTTTAACCTTAGAGAGATATATACTCTACCGCTAGAGATAGTATTAGTACCCTACTAGCTAATAGGGCGCGCTATCTCTTAACTATATAGTTTGTTGAGGCAATGTGAACACACCCTTGGCTGCGAGAAAAGGCAGGGTAAATGGGGATTGAATTGATAGCTAGGACCTGCCTAGGAAGATAAAGAGAAGATAATGAAGATAATGAAGGTGATGAAGGTGATGTCGAATCTAGGTGCGTGTGTGTGTGGGAGAAAACCCTGCCCTAGCTCTGAGCCTAGGTCCGACCTTCTACCGCGACAAAATAGGGAACCTCTAGAGGAGTTAAACCGTATTCGATAGCGTTTTATATAGATCCTCGAGGAAGAGGAGAAGAGTATAAGAGGCTTACTATCGAAAACTATTTACGAGACGTAAGAATCGTAAGGAGTCTAGTTTTAGTATTCGCTAAGCTCTATAAACGTAGTATTTTAGCTTATTACTAACTATCTCTATCTAAAATTCTAGGCTTATCTATCCCTATAAGTTAAGTAAACCTTCTTATAATTCTAATATAAAAATACTAACTAGGTTATAAGGGTAAAGCTAAAGGACTATAAGAGATATAATAATAAACTCTAGTAGTTATTTAAAAATTAAACCCTCTTTTTACTTACCTTTTACTACCTCTATCTCCTACCTTACTTTCCTCTCTTCCCTATCTATTTTAATACTATTACCTAATATAATCGCTTATTCTATATTATATCTTACTTTTGTTACGACCCAGGCAAGCAGGCCACGGGATGGGCCGGCTGTGCAGCGCTACTATAGGCTGCACGGATCAATAGTCGGAACGACGAACCAATGATAGTCGGATCACCCCGGATCGCTAGGATCACTAAGGTGATCTAAGTGATCTAAGGCGATCCGACCCGATAAGATCACCGGGGATCACTCCGTGATCTAAGTAATCTAGCAAGACCCCCCTAGTATATAGGTACTTTGTCGGGGTATGGGTGTAGACCCCTAATAGGGAAATTAAAAAATCGAAAAAGTGGAGAATTAATAATAGGCCTGATATTAATAAGATATAAAGGGAACGTCTAGATCCTTAAGATTAGATAGTTACTTATACGCGTTACTTTATTTATAAGCTCTTTATAGCTTAATAATTAAGGATATTTATTTCCTCTTACTTTTTTAAGATAGTAGCTATTTCACTACTTTATCTTACTAACTTATACGATATAATTACCTATAGTTACCTTTATACTATTACGATACTCTTTAAGCTATAGCTATAGCTGAATTTACTTAGGCAGGGCCTTATTTATTATCTTAGTATAAGGTCGTTGCTCTTAGCTTCTTATATATTCGTTTGTCCTTAATAAAACTAGTCTCTAGGGCGTAAATAACTTATTAAACTTAATAAGATACCTTTTAGCTACTATAAGAACTCTTCTAAGGGATAATAAGGACGAAGACTTTATAATAAGGCCTTTTTTACGATAGCCCTATTACTAGGTAAGGTATATAGAAGCTACTATCTATACGAACTAAGTACTAGGAAATTATACCCTACTTAACCTCGAAGATATAAAAGAAGGCTTCGAGAATATAGTAAATATAGGGAAAAAGTAAGTTCTCCTAACTATATAGCCTTACGATAAGCTACGAAGTTACTTACTATAGAATCCTATAAACCCTAGAGCTCGCCTTATAAATAGATTAGAATAAGCTTATGAAGTTAATACCTTATTTTAACGAGATAAGATTAGATAAACGCTTAGATATAAATAATAAGAATTTATTATACTCTTTATAAGTTAGGTATTAGTTTAGTAGATTTCTAAAAGTATTATTCTCTTAGTAGGCCTAGTAGTAACTTATACCTTATACTATAGGATAATATAGAATAAAGAGACTACTCCTATAGAGGTAAGCGAGAAAGGTTATAAGAACTAGATGAAGTTAGAAAGAATAATAGAGGATACTAAGGATAACCTAAATCTAGCTTCTCGAGTACCTTATAAGATAATACTCTTCTAAGAACTATCTAATCTTATAACGCTACCTATAAGGCCTAAGTCTATAGATATTTCTCGTAATATTAAAACTAGTATATTAAGCTTACCTCTTATAGGAATAGATATAAAACGCTTTAGCTAAATCCTTAGCGATACTATTACTATAAGGGAGGTCTAACGCCCTACCGCTAGGACTTTTACTAGTAAAGATATTACCGAGTTCCTCTATAAGTTTAAAAGGTAAATAATAGCTTACCGTATAAGCGATAACGATAAGATCTCCTAGCTTAAGACTTATATAGCTCTAGAAGAGGCTTTATATATTAAAATTATTATTAGTAGCCTTAACTAGAAAGATATAAAGTATACTCTTATTAAGGAATATTATACCTAAGATATAGATTAATAGGAGATAGCGTAAGTATAGCTTACTTATTATAACTCGCTTTATCTTAAAAGTACTAAAGAGGTTAAGGATTAGCTCTTATAATACGCTTACCTCTAGCGTAAAGTCTAACTAATAGGTTAGGGTAAGAGTAAATATTAGTCTTAAGAAGTATACTATACTATACCTTATAATATAAGTATTATAATTATAGAGAAATATATAGTTACCTTAGATTAGATAATTAAGATATCCTATATATTAATTATAGAATATATATAAGAGTACCTTAAGCCTCGCCTAGATATAAAATATAAGAATATTTCTATAATAGGACTAACTAAACTAGTAATCCTAACCTAGAGGGCTTCTAGTAAAGGGCTAGCTACTTCTACTAAGAAGGTCTCCTTTAATATAGGTAAGGTATTACTAAGAGCTAGTATTTAAACTAGTCTAGTAAACCTATAAGGCTAAGTTAAAGATTTAACTTCTTAGCTTACGGATATAAAGATTAACCTTATAATATAAGTTACTAAGTCTACTACTAAGGAATTTAAGTAGATAATAGGTTAAGAGAATCGCTATATATAAGAAGAAGGCTATAACCTAGTAGTAAATATAAAAGGTAGTTTCTATCGAGGACGTAGCTCTAAATAATAATGCCTTTACTAGTAAGTATCTAATCTTACCTTTTAGGAAGGACTTTACGTAAATATAGGAGGTAGTAAGTACTCTAATAACTATTTTAATAGATACTCGAATAACTACTCTAGTAAGAACTAGAAGAACGTAAATAGGTATTAGTACTATAATAGTACTAATAAGCACTATCTAGATAGATATTCGATATACCGATAAGATAACTAAGATAGGCTATATATTTATAATATATAGTCTAGAGTTTTTAGTATCGGCCGGGTTAATATAAAGAATATAATTCTACTTACCCTATATAATTAGTTCGTTAGTATAGGAAGCTATATTCGCCGACTAGTAATCTATTAGGTATCTATATATAGTCCCTACTTTATAACCCCTATTATAGATAGCGTTAAACGCTAACTAGTACTACCTTATAATAATATAATAGACTAGAGCCTAATAGAAAGGGAAACTAAGACCCTAGACTATTTCTTAAAGGGGCCTTAACTATAACTATAGGTACTAAGGGCGATAGAGGCTACCGATATTACTTCTAGGCCGAACCCTAACTAAGAAGACTAGGTAATAGGGAAGACTTTAGTAATTATCTTTAGTAAAAGTAAGGATAAAGATATCTATACTATAGCTATTAATATAGACCTTAACCCTATAGAATATAAAAGGCTAAGAATAGATGTTGTTAAAAATAGGTGCCTAATTTAGGTACCTAGCATACCTATTTTTAGGTATTAAGGGAAAGGTATAGCGTTCTTACGCGAAGCCAAGCAACGATCCCTGATAGCTGCTTACCTAAGCAAGTTATAGTCACGTGGCTCAACCCACGTGATAGAGCGAATTATGCTAATTTTTATGCATATCATTTCATGCATTTTGGCCCAGTCATTACCGAGATAATTTACTTCGAAGGCTATAGAAGCTCGCGGAGCTCGCGGAATCTCGCGGAACCTCGCGGAAACCTACCGACCCACAATT
>JALHBZ010000208.1:17892-53149 GCA_024340015.1 Tolypocladium ovalisporum | reverse complement strand
ACCCCTCATTCTCTCTCTTTGCCCCTATAACCCTTAGTGGTTATAGTGCCTAAGGCCCTACTTCAAGGCCTAGCGCACAGCCACAGCGGCCACACACAGCGGCCACTGGCCCCGGCAGCCCGGCAGCTACAGCGGCTACTAGCCCCAGCAGCCACCGTAACCTCAACGGTTACACAGGCCTTATAGCTACTAGCTAGGCCTATCCGTAGGAGCATTGAGCTGCTGCGTAAGCCTCTGTGCCCTATACTATAGGGCACCTAGGCTACCCACTGTGCCTATTGCTTGCATACACCCTGTGCATCCAATAGATATAATAAGTTAAGATTAGATATATCCTCTAGCTAAGCCTATCTATATACTACCTCTTATCTTTAACTATAATCTAAGAGTAAATAACGGTACTTTGTCGCGGCAGAAGGTCGGACCCACGCTTAGAGCTAGGGCAGAGTTTTCTCCCACACACACACCTAGATTCGACATGACCTTTATCATCTTCATGATCTTCTCTTCATCTTCCTAGGCAGGTCCTAGCCATGAATTCAATCCCCCTTTTGCCCTGCCTTTTCTCGCAGCTAAGGGTGTGTTCGGGGATGCTTGCGTTAATAAAGCTAAAGGAGTAAAAGAGGTCTAGTTTAATACTAAAGAGAAGAGCAAAGTAAAGGCTACTAAGAATAATATAGTAGCCTTTATCCTAGAAGGTATAGTATATACGGTACCCTTACTAGATAAACTTAGGGAAAGACTTAATATCTCGATCTATAATACTATAGAACTCTATAAGGCTAAGTAACTATCTAATCTAGTAGAAAGCAACGACCCTAATAAAGAAACTACTTACTTCTATAAATCTAAGAATATAAAATATATACTCTATAGGGAGAAACTTATTAGAATATTAGACTGCCTATATATAGATTAGGAAAAGGAAGGGCTAAAAGTAAATACTATCGCTTATACTCTAACTAATCCTACTAATCTACCTATATAAATAATAAACTAAATATAAACTTAGCCTTCTTAGGGAAAGGAGGGGCTAAGAGTAAATATTATTACTAAGGCTTTTACTAATTTAGTTATATCGCTAGCGCGAACGTTAAAGCATATATAAGACCTACCTCGTATTTAAGTTAGGCTAGGAATATCTACTAGCTAAGCGTTAAACGTACTTATTAACTTAGGATCTAAAGGTAATCTAATTAGTAAACGATATATAGAAGTATATAATCTTAAGATTATTCCTATTAAGGTATTAACGAAATCTTACTCTAATAACCCTATCTAAATATATAGTAAAGTAAGAACGAACCTATATATAAGGAGTACCTAGATACTAATCCGTCTCTATATTTTACTAGATAAAGTATTAATACCGTTAATTCTCGGGATACCCTTTATATATACTACTAGGCTAACGTTTAACTATTCTCTAAAGAATAGGGATATATATATTCGTTATCGAATAAGGATAATATAGATTATTACCCCTACCGCTAGACTTATATAGTAATAATATTATAACGAGGTATAACCTAGTAGGATAGTAAGAATTAATATAGTTAGGGCCGCTAGATACCTTAAATAGCTATAGACGGATATAGCTTAGCCTCCTAATTATACCTAAGAAATCGCTATTAAAGATATCTCTCTCGAACCTAACGATATAATCGTACTCTCTATAGGGAGTAAGGTAGCTAGGGAGGTTATATTATTAGTAATAAAATAGGTATTTCTATAGTACTAAGGGACCCTTAGGGAAAAATATAACGAATTAATAAATTTATAGTAGACTATTAAGAGAGAGCGCGTAATTAGGAGATTAAATAGTCCTATAGTTAATACCCTTTATAAACGCAAGGGAGTAAAGATATATCCTAAAGATAATGTCCTATTAGATAGAACTACCCCTAAAGGAGATCTATACTAGAAAGAGAAGAAATAGGAAGCTATTAAAGACTACCTTAAAGTAGAGGGACCCTTCGCTAAATACCTTATAGGGAAATTCTTATCTATAGAGAGAGGAACCTGCCTTTACGGGGAATACCTAGTTAATATCTTAGGGTAGGTTAATAGGTTTTTCTAACTTAAAGAGAAGGAGATACTAGTATAACTACTATTTAACTAGGAAGTAGCTCTCGCCTAGGACTTTAAGGAATATAGTAAGGTTAATCTAGCTATTACCCCTCCTTAGGTTATTAAGGTAGTAGACTATAAGGCCTAGTAAGCTAGTAATATACCTATCCTATATAGTTTAGAGATAAAAGTTATTAACCTCCTTAAATTATAGTTAGAAAAAGGAATATTAAAAGAATCTTATAGCCTATACTAGAACCCCTACCTTCTTATAGTTAAGAAAGATAATAGCCTATACTTAATTAACTTAGCTATATAGTTAAATAGTATTATAGTCTATAATACCTTTATCCCGCTAAGTATAGACGAGTTTAGTAATAACTTCGTAATATATAAAGCCCTATCTCTCTTAGATCTCTTCTTAGGATATAACTAGGTTCCCTTAGATTAGATAAGTTAGGACTTAACTATGTTCTCTATACCCTTAGGACTTCTCTAAATATATACTCTACCCTAGGGAGGTATGAATTTAGTAGCCTAATTTATAAAGGTTATAATCTAGATTCTCTTCGACCTTATCCTATATATCTATAGAGCCTTTCTCGATAATATTATAGTTAGGGGACCCGATACTATATATAGTAATAAGGAAGCTTTTCCTAGAGTATATTAGTTTATCTTAGAATACCTTATTAACCTCGATAAAGTCCTCTTAAATATCGAATTATCTAGCTATATAATCTTAGTAGCGAAGTTAAGGTTCTACTAGAAGGCTATCGAGATAGTAAGGTACCTATATAGAACGAATAGCTAAAGCCTAGTAGATTTAAAGGTTAAGAAGATCCTTAAATAAGAACTCTACTAAGATATTATAAAGGTATAATCTTTTCTTAGTATCGTTAGGTACTATAGGATCTAGATTAGATAGTTTATATAACTTATATAACTACTTACCCTCTTACTAAGAAAGGATATCGAATAGACCTAGGATAAAGAATAGTAGATATCTATAGATACCTTAAAGAAAATAATAATAGAACTACTTATTCTAATCTACCTCTACTTAGGCGAGGGATATAAGGAGGTAATCCTAATATATAATATAAGCCTTAAGGGCTAGGGTATAATATTAATATAGGTTATTAATAGAAAATACTACCCTATATAATTCGAAAGTAATTACTAGACTAAGGCTAAGACAAATTATAATATAATAAAGAGAGAGTATAGAGCGGTTCTATATACTCTTTAGAGGCTAAGAAGCTATATTTATAGAGTTTATTTTACCCTTAAAACTAACGCGAGAGTCCTAGTAGATTAGCTAAAGGGAGTAGTAAATAATATCCTAGGGGCTTATATTACTCGATAGGTTAGTTATATTTTTCTATTTAATTTTATAATATAGTATATTACTAGTATAAAGAACGGGGTAGTAGATAGGCCATCCTATATACCTAAGGTCCCCTTAGATAAAATAGATAAAGTAATTAAGGGAGATATTAAGCAGTTTATAGACTTTTACCTTAATATAGTTATTAATACTAAGCTTAGTAAGAACTACTTAATAGAGTCTCGCTAGATCGCTAAATATCTCTAAATACTATAAAGACTATCTAATCTTAATAATAAGTAATATAAGATACTATATAAAAGATATAGAAGGTACTTTATAAAGGAATAAAAGTTATAAGCGCGGCCTATATAAGAAATAAGAGGTTTAACTCTAGTTATTAATAACCTAGTAGAATAAATAGGGCTTATATATAAGTTCTACTTATAGCTAAGGTATAAGGGTTAAGAAATTACCTACTAGTTCCTAAGGGATAGGTACTCGTAGTAATCCTTATAGAATAATATTTCTACTATTATTACTATATATAAGTAGTACTAGAAGTTTACCCCTTAAAGGCTAAGAGAACTTATAGTACTAACTATTCCTAGCTACCCTATAAGTAAAATATACTTCGACTATTAATATATTCTACTAGATAGTAAATAGCTTTATCTCTTAGAGGTAAGATATAATCTTATAAGATAGGTTAAGGTTAAGCTATTACTAAAGCTATTAATAAGGGCTATAATTAAATTCGCGCTATTAATCGTCTACTAATATAATATAATAGTATAGGCTATTATTAATAGAAGACTAGAGATAAAGTCTAACTTCTAAACGATCTTAGAAGGCTTAGGAATAAAGATAATCTAGATATCTATATATAACCTAAAGGCTAATATATAGGTTAAAGTTAGGTATTAGATCTTAGTCTCCTTACTAGCTAAGATAGTAGTAATATAGGCGAAGAAAGGGAGATAGCTTTATCTCCTTAACTAGGCTATTCTTACTAACTATACCGCTATATAGTACTTATATAGGATATCGCTATTCTACCTAATATATAGGTAGGAGCCGATTTTACCTTTAGAGGTTAAGAATCCTACTTAGCGCCTAATTAACTAGGATAATATTATAACCTTAATAGACCTCTTCGATACCTAGGTTAAGATACTAGCGCGTAAAGCTAAGGATATTAAAAAGGCGCGAGAAAGGGTAATAACCTTTTACTAATAACTTACTAAAAGAACTAATAAATAGAACGAGTATACCCTTTAGAAGGAAAAGGACTTTTTAAATCTAAGTAACCTTATCTTAATATATAATATATAGAGATTAAATAATCTCTTAAGAACTACTAAATTATAGATATAATAGAATAGTCCTTTTCGTATTCTCTCGCGAGTACTTTATATAAGCGCTTATAGGCTCTAAACGCTAGATAGTATTTACCTCGATAAAACTATCGTAGGGGAATACCTTAAGAAGTTTATTAAAGGACCTAATAGGTAGTAGTCTTTAGATATAGACGATTAGTTATTATAAGATAAGCTAGTAGTATTAATATAGAATACTAAGAATAATACTACTATTAACGAAATATTACTAAGCCTATCCTAGTAAAGCTCTAATAGGATAACGCTTAGAAGCTCGATAAGATTAGATACTCTCGTAGAGTATACTTCTTCTAATAGTAAAGATAGTAAAGTAAACGAATTAAATCCGGCTAAGGAGATATAGAGAGGAGAAGACTAGCTCGCTCCTTTAAATAAAGGCCTAAGATAGTAGTTTAAAGTTCGGATACCGCTATTAATATAGGAAGAAAGGGACGAATATATAGCTATTAACTTTTAACGGTCCCCCTATACCTTGAATCTACCCGAATACTAGATATTAAATATATTAGGCGAGGTACTCGACTTATATAGGGCTAAGATTATAGGCTTATATAAGGGCTACGCTAGCTAGGTTTTCTTTCGACCTACTAAGGCTTCTAAGTCTATAGCTAGGGAGGAGGTAGCTAGCGATAGTATTAAGAATATATTACTAAAAGTAGCCCGACCTAATTATTTCTATATTTAAGATATATATATATACTATTATATCTTTTATATTCTCCCTAACTAATATAAATACTATATTTACTTTATTATATAACTTAATAATATAGGCTATAGCTTTAGGGAGTAGTATCTTAGCCTTAACCTATATAATCTCTTACCTTATTAATATAGAAGTAGACTTTAAAGATCTTAAATAATAGATAGCTATTAATATTAAAAGTAAGATTATAAATTATATAGTATAAGGGTAGGTCGAACCTCTATAAGATTATTTAAAGCTATATAAGGAAAATACTTAAGGAGGTTACTTATTTCTTAAGAACGGAATCGTTACCTAAAGGTAGAAAATAAGATATTAGATTTCTACTTAATTATTACTAGTATTATAAACCTATCTTATATATAGAATTACCTTTACCTTATAAGAAGAGGTACCTATTATTAAGTAAATTACTATAAGAGCCTATTAAAATTAACCTTTAGCCTATAAGCTTTAGCTATATGTTCTAAGACTTATTAATAGTCTAGCGTATTCTATAGATCCTAGAGCTTCTCTTACTAACTATTTTACTAGATTAAATTAGCCTACTAGGCTAGGTCTTAGTTAATAGAGGCGTTAAAGGGGTATAGATAATAATAAAGAATATATAGAGTATTTATAGGGTTTATAAATTTAAGAATAATAATAATATCTATCTAATCTAACTTATACCTAGTAAAACTATATCCTTAATAATAAGTATTATTATTTAAAGAAATAGTATACTTATAAAAGTACTACTATTTATAAATACTAGCTTAGGTAGAGTACTAAATATAATTAGTATAAGAACCCTATAAGAATCCTTCTATTAAAATATATTTATAAAATAAGAATATATAGTATTCGTATATAGCTATTATAGATATAGTCTATACTATAATATAACCTCTATAAAAGGTATTATTATATTAGCTAAAAGTAATAATAAATAATATAATAATATACTCTTTATACTTAATAAGCTACTTAAAGAAATACCTTTCTAAGTAAGCGGTATCTATAGGGATATAAATAGGGCGAGCTTTTAAACTAAATAATATAGAATCGTAAAGGCTCTAATATCTAAACTACCTAAGGAAGTATTAAAGAGGGCTAAGCTTCTTAGCTTCTTAGTAAACCTCTAAAAGAGTATATAAGGGCTATTTAGTTTAGAACGCTACCTCTATAAGAACTAGAAGTCTAAGATAGCTAATATTACCTTTACTAAGTATTTAAGTTTCGAGATAGTAATAAACCTACTAAAGCTTAGTTAGTAAGAGGAAACTATAAGATTATTTAATACCTCTTACTTAATAATAATTCTTATTAACTAAGAAGGGGTTAAGAGTATAGTCTTACTAAGTTATAGACTAGGTAATAGATATCTATTTAAAAGGGACCTTTATAGCTATAATCTCTTAAATATTAGGGAGTTCGTTACGCGCTCTTCCTATTAGTAGGTTATAATTAGGTATTACTATTATAGATTAAAAAAGAATAAGAAGACTCGATAGAAGATAAAGATATAGCTAGTAAAAGAAGGCTATAATAATATAGCTACGAAGCTATATAGAGTTTATATAAGGAAGAAGAAGATAATAGAGCTTCTAAGTACTATAGTAGGCCTTATAGTCTTATAGTAGAGAAAGAAGGAATAGATAGGGGTAAATAACAGTAAGAAATTTACTATATACCGCGAGGTAGTACTCTAGATAAAGGAGAAGCCTATAAGAGAACGCGCTAAGCTATAAATAATCGCACTAAGGCTATATAGCTTCTTTAAGTATAGTTACCTAGGAACCTTAATTAAATCTATAGGAAACTACTCGAAGTATACTCTAGATAATAGAGAACCTATATAATATAAATAGATAAGATCCTTAGGCCGCGCTCTAATATTCGTAATCGCGCTACGAGCTACGATAAGGAATAAGATCCTATAGTATTATATAGAAAATCTACGCCGCGGGTACTAGGAGGAAGTATTATATAAATTACTATAGATATTCCTAGTATATAGCTCTAAGGGTATCGCTAGTTTAACTATAGCTATAAAAGGGTAGCTCTTAATGTAATTAAAGCCTACCTTCCTCTTCTCTCTTATATATACTTTAATACCTTCTTCTTTAGAAGATTATATAAATCCTAGCCTTTTTATAGTATAAAAATATACCTAAACTTCGCTATCTATTATATTTACCCTCTCTATCGCCTTATATAATAGATTTACTAACCTAGATATTACCCTAAAAAGCCCTCTTCTCTCTCCTTTATAATAAGAACCTCTTTCTATAAGAACCTTTAAGAAAGTATCCTTTATCCTATAGAAGACTCGACTTAAACCTACTTAACTTATAGTAATTATTAAACGTGCTTTTCGCTAAGGACCTTATTTTAGTATTTTATAAGGTATAGCGAGGAGGCGGTAAGAAGATAAGAAGAATCCCTAGATCTAAGTAAGCCTTAAACTTACTAAGCTATTAACTCTTTATCCTTCTACCTAGAAGAAGCTCTATAGTAAGTAGGTTAAAGTAGATTAGGATTAGTAAACGAGTTAAAGCCTCTTAATTAATAAAAGCTATTCTCTTAACCTAGATTATTTAAACCCTTATACCTTAAATACTCTAGCCCTTAGTTATAATAAAGGTAGCTAGAAATACCTTAGAACTCTAGGTAGATAAACTAAGCGCTATTCCTAAAAGTATAGCTATCTTCTTTAGACTAAATAAACTAAAGGGGAAGATACTTAGTTATTATATTAGGTATATGGATATAGAAGGAGGCGATAGAAGCTTTACCTAACTAGACGAGCCTAAAGCGGATAAGTTACTTATAGACCTCTATAAGGTCTAATTTACTTTTATAGTATTAAGGAAGTACTAGCTAATAGTACCTCTCTAAGCTAGTATAGATAAGATTAAAGATAATAAGGTAGCGCGTATATATAGGGAAGTTATAAGGTTTATTACTATCCTAACTAGCTAAAGTTAGGGAACTTAGCTTAAAGATACTTATAAGTTCTTAGTAAAACTAGTTTTAAAGGAATAGATAACGAACTATAGGGGGATAGCTATAATAGGGATCCTTACCTATAGTATTAAAAATATTATAGCTATACCTAACGATACCTTAGTTATTAATCTTAGTAAAAAGAATCTCTTAACCGATCTCGATAAAAATACTCGAGGAAATATAGAGGAGGCCTTCTAGAAATACCTAGCTAAAGATTAGAAGGTCGATAGGTCTTTAGGATCGTTTAGTAGACCCTTTTATATAAGATAGTTTAATTAATACCTTCTAGCTAGGCTTATTAACTACTTAGAACGAGGAACCTTAGGGAACTACTAGGGAAGCTTTATCTAAGATAAGAAGACTAAGTACCTTCTAATCTTTAATAACTAGGTTAGAGGCCGCGGCGAGAGACTCGAGGTATTCGTTAGGTTATAGAAGTAAATCCTCTATTATAACGACTACCCTTATAACTTTATATATACCCTTATACTAGGCCTTAAATAAGAAGGACTATAAGAATATAGTTATATAGTATTAATAAACCTCTAGTATTAACTATATAGTATAGTTAGGCTATTCTTAAAAGATATCGATAAGAAGGTTAAGGAGGTTAATATTAAGTCTAACTACTACCTCTCGTTATATACCTTCTCTCTCGAATAGGAAGGATAGCGTTATAGGGACTAGGCCTTTTACTATCTTAATAATAAAGCTAATAACTATAAAATATTACGAAAGTATTCGCTCGGGTTCCTATATAATATTATAATAATAGAACTAGGAATATATAGTAAAAATAAGTTTACTCTTAGAATAGAAGATAGAAGACCGTTATAGAACTTTAGCCTCGCTCTAAGAGAGCTTTAATACCTATATTTCTTAGTCTAGTAGAATAGGTCCCTCTTAACTATTAAAGGTATCTATAGACTTAATAGACTAGAAGCTCTTTAGTTATATATCTTCTATTATAAAATTTAGCTATAAGGGGGTACTAAAGTTATTATTAACCTATATTACCTTACCCCCTTAGTCTAGGTAATTAGAGTAAATAAGAATTAGGCTCTACCGCTCCTTAATAATATTATATCTAAGTATAAAGATCGATATATTAAATACTTACTTAAAAGGGGAGTAAGTAGTATAAGTCTATAAGGACTATTTAATCTTAGGTTATTAATTAATCTTAAAGCGACTATAGCCTATTAGAGATTACCTTTAGGATTAGCCTTATTACTTACCCTTACTAGATAATCCTTATAAAACTCTTATACTATAACCTTATTAAGACTATTAATACCCCCTAGATCCTAACTTATACTTATTTAGTTATAACTTAAACTATAGATAAGAGCCTTATAGATATATACGCCTACTATATATAAGTTATAAGATATTTAAAGTCTACCTTAAGGCTATTCTTAGTAATCTATACCTTCCCGCTCGCCTTAATAGAGCGCGCCTCGAAGCCTAATATTACTATTTAATTAAGTACCGATATAGTCTACTCTAGGGTTAAGTAGAGCTATAGCTAGTATAGGAATAAGCCCTATATATTATTAATCTTAGATACTATAAAGCCTATTAGCCTCGGTAAGGCTAGATTAAATAAAGCCTATTATTACTCTTAAAAAGGGGTAAAGACCTATCTTATAATATAAAATAGTAATATAAAGTTAGAAGGTAGTATTACCTAAGTCTATAAAAGTAAGAGAAATATAGTATAAGCCTAAGACGCCCTAGGGAATACCTAAGAACTATAGGACCTTAGGATTAATTAGTTCCTCGCCCTTATTATCTATTTCGGGAAGTATCTACTTACTATCTTACCTTCGGACCCTATCTTCCCCGTTATCTATACGATCGGCTGACTTTATAAGAACGAGCCTTAACCCCTAATTTAAACGAATTAAAGGGGTTAGATATATCTATAATAAACGTAAAAGGGGAGATAGAGACCTAGTAAGGCTAGACTATATAGGGAGAGTAATAACGACTAGTCTAATAGACTAGTTAGGCCCCCTTTTTAACGTACGAAGAGCCGTTCCCTACTCGTCGTTCGGCGAAAGCTATATCTTAACTACTCTACCTAGCTTTATTAACTTTAATACTTAGTAGTACCTTAAGGAATATCTTCGAGATAATATAGAAAGAGCTAAGAGAGCGTCTCGCGGTAGTAGGCCTTCTAGAGAGGAACGCGTATAAAATCGAGGTATTATATAAGATAAAGTATATAAATTAAGGAGATATAACTAATATACTAACTAAGATTTTAAATAATAATATAATAATTAAATAAGAAGAGATTAGATAATCTTTAGGTATACTTTTCCTTTCCTTTTCCTTTATTTTATAGAGATAAGGGAACCTTAATTAGTTATAGTAAATAAGAAATCCTTTTTTAAGAGTTATAGATTAATATAAGTACTCGCGCTTACCTTTATATTTTCTTACTTATAGAGCTTAGGGTCTACCCGGTTACGCTTTATTTTCGCCTAGGGGTAGGCGGTTTACGCGTAGGGAGGAGTTTATTAGGGTATAGGTATAGACCCCTAATAGGGAAATTAGAAAATCAAAAAAGTAGAGAATTAATAATAGGCCTAATATTAATAAGATATAAAGGGAATATCTAGATCCTTAAGATTAGATAGTTACTTATATATATTACTTTATTTATAAGCTCTTTATAGCTTAATAATTAAGGATATTTATTTCCTCTTACCTTTTTAAGATAGTAGCTATTTCGCTACTTTGTCTTACTAACTTATACGATATGATTACCTACGGTTGCCTTTATACTATTACGATACTCTTTAAGCTATAGCTATAGCCGAATTTACTTAGGCAGGGCCTTATTCATTATTTCAGTGCAAGGTCGTTGCTCTCGGCTTCTTGTGTGTTCGTTCGTCCTTAACAAAGTACCCCTAATTTCCTTATTATAGTATAGATAGCTAGCTAGCTTTTAACTATAATCATTTACTTTCTCCTTAAAAGTATATAATACTTAGTTACGATCTCTATAATCTATTACCTATGTAATATTCGCCCTGACCTTTCTGCTAATATAAACCTCCGGTTTATCCCTTGGGAACTAAACCGTTATAACCATCCTATCTCTTCTTTCTTTTTAAGCGCTCTATCTAGACGAGATTATAGCTACTAGGTAACTTAGTCTACTAGATATAGTAATAGTTACCTCCTCTATTACTCTATTATATTCGCTAGAGGAATAGTTACCTTTTATATTCCGCTCTACTATAAGATATCTATAGGTCTATTATATTAATTATAAGATCTAGAAATAGGCTAGAAACGTCCTACTATTATATATAGGGCTTTGCTTAGGAGGAATATAAAGAAGTAAAAGTAGCGAGAGGGCGATATAAGCTTTTATAACTTAGTAGCTATATATAAGGAAGTTATAGTAAGGGTCCGACGCCCTATACTATATTATATATATAATCTAAATAACTTTCTAATTAAGTATAACTTCCTAGGAAGTTAAGTATTAGTCGAACGACTCTAGGTCCTAAGTTAAATAGGCTTTAAATAGTAAGAAATATTATATAACTATTTAGAACTATTTAATTAGTTAATACGCTATAGCTATTACCCCTCTAGGCCCTAGTCCTATAAGTCGTATAGCAAGGGCGGCAGAACCTTTAGGTAGCAATGAATAACAAAGTCCTAAATTTAATGGCCGTGACGTAAGTTTAAGGCTACGTAGCGGCGGTCCCCGAATAAATCTACTCAAGGGCTATAGCGCTCAAGCAAAGGGCGGCCTCTAGAACACCCTATTACCCTCGAAAGATAACCTCAATCGTAGCAACAGCGCCGGGAGTGAACCATGGCTGCAAGCTGCCTAATAAACGTGGCGGCTCCGAAAGGTTAACGTATACTACCTTTCCGCCTCGAGCACTAGTCATGCGAGCGAGACTCCTAGCTAATTTCCGTAGCCCAGTCTTAGACCGATAATAAGGAGAAGATTCCAGTCGAAGGTTACGAAATAGAACGGGCACCTTATTTTATAGTCTTTTAATTCCTACTACTCTAAACGCATTCTTCGTATATAGCCTAGCTAAAGAGCGGAAGTCCTGGCTATCTCTAGGGGCATCTAAAGTTTATTCGTATATATCGGAAGTTACTCTACTACCTACTATTAGCCTTAAGTAGCCTAATATATATTATAAGCTAGGTTATTTAAGACTATTATAGGATATTATACTATATAAGAGTAGCTATCGCCTATCCTACTATTATATAAGCCGTTATAAGGTATAAGCTATTGCCTAGGTATATTAGCCCTATAGCCTTACAAGGTCCGGTCGACCTGGCTAACTCGTACCGATTCCTAGGTTGGCTTCCTAGGAAGTCGCTAATACTATTAGATTTGGGGGTAGGCCGTTAGTCGCGTTTAGCTACGCCGACCTCCTCGGCGCGTTATTCTATCTCAGAGCAAACTAGCTTACCGATATTAGCCCCTAGCCTACGACCTCTTACCTCCTTAGTATTATAGGGATCTACTTTATTAGAGGGTATCGTGGCTTGTATAGTGTTATAGTCGGCTAGGATATAATCTATCCGTTAAGAGCTACTACCTCTTTAAACTTATCTAGCGGGTTATATAGGTATTAAACGCCGTTTAGATAGGCGTAGTCGACCTACTTTATTTAGAGTCGCTAATCACGTACTCCTAGGCGATAGCTTAACTTACTTCCGATAGTATAGCTTATAAGATAATTATACCCTCCTTTATATAAGCCGAGCAGCTTATAGTTAGCTTATAGTCGATTATACTATCGACCGGGTCCTATTAACGATAAAAGGGGTAGGGCCTCGCTATAGCCCTATAGGTTACGCCGAGAATTACGCTTACGGTCGATAGCTAAGTAGTATATAATTCTAGTTTATAGAAACCTATACTATCTAGCTAGAGGTAGATACTAAGAGCGAATACCCTCCCTATACGTTAATAACGATAAATAACTAATAAGTAATAATACTAGAAGTAAAGCTAGTATTTTAGTAAGGAATTAATTATATTAATCCTAGGGTAAAATAATTAGTATTTCTATTTATTAATAGCTATAGTAGTTAAGTTAATAGTATAGAATAATCCTAATAATTATATACTATAAAAGAGAAGAAATAGTAACCTAGGCTTCGTAGTAACTCTAAAATAGAGATAATTTTAGGATACCCCTTACTCTTCGCTATCTTAATAGTCCTCTTCGTCTTATATATTGCGAATATAGCGACTCTTTACGGCTACCTTCTTCTCTAATAGTAGTTAGAGGAAGGGAGGTAGATCTTAAAAGATAGCTATATATACCGACGTAAAGACTAGAACTATTTAATCTAACGAGTTCCGTAGGCATATAAGTAACTCTTAGCGTAGTTATTAGTCGAGTTATATTCCTCGCCTATCTTACGCTACTCCTTATAAGATATACTCCTCGGCTAAATTAACTTTATTCTTATCTAAATAGCGCTAGGGTTTACTTTAGTATCTAAATATAATTTTTTATCTTCGTTATCGAAAGCATTAATTATACACCTAATAAGCGTTCGCGTTATTAGTATTCGAGGGTCTATAGGGAACTTAAAGTATAGGCGAGCGCGCCTAAACCTCTTAAAGGTTACGAGGGCGCCCGCGCTAATTAAGATCCTTTATATAGATAATAATTACTAATATATCCGTTTCTTCTTTAGAAATAATTAGATAATTAGGTTCTTTAGTAAACTATAAATACTATTAGCCCTAAGTATTCATAAGTAAGTAGTAACGCGCTATACCCAAGCTACGACTAAGGCTAGTATCTATACGCTTATATAACTTATTACATCTACCTATCTATATTTAGGTCTAGAGGAGGGTGGTTCAATATATCCCTTCTGAAGTCGAGTTACCGCACGTGCTCGCAGGGCTTAGGCTCTAGGATTAGGCGATGCCGATGCAATCCTCCTTACGTTATCTTCTTATCCAATGCCCGGAACTTCTCCGGAGAATGCGCTCAGTTTTCGTGCAATGACATCGGTAAGAGCCACAGAAGCGGCGCGTAAAATTTAGTGACTGCCGACAAAGCCCCCCCAAGGCCCCCAATAGCATCTCCCAATGGCCGACAAGAAGATCCCGCAGCAGCTTGCCAACGATAGAGATAATCAGATAAATGGCCAGCTTCGGTCAGCCTCGCGCGCGACGGTACGATAGGACTTGAGTAATTCTAAGATACAAAGGGAGGCTTGTCATCGCACGACGCGATGGACTGTGGGATTGGTGTTCAAAATGGCCCCACATATCGCCAATTTAGGCGGAAAGGCATGTGACATGCGCTCCGTGCATTGCACTCTCCCGCCCAAGCCCGCGGATACGACGATTGTAAGGGGCAGATTAGTAGTTGGGTCGGTGACGACCAGCGAATACCGGCTGCTGTATGTTTCTCAAATTTTTGCTTAATTTCCTCAATTACTTTTGCTTCATTTCTTCTCTCCTCACTCCGTATTCCAGTACCAGAAGTCAAGGTGTTGGGTACTTATTGAAGGCAGGCAGGGGAGGGTGGTCGCCTACTATGCGGCCATCTGCATTGATACGTCGTTGGAACCAGAGCGGACTAGCGATTGGCAGTTAGGTCTCGGTAGCGCCCGAAAGACAATCCACCAATTCAAGCCCTGCTAAATTTTGGTGTTGGTTGCTTCCCTTCGGAGTGAATACGATGGTTAGATGCTTCTTGTAATCGTGACGAGCAGCTGGTCGCCGGGAGACTGCCGCTGCATGTGTTGCGTCTCGGATATGCTCCCCCCCCCCCTAAATATTCAAAAGATAATGAAAAAAGGGCCTGCAATCCTTGAGGCCGTGAGAGACTTCTCATAATGGCTTCGGTGCTTTGGTTCATCAGATATGACAAGCTACAGGACGTAACTCACCGATTTCCACATTGATAGCCCGAAAACAAGCGCCGAATCCTCATCTACACCCCGAGAGGCGTAAATTGCATGGTCTTCGACGGCACGCCTGTTACTGGCGTCTATCAAGAGCTTTCTACCACGTCGTAGGCCAAGTTACAAGCTGACGTAGGATAGCAGGTCAGGTATCAAGGCAAAACACCTCGTGGTGGTCTCTGTAGGTGCTCTCGACATACATCTGTACAGGTCAGGGTTGGCAACTCACAAATGCTCAATGAAGATCAATATCCCTGTTGCAACTTTTTAACTCACCATTCGCTCATGAACTCTTGATGGCGTGCCTGGCTTAAGAAAGCTTTCAGTCGAAGCTCTAGCGACGGTGCGGTCTTGATTCATTGCCTATCCTTGCAGCAGAGCATATTCAAAGGACGGATCGTCGAAGATACCGTTACCGAAGGCATAATACCCTAGTGCCGTCTGCGGCGTCACGCCTCTTTAAACTCGCATATAGCCCTCGAGAAAGTAGCTTTCGCCAAGAGCTTCTTTCAATCTTCTTACTCTCCTATGCCGGATGGAAAACAAAGAGAATATCCACACCCTACAAGGAAACAATCTTATTGCCAGCGCTATATGCCTCTGATCAATCCAATAATACACCTCCTGGATTGCAAAGAATGCCCCGAGGAGCGTTTTACATGACAATGTGCATAGATGTCAACGAGAATTGATTAGAAGCAAGAGACGACTAAGCGACCCGTCCGTGGTAGCTCATTGAGAATGCCGTTTGGCCAGTATGCCCGCAGCGTCAAGACAAATATGCAGGCATATCGGTTCGCGTGAAAGAGAATGTCCGCTTGGGAACGGTGCACCCAACCCAAGCCACAGGTTTCATTAAAGGCCTATAGCCAAGCAAACCGGAGCCTCGTGCCTCTCACACCGACGATGTTCACGTATTAGGCAGTCATAGGTCTTCGCGCTCAAATGTCCCAGTCAGCCAATTTGGCGCCTCGCCTTACAACTTGAACCAGCGGTCCAATCATAAATTGGATACGCACGGTGCAATGGCCGCCATTTCCCTCCTTTGGCACAGTTTGAGTGAAGTTGGTAAGACTGTCTTGATGGGGTGCTGAATGTTACGCCACACGCCGCGCGGGGTTCTCCTCGGCTCCCCCATTCGACGTTTGCTCACCAATGACGCCGAAAGTGCATCATGCGCAATGACATCAAGCAAAACTGACAGTGACGACAGCCCCGTCACGCGATGCGTGGCCGGGCTATATAGTGGTGCCTGAAGCCATCGATTCGCACAGGAATTCTCCGACCTTCATTGGACTTGCAAAAGTTTTCTGCCACAAACACAGCCTTTGAACCATCAACTTAACCTTTGTTACCCTCCATTGAAACTCCTATTCATCATGAGTGGCATAACCGATGAGGCGGCCATCGAAGGCCATGATCTTATTCATCACGCCGAGGAGGAGGAAGAAAGAGTAAGTACCTGAGACTCTACCGAGTTTCCAGTCTGCATTGACAGCTGCTAACACGAGCAATAGCTGCATGAGCATGACCATGATAATGACAAGGCCCCGAAAAAGGGGGGCAAGGCATCTGGCGGCTTAGGCGACGCACCTGCCGGCCAAAACAAGAGCGCTGGGCAGGAGTCAAAGATTGAGAAGGTGAAGGGAGCTCTGAACATGAAATAATAGTCCACGAGCGGTCACTGCCACGGTCAATGTCTTCAGTTAGGACAAATTGCGAACTTGAAGATTCTGACATCAAAGTCGGTTAGCGGGATGCGAAACTAAGCGGAGAGGCTTTTGAAGGCTTTTAATCAAGCTTTTAGTTGTGAATAAAGTCTCGATGTAGAAATGTCTGCTGCTGGTGGCACCTTCAGTTCGTCAGAAGTAGCATGACCTTCCCCATCGCCGGCCCCTAGATGTTGCGGGGTTCAAAAGTCAGTATTAGCAGGCGAGAGTGTATAACAATCGAAGCGGCGCCTCAAAGGTTGCCTTTGTACTCTGCTTGCTAATGACTCCAGCCCCACGTGTCTTAACCAGCCCCCACCGCACGTATGTGATCAACCCAGCTCGCGATACGTTGTTCATTCTCCAGCTTCGTATCCGCGGCACTGCAATATAAATCTCCGCGACTCTGGGCAGTGTTATATGTTGAGCACTAGAAGCGTCATAGTCATCACCAGGCCATCGAGAGGAGGCAATCAAGTGCTCAATGAGCAACCCTTGTAACCCGGACAAACTAAATATTATTTAAAGATTGAGAACTGAGGCTACTTGAACGTATACGCAATCACAAGGCAGCCTCGAGTCTCACATTACTATCTCTGCAACAACAAAGGTGAGATGTCGGAGCCCACAATTTCGACTTGCTCGCTGGCTTAATCCCTTGGTTTTGAGTGTTCATAGCTCAGTTTGTCATAATAACAGCTTCTTCGCTATACGCAATGAAGGGCAAGGGATGCGCGCTGAGAGAAAACCGCAGACAGAGGAGGCAATCACCGTTTACAAGAGCAGACCTGAAGTAGATGCATTGCAGATTATTCATTTATAGTAGCACGTTCGGTTTAGGGCAGGGTTTGGGACGACGAGCGCTTTTGACTTCTAAATGTCGTTAGCGGCATGCCTAATCGCTTGTACTTCCTCCCTTTGCTAGACATTCTATGGGAGATAACATGCTTGCTAGGCGTGATGAATATCTGCTTGATCTATTTGCGTCTGTATTTCTGTCTTAAGATGCGTCTAACAATCGCTACTTGTACGAGACACTATATACCTCAAACCACCCAAGGCCGCTATCCCATGCTAACGGCGATCCTATTGTAAATATACTTATTTGCGATTTAATGCTTATAAAACTATTACTATGCTAACTAACGCTTAGACTATATGTCGATCCTAGCGGGTTATATAAGATAGTAATAGGCTAGGCCTTTTTAATGTATTTTATAAGGCTACCTATATAGGGGGGACCTACGAGATATCTCTTGTCTTTAGCCGACTAGAGGAGGAATTAGTTTAAGCTACTAGTAGCGTAGACGATCTAGCGATATCGAATATCGTTATAGCTCTTCGTAGTAGGCGAGTCTAATAGAACAACCGGCTATATTAGTAAGTGCACTACCTATAGTCTTAAAGGTAAGGTATCGGCCTTCTATTAGTAGCCCGCGCACTCTCTTAAAGCTATCTTTAACTAGTTAGCCTAGGTCCTAACCTATATTAGTCTCTCCGTACGGGATAGGGGGGTTAGGTATCGCGTGGTCTAAGAGACACCTAGTAGGCCCGACCTAGGGTCCTGTTAGCGAACTAAGTATTAGGTTGCCGCTGTAGCGACTTGGGTCGTCAAGGAGGGGCTCGGGTGTGCGCGTTACTGCTATCGGAGGGATAGAATAGTCGGGCCAGGTCAGATCAGGGAGTCAGCAATCGATGTCTCAAACGACTGCTCACCGCAATTCTTTCCGGGGGACTAAAGGCTTTGCTTGACGGATTTGAAGTGTAGTCACGTTGTTAAAATCGAGGGCGTTGATAAAGTTCGATATATAGTCGCGGCGCCACTACGTTAGTTCCTTGCTATAAACGCCCTCGTATCTATTTACAATAGCCCACTACTCGACAAATATAATATCTAAGCTATAATCGCCGCGTTCTATAAATACATTTCTACCGCGGGTAAAAGGAGAGATAATATAGCGCGGTATACGCTAACCTTTGATTATTAATTAGCGGTTAATCTAATACGCATGGCTTATAGACCTCGCGATACGTGTGGCTAACCCGCAACTACCACTAGGACATAGGATCACGGGGCATGAGGATAAAAGGCGTACCAGGTCTAATAGGAACATAACCAAATTAGTCATAGGGATCCTACATCCATTCTCTAGGAGTCCCTTTTTTAGCTACCTGAGGAACAACGTAGTCCGCCTAACCTCCTTGTTCTATCGAGTTAGATTAGTCCCTAATATTACGAAGCGATAGGATTATAGATATAGAAACTATCTTACTATCGTAGCTAATAATTAGCATAGTTTTATTATAGGCTAGGCTATTAGTAATAGTATCGACGACTTTTTTCTAGAGCTATGCTCTATTAACGGGTATATTAGGAGGATATTCTACTAGCTCTTAAGGGCCGATAATCTAGCTAACCTAGGGTAGCGTTCCGTCGGATATATACTAGTAGAAGGCGTCTAGTCCCGGATATGGATTTCCCCTTTCACGGAGCGGCGAGCCCTTAGCAGCGAGCTAGTACTATTTAAAATACGCTAGCATATTGTCCTTAAAGTTATCTAGGTCCTACTATACCTGCCAGGATATACCAGCCTCTTGAAGATATTCGGGGAACGTCTTCTAAATAAACTGGAAGCAGTTAAGCCCAGGTCGCTTATACTCTATTCGATAATAGACAATTAGCAGGCGTTTCTCTGTAATAATGGACAGGGCAATGGGCGGCCTGGAATGGGAGCTCACCTAGTATCGTAGAGTTATCGATAATCATACCTCCTTTGCTATCTAGATTAGAAGGAGACCCCGGGATATTAATAGATCCGCTTATCTAGTAAATACGGTTAGGGTCCGTAGCCGCTAGAAAACTTTATATAGATATATCGAGGATTGTCTAGCCCTTAGCGATATTAAAGTATATCAGTAGATCGGCGCGAGTATAGTATCCTAGGCTATAGGGCGAGTTAGCGTTATTCTAATTATTCCCAAGGCCGCTATTATATACCGAGTGTATAGCTCCCTAGCTATTATCGCCGGCCCCTATACATTATATAGCATTAAGCCACTCCTCTCCGAGGTGATTGATATACTATGGTTTGAGTATGTTTACCCCGTATGTTTACCCCGTTCTACGCCGGGTTAATAGGCCTAATAAACAGTTTAGTGCCAGTAGCTTTTAAACTCTTCATAGTAAGGCAATACTTACTATTCGAAAACGGAGCGCCCGTTAGGGTTCACTTAGATATTTAGGTTAGCGAACCCGCGTATACTAGCTATTATACTATAGTACTATGTATATATTAGTCCTAACCCGCGAATAGTACTACGTCCGGGCTCGAAATAATATATATAATTAAACGCCTAGTTCTCCTATATAAATAGTATAATATACTTAATATCCTTAAGAGATACGGCTTATACCGTAGGGCTAGCGGCTAGGGCTATTACTAGGACTAAGATTTATAACCATATCGTTACTACTTAGCCAACGGCCCCGAAAGGCGATATAGCTTCCGGTATAGGATATACCTATACTTTTATATAGCGATATCTTATAGTAGCTAGAGATTAAACGCTATCGTTTAGGATTCGTCTCGCGGTATATATTTATAGAACTACTAATTAGAGTAGAGTAAGTATAGGTACTTTATAGGATATATTATATAGTTATATATAAGGTACGGAGTAGATTGCTAGGAGATATTGAGTATCCGAAGGGGGGGTTATAGCGTAACTACGCGTATGTAGGGCCCTATAAGCTAAGCCTAAGAACTAGTAAGCGACTGAATAGGAGGCTAAACCGAACTAATAAGTCGCTATACATACCTATAGACTTATAGAGTTAAAGCTACGCTCGTATAGAGTATAAGATAGTTAACGTACTTAGGCTCCGGGGCAATCG
Organism: Tolypocladium ovalisporum; assembly: GCA_024340015.1. Taxonomy (NCBI): domain Eukaryota; kingdom Fungi; phylum Ascomycota; class Sordariomycetes; order Hypocreales; family Ophiocordycipitaceae; genus Tolypocladium; species Tolypocladium ovalisporum. Next base: position 32,109 of record JALHBZ010000208.1, on the reverse strand, counting down.
GGTATAGTTATAGTCATCGCCTTTACTTCTTAGCTAGCGCCGAGGTAATAGTTACGTATTATAGTAGCCGGATAAAGCGGCAATAAAAGCACAGGCGAACTTACTTACTTTCTTATATCGAATTAATAGTTACTATAGCGCTAATGTATTTACCCGCTCGGCGTATACGGGCTAGTAACGTCGTAGCTAAATAGCTTTAGGTGCTCTATACTATTATAGTAAAACATAGACCTATAGTAATAGCGGCGGTATTAGTCGACCTATAAGGAGTACCTAAGGTTTAGGCGATTAGTAGGCCTAAAGATCTACTAGTAGTACGCTCGGATACTAACGTATTAAGAGAGTAAGCCTATATCTATAATTTAAGTAGCTTAGGAGTTAGGACCCAAGCTCCGCAGCTACCCGACGTCTATAATTAACGTATCTTAAGTAATATCACCGGTACTTATAGAGCTAAACGCAGCGAGCACCTAGCGGGGACGGTAGATAGATATATAGAGTTAATTATTAAGTCTTTCCTTTAATATAATAGTTAATTCCTTAATAAAAAAAACTCAAAGCAACCCACGTGCTAGATAAGCTACGTGCTAGATAAAGGGACTCTATAGATACTCCTAGGATCGCTAATAGCTAACCGATCCTAATACTTATAGAGTTATCGGGTAGCCTTTACTAGGGGTAATCTATCGTATTGATACTATAGTACTACGCCGTACGTAAACTAAAAATCGGTACCTATAGTCTCGGCGAAGTAAGGGGTTAGGTACCGACTATCTATACTTTATACTCCTTGCCTCCTTCTATTACGTAGTATAATAATATTCGCTAATTAAGGTACTATGCGAACTAAACTATACTACTATAAGGGCCCCCGAGTCTTAGTAGTCGCGTTTTTATATTAGTTATTAGATCTACGTCTATAACTAGAGATAGGTCCTAGCCGTTTTTTACGGTAGCGAAAAGTCAGCTATATATTACTAAATACTACTTTTTCGGGCTTTAACGCATTATCCTAGGCACTCGGCTATCTACTATAGCTTTATTCGTATCTCTTACCTAATACCTAAATAACCGTTTACCTAAATACTACTTGCTAATTAGCCTAGCCTAAATTAGCACCTATCGGTTTTCTATAACCTATTACTATCTATAGTACCTAGGTAGAGAGTCTTTTACCTATAGAGTCGGGGTAACCTAAAGTCGACTTACATAGGCGCTAAGGGTATAGTTAAATACTATACTCTATACTAACTAAGAAGAGCTAAGTATTATATGACTATACCTTTTATATTAATAGATACTAGGTAAGGAACGAGTTAGTTTAATACTATAACCCGACCGAGAGTTCCTATAGGAAAAGCTATAAGTTATACTAAGATCGTTAAGTAGGTTTATAGGTTCGCTATACCCTTAGGAGAGGTAACTACTTATCGCTATATTATTATTCGGATTTCTTATTACTATAGTTAGTCTCTATATATTATATATATTCTTAACCTACTTACTTAGGATAGATAGTACTATAAGTATATTTATATAAAATAGCAATAGTTAAGAGTAATACCCCTCGCTTCTAGGGATCGACGATCGAGATACCTTTACCCTTTATCCTAAAGATTATATCTTCTAAGAAGCCTAGACTATCTATCTAACGTAGAATATCACGAAGGCTAACTATACGCCTAATAGTATCGTTAAAGCTATCTACTTAATTAATAGTAAGTATCTAGCCCTAGCGCTTCGCGGCGCGTAGTACGGTAGCTAGTATACTTACGTACTACTAGGGCATTTTCTAGGCCCTATAGTTAAGGCTAGATCGGGAGATAAGCTCGTTATCAACGTCTATAACTCCGTAGACCAAGGCGACGAGGGTAGGATCGCTTTATATTAGTATAGCTTAACTATAAGAGGTATATATAGACCTAGTATTAGGGTAATAGAATAAAACGGTTTTTTATAGCTAATAATATTTAATAGTTAGTAGGTATTAATAAAATAGATAGCGCTATAGGCCTTACCTAGTATACTATTACTCTATCTAATAACTTTATATATCGATTTCGAATCGACGAATTATAGTCTAGTACCTATTAGTTAAGTTCTCGTTAATATTAAGTAGGATCTTCTACTAATATCTAACGCTATAGGTATTATACTTACTCGGGTATTTAGCGCGCTAATAGGCTATTCGGTAGTCTAATTATCTATAAGCTAAGCCTAGCTAGGCGATAATCTAATTTAGTTATATATTAGTATAAGATAGAGTAACTATTACTTATAGGCGACTAGTATTACTAATAAGCTAGCGCTATACTAGCCTAGTACTAGAATTTAGACTATTATATATACGAGGTATATCTTATAAAACTAGCGAAGCTCCTATACCGATCGGCCTAGTAGCTATAATACCTCTACTAATAAGTACTATATAGTAATATATAGCTAGCACCCGATTCCCTTCTTATTAATAGCAAAGGATAGTATAATTGCTTAACGGCGGTTAAGGCGCGACCCGTTAATTATAGCGAGACAGAAAGACTATTATTATTACTACGTAGTAGCTAACGCGTAAGATTACGAGTTATAAATATAGGGTAAGCAATAGAAGGCGCGACTATAACTTAACGTCTCTAGAAATCGCTAATAGAGGACTTTCTAAGTATTTTATTGGTATTTATAGTCTTAATCTCGTAAGGAACTATAAAGGTTATTACTATTAATAGTAGAGGTATGGTCGTATATAATATACTAGCTATAAGGTCGATTAGCCTTCTCTACCCCGGCGAACGAATAGACCTTATCGTTAATTACGCAATACCCTTAGATCCAAAGGCTCGCGAGCATAGCGAGGAATTAATAATTACCCTAGATAGAGAGTAAGTAGTAACTCAAGCGCTAATATTACTACGAAATAAATTATTAAAGTTAACTTATTACTCTTAAACTAGGAATATAGGGCTAATTAACTTTACCCTTACGAGAGAGTAGTTATTCTTACTATTATAAGTAGTAAGTAAAGGTAATATACCGAGAAGTTATAGTTAGTAGGAACCGGAGATAGTATCGTAGTTTAATTTAGTAGATATAGTAGGTATACTATTATAGGCTTCTCTATTGGCTATTATATACCCTTAGGAGACTATAGTATTATATAGCACGATACGAGTATAGGCTATAACCTATAATTAGCTAGTAAGCACTATTAACTATACCTCGTAGATTATCTTAGACCCTAGCTAATAGCTACTTCTATCCCTAGATTAGGGGGCGTAGATAGACATAATCGAATAGCTAATAATAGCCTAGACGTTAATAGTTCCTTAGTTCCGATAGGCTAGAAAGGGGAGATAGCTTAAGCTTGTCTTAAATAACTTTAACGATAAAGGATACCCCTTCTATTTAGTAAGTAAAGATATAAGAGCCTACGAGGGTACCTAGCGTCGCGTAGAGTCTAATATTATATAGTATAGGTATAGCTTCTATATTATCGCTACGTACTACGCTTCCTTAGACTAGAATAATATATATAACCCATTCGACCCGGCCGCTACTAGGATATAAACTATAAATATAACAATACCGCTATATAAAGATACTATTTACGTTCTACCGATAGGCTACGTTATACTACGCTTTACACTAGATAATAAGGGACTATAGCTCTTCTATTATTATATTCTATAGTACTAGGCGGTAGGTATAGGTATTATACTTTAGGTTAGCGATATTTCGAATAATATAAAGTAGCGCGCTTTAGATCTATATCTATGATAATTTCATATTATATAGAGTTTAAAATACACCTAATGATATTAATCCTACTAAGTAGCGCGAGAACTACTGCGTTACGGGCCTACATACCGTATAGGCTAACTAAATAGCGGCTTTAAAGGGAAAGTTTTTAATAGCTAGCAAAACCCTATTATAACGCAAAACTATATAACGGTATAGGTAAATGTGCTCGATGCACGCCGCTTCTATACGAAATAACCGTTTAGAAGCGGCATAGCGTACTTAATATAGCAAACCCTCTAATTAAGAAAAGTCCTATATATATTAACCTTATAATTAATACTAGGCTTTCGCGCTATAGCCCTACCCTACCCTAAAATAGCTAGTAATAATATCTAGTAATATAGACTATATAATATCTCTCGCCGTATATACCTACTATCGAGTCGCCTAGTAGTTAGCTAGTACCTTAAAGGAAACCTATTAATATACTATTTTACCGGGGGTACTAGTAATAATTTTTTTTTAGATATTATTAGTATTGATATTTAATTTATATAGAGGTTTATATATAGTCTCCTAGAGACTTATAGTTACTTCTTATAAACTACCTATAAATACTATATTTAGATATTAAGAATATACTATATATAGTTATTATTACTTTTAACTTAGAGTTCTAGTATAGCCGTCCTAAGAGTAGTATTCTAGTATAGAGGTAGACCGTCGGGCTAATTAAATTGCTTAAAGCTAGGTAGCTTCCTTAGGAAGTAGTTAAAGTTCTATCTCTCCTTATAGATTCTAGCGATAGATATTCTTTTTACGTTATAATACTATCGCTACTTAAATTCTTTTAAGGGCCTTAGAAGAAGGGGTTTAGTATCCTATAGTATACCGAATATATATATAAGATTATAGTACGGCTAGGCTATAATAAATATAATACGTTAGTCTCGAAAACTAATTATTTCTATAGATACGAACTAAAGTCTAGCTAGTTATATAGGGGGGTAATTAGGGCTTCTTTATTACTCGTATAATAGGCGTATTATATCCGGAGCACTATCTAGCCTCGTATATTAATTTTTTATACGTTAAGCCTTCGATACCAAAGAGCCTATGGCTCGGCTTTCAGCACGCGTTCTAATGGTAGTTTAGCCGCGAGAACGCCGGTATAAGTCGGACCGGATGCTACATCGGCCAAAGCTCGGGATACATAGTCTTGCAGAGCACGAAGCCATCCACTTTAGGCTTCGCAATCACCGACTCACCCGTCGCTCTATTGTCGTAGATTTACGAGAAGCTGCATGATTGGACGGATAACTATGCATGGACCCACGATAGAATTCTCACTTGGATCTCTATCTACTAATTCTCAACGGCTAGACTAGGGGCGAGCATGCGTATATACTACGAGGCAGTCTACGCTTTACGCGATATATTCATTAAAAGTCTTCAATACGTTCCGCGTATACCCTTAGGCATATAATATTACTATAAAGACGTAATAGTGCTACCCAAGGCTTGGGGATAGTTATCGGGCCTAACTGGTTTTTAAGGCGGTGCATAAGCAGGGCGGGCATTTTGCGTCGTTTAAGTGTCCGGAACAATTCGCTACGCCGTGGATCTCAAGCGTATGCTTGGCAGCGAGGGAGGTGCTCAGGAGGTTGCGCGAAAGTTTGAGTCGCACATGTGAACAACTTGGCGCGTCAAATCAGTCACTGGCACGTAATGCCGTCGCTACATATACAATGCGAACCTGCGTCTATAATCTTAATCGTTGATCCGGCGAGGGGGAAATAGCCCCATCAGACCCAAGTTGCGCTGTTGAAGATGATGTACACCGACATGGGTAAAAAACCCGATTGGGTTCAACGAGCTTCATGCGGCAATTGCGCTGTCGTACTCTGCTTAGGACTAATCTGAAAGTAGAATTAAGTAGAGCGAGCGGCGTGAAGTGCGCACTCGGCATGTCGCGAGGCTAAACACTCACGTGCAGGCCACTGATACAGTTCTCGTGCGCAAGGTCTGCTGGAAAATGACCCGCATGATAACGATGCATGTGGCGGAGGGTAGTATCTGCGTGCCGCTATCGACGTACAGTCTTTTGTGTTGAAGCAACATTGACTGAATCGGCGCTGAGCTCATGAGACAGGCCGTGAATTTGGGCTGGCCATCTGACTCGATGAGATGGCTTATAATGACACTTTGTGGGTTCGAGTCGTCTTGAATTGATTCAAAACCCATCATCCTTCAGCATAACCGTTAAGTCGCAGTCTCTGCCGGTACTGAACGACACCTTGGATTGCACCAGAAGCTGGTAACCTCGTGGATTATGCTGGCTATACGCCGTAGTCACCTGGCATAGTATTGATTACGGGTGCCGCACGGTGGATTAATGCAACATGTCACCAGAGTTCCAGGCACCGTGACCTAAGGTAGGTACCTAGCTTTACTTTCCCCGCGTCGAGCTTGCTTAGTTATATGGAATGATCCTCTCCAATCTACATGTACATATGAGATTCATCGAGCTGCCGCCTTCCCTGCGAATTAACTTCTAATATCTATAGCTCGCTCCTTCGAAAGGCCTGAGGACTGGATTTACACATCATGCCGTTAGATCCTAACGGCCAAGGTGCGCAATAGCCTGTCGTCATTATTAGCGCCGGCTTAGCCGGGCTTATTGCTAGATTCGAGCTCGCCGAGCGCGGTATCCCTACGGTCTTCCTAGACTAGGAAAATGCTAATAACCTCGGCGGCTAGGCGTTCTAGTCCCTAGGTAGGATCTTCGTAGTTAACTCTAGCGAGTAGCGGTGTATAGGTATTAAGGACTCGTAGGAATTAGCTATACGCGACTAGTAGGGCTCTATACGCTTCGACCGCGAAGACGAGGACTTTTAGCTACGTTAATAGGCTAAGGCCTTTATCGACTTTACTATAGATAAGATAGAGGACTATATAAAGGCCTATAGGCTAGGGTTTATAACTAGTATAGGGTAGGTAGAGCGGGGCGATAATATAGCTAATAGGTATAGTAACTCGGTACCGAGGTTCTACTTAACGTAAGGTACTAGCCTAGAGGTAGTTAGAGTCTTTACTAAGCTAGTTAAAAAGGCTATAGATAAGGGCCTTATTAAGTTTAAGTTTCGCTATATTATCGATAAGTTATTACTTAACGAGTCGACGGGGTAGGTAACCGGGGTTAAAGGCTAGGTCCTTAAAGATAATAACTCGGTACGGGGCCTTAAGTTATCCTATAATAAGGTAGGTAAGTTCGAGATATATAATGCCGTTATACTTATCTTGTCTAGGGGGATAGGGGGTAACGTAGATACCGTTAAGGTAGCGTAGCCCGTAGATAGAATAGGCCCTAAAGTTCCTAACTACTTCGTTATTAGCATACCTACTTATATCGATAGACATATAGTTAGTATTAGCGAGTCTACCGGTATATACGTTATTAACCGCGATCATATATAGTACTATACCGAGGGGCTATAAAATTAGAACCTAATATAGCCCTTCTACGGTATCCGTATCTTGCCTAGTCCCTCCTCTCTCTAGCTCGACGCTACGGGTAAGAGACTACCGCCTTTCCTATTTCCTAGCGCAGATACTCTAAAGACGTTAAAGTATATTTATAGTATAGGATACGACTATACTTAGTTTATCCTCGACTAGTCTATTATCGCCCGGGAGTTCGGCCTCCCCGGGTCCGAGCAGAATCCCGACATCACGGGCAAATCTCTAGTACGTTAACGACGTCGACGACGACGACCATATCGTCCTCGGAGACGTCTAGTACGTCGACGACGACCTCGAAGACGACTTTTATGTCGACGACCACCACTATATCAACGCCCCTTGAGACGTCTGGTACGTTGACGACGTCGACGACCACCACTATATCAACGCCCTTAGAGACGTCTAGTACGTTGACGACGTCGAAGATGACCACTATATCGCCTTCGGAGACGTCTAGCACGTCGACGAGCTCGAGGCCGACTATTATATCAACGCCCTCAGAGACCTCTAGTATATCGACGACCTCAAAGACGATTACCATACCTAGGTTCTTAAAGGCAGCTAGTACATCGAAACCCAGTTCTTTGATAACTGATATTTCGAAAACCCCGAAGACGTCGAGTATATCGACGACTAGTATATTACCAACCTGCACGATATGTAACAGCATGTCCACAACGTCGAAACTATCTAGAACGCCGACTAGTCAATCGATAACCTTGAAATCGTTCAGTATAGCCACGGCTAGCTCGTCTAAACCCAGCATATCGATAACTTATGCAGCTACGATAAGCCTTCCGCCTACTATAAATTAGTCTTATAACGCTACGACTACTACAAAAACGTCGTCAATAAAGCAAGTTACTATCACTACATCTAGAATTGTTACGTGCGCATCGACATCCCCGAATACCCTTATAACCAGCCCTCAGCTAGCGCGCAGTAGCATAACTATAACTATTACTGTCGGAGTTAATCTACCTACCTCTACCTCAAGCATACATTCTTCCATCTCGTTGCCGCCTCCGGTAGCAGCGGATGATCCACCGAATTTGAACATTACGCGTCTTTCTGCTAGTAGCACTCCTCCCGTTACAGCTAGAGCGGCTAGCATCCAAGCTTATCTAACCCAAAGAATTATGGTTATCGCTGCTATTTCTGTTTTACTTGAATACTATTTACTTATATAATAGGGTGGTTTACGGCATCGAGGATAATGAAATAAACATCTGTTACTTCGCAAGCTCTTTAGATAGGAGGTGGAGTCAAGCAACCCATATCTTCTCAGATGCTATGGGCATTTGTGCGCCTCCCGAGGACGGTCATGCTAGCGAAATACAAGATCATTCTTAGTCAATGACTTCAAAGTAACCTCGCCTCCGTAGCCTCTTCCAAAAGGGCCGCGTTTCGGCGGCGCCGTTCTCCTCCTCTAGTTGATTCTCCCTTACAACGTTCAGAAATACATTCTCAAGTGTTTGTCCGCTAATAGAGTAAAATTCGACGCCAATCTTCTCCTTGTCCCGCTCCAGAGCCTCGACCAGAGCCGCTATTGGAGAAGACTTGGGCGCGCCGCTCGACGCCGCAGGCAAGGCACAGCGCAGTTGGCCGCCGAACATCTCTCGCTCGGATCGCACACCTAGCACACGGCTCTGTACCCATTCCCAAAGGCGGCTCATCTCGTCTGCCGAAGATGTGGGCGCCGACGCGAGCACTAGATTGACGTAGTAGGTATTGCCGTAGCGCTGGCGAAGGCTTTGGGTCGTGCCAACAGCCAGTAATCGGCGTGCCATGATGCCCGTACGCGTGGCAAGAGCGTCGGCCTCCTCCATGCTATGTGTCTGCGTTTTGTCAGTGTGTTTGAGTCAAATGCAGGAAGAGATTGTCCCACGGTGAGAAGCACGGAGCGCTCATCGGCAATGCCCTGGACAATCTTCCAAAAAGAGCGCTTTGCAACGGCGTCCATGAACGAGGTCGGCTCGTCGAGGACGAGGACAGGCGGCGTTCCCAAGAGTGCAATAGCAAGCATCAGCTTCCGCTTGTTGCCGCCTGACAACTTGGAGGCTTGAGTCTTGGCGTGGGGGGCCAGGTTGAGCTTTTCCATGAGATACTCGACGTCGACTTCAGGCTTCTTGAGTCCCTTGATGCGTGCGTAGAAGAACAGATGGTCTCTTGTGCTCATGAAGTCGAGCGCGTCGTACTGAGGGCAGACTAAACAGCCCCGTTATTACGTAGATCCAGATCATTCTGCGACACCTGACTTACCTCCGAGATACTTCTTGGCCTCTGAGGACAGGCTGTCGACATGGCAAAGCAGGATCTTCCCTTTGTCTGGCGCCAGCTCCGCCTGAATCATGTTGACCAGCGTTGACTTTCCAGCGCCGTTCGGCCCGAGAAGAGCCATGACTTCGCCCCGAGCTAGCCCCAAAGTCACGTCGTTGACTGCGACATTGGACCCAAAGGCTTTGCTGACATGTAGTGCCCGAAAGAGGTCCGAGCATGAAGTCTCGGCGCGCTGCACTTCCCCAGCCACGCCCTCCTTGACTCGATGCCCGGCGCTCGGCATCGTGTGAAGCTCAATGTCTTCATTTACCCCTGACGGTGGCCCAGTCTTGGTGCGAAATATTCGGGGCGTGCCGCCCTCGAGCCAGATAAGAGCCGGCACGAGGGCGACGATTTGGAGGGATAAATACAGGAGCGGGCCTCCGAAGCCGTTGAGAGAGCCTACGGGAACTGGTCGGCCATCTTTGCACCCTGCCCCCATCAAATTGAGTCCCAAGAGGAGCGTGCGAAAAACATTACCGATGGGCATGACGAGATTGCCCCCGAACGTGATGCCTCCCATGCTATCTTCACTCCGGCCGCTGACTGCAGTGCATCACTAACCTGTGCATGCCTTAGCCAGGCTGAAGAAGAACGGACAGGCCGAGCTAGAGTTTGTGTGAACTTACCGCAAGAGAGGTGCCAATGATAGCATAAGAAAGCATGCCAAACCCAAACGTATGCAAAAACGCCTTGAGCGGCCCATGTGAAAAATGGGCAACAATGTAGGCCAACAGCGTTGCCGACAGGCCGTAGAGGACCAGAACCAACAGCAGCAATATAACTGGCCCATTGAATTGCATTAGTGGCGACGAAGAGAAGTAGGTGGCAACAGAGAGGATCAAGATCCAGAAGAGATCGAATGCGGCGTAGGCAACCCAGAGCGGAACGCGCCGTACGCCGTTAGCGTACTGCAGTGCTCTGATCATGCGTGCCTTTTCCATGGCAGGATAGAGGGCGAAGAAGCCCGGGTAAATCACCTGTACCAGGCAGAAGAAGAAAACGTAGACCAGTGCGCCCTCCCCGCCACCCTTGAGGGATGTCTTGAGTCAGTTACTGCTTGGGGCTTATGGCATGAAAAGCCTCACCTTGCGGGACTTGGGTAACAACTGCTGCGAAGTGTTGATCTCGAGACCGCTCTCCATCTGGCTCCAAAGGCTAAGGAGCACAGAGGCTGACTGCATTCCAAATGACATCCTGTAGGCAATCAAAGGTCTCTCGGTTGATGAGCCGGCAAAGACACCTCCGTGGCCGGCGTTGGTTCTGTTCTGTGTAATGTACCTGAGCATCTCCTCGCGCGTGTCCCGCACCACGACCAAGTCTCGATACATAGTAGGATCAATTTCTTTCAGCTCGGAGTATCCTTTGTTCACCAAGTCGAAGAGGCTAGCGTTGGCTGCTTGGGGTGCGAGTGAGAGCTGCTGGCAAGATGTCTCTTGAGGACAGGATCCGTTCCAAATTAAAAACAGGTCTTGCTGAGGAAACATGGTGTCCTGCAATGCATCGCAGCTTGGCGTTTCGTTGTCTATCAACAAGGTCGATAAAAGCAACGTGACGGCGACTGGCACAATAATAGCAGAAAGATAGGAATCCCAAGTTTTCCTGAAGACAATCCATCGCTTCCTATAGAGAAGTCCGAACTGTGACCCAAAGGACGTGACGCGGCCGGGAGTCATGGCAAAGCTGCCATTGCTCGTCGCGGCACTTTTGACAGGTTTCAGCACGTCGTCGTCTCCCAAAAGGTTGAGGAAGACATCTTCGAACTGCGGGCCGGCGATGGCTACATCTGTCATGCCCTTAGCGAGAAAGGAGGAGACCATGTGCGCTGCCCTTTGCGAGTCGGGGACCTGGTATACGAGGCGGTCTTGGTGCTTGGTAAGCGGATAGGCGCTGAAGGGCCCCCATACAGGCGCGCCCGGGCGCGCCCCTAATTCTCGCGCCCGGGCGCGCGGGTTATATAAGCGCAACACCACCACTACCAAATGTGTCAGAGCCGGCCGACTTACGGATAACATCGTTAGACTCTTTGTTACTCGATTTCTAGCTAAGATATAGCTAATTAATATGTAACGTAGATTTCCTAACGACTATCTCCCTCCCGAAGCCGAATATAATTCCCGTATTGCCCTAGCTAAGGCGATTAACGATTCGGCAGCGCCTCGAGGCTATACCTTTATTACTAGTAAGTCTAAAACTACACTAAGTAATAGAGTTATCGTTATATACGCTTATAATCGAAATTACCGCCTTCTAGACGCTTCGAAAGTAAGACAACGGAATACTACTATACGAGGTACCCTCTATAGCTTCTTAGTACTAGTAAAGGAAAGCCTTAATAAGACTATATAGTCTTTACGATACTAACTTAATACCCGGTATACCCTTTATAACTATAAACCGAGCTAGTATATAACTACTTATCTAGCGTATCGTATACTTAATAAGGCGGATAGATCGATAATAGTATCTCTGTCTAATATTAATATAGTGCTAAAGGATATATAGACCTTTATAAATTAGACCTCTAATAGCTTAGTAACTTAATAAGATATTTATAACCGAATTGTAAAGAGTAAGCGAGACCTCTATAAGGGCTAGAGTACTATAGTAGCCCTTATTTATTAACTTAATAAGGAAGGGTTCTAGAGTTGCTTTAAAGTAGATAATAGTAACCGAGTCGTTATAGTACTCTTTGCTTGCTTATCTAGAGTTATAAGTATACCTTAAGGTATATTCTAATTTACTTATATTAGACTATACGTATAAGACTAATAAGTATAGGATACTACTCCTCGATATTATCGGCGTTAACGCCTATAAGAAGTCTTTCTATATTACCTTTATATTTCTTAGTAGCGAAGACGAAGGCGACTTCTTTTAGGCTTTAACGTAAGTTAGGTCGATATATAGGCTTTAGGGTATAATACTTCTATCTATTATCCTTACGGATCGCTACCTTGCTTATATAAACGCTATAGCTCGCTACTTTCCCTCTATAGTCTTATTCTTATATATTTATATAATAGACGCTTCTAAAGTATCCTAAGGTTTACTACTACTTAGGAAGTAAGTTAGGCTTTATAAATAGTATATCTTATTAAAGGTTATTAAGAAGGTTTATACTTCTTATTTAAAGATAAATACTTAGATTAATTACTAAAGATCTAGCTAACTATCTAGGTAATAACTATAATATATATATCCGTCTAGTTCTTCCTTAATTAGCTCGGCTTAGTCTATCCTATACTAATCTATTAGGTTAGATTAGTTATCGTCGGACTAATCCTCTACGATAGGTTAGTATAGATTAATTAGTCCTAACTAATCCGTATTATATAACCTATACCTACTGCTATTCCTTTTATTCCGTTCTACTATACGTCCTATATAGGCTACTCCTTAGGCCCCCTCCCCGTTAGTTATATCTATTAGTTTATAATATTATTCTCCTCCTCTTTAGGCGCTTATCCTTAAGGCCTTTAAAGGTAATCGCGTCCTTATTTATCGTATAGGTAGTTTTCTTCTTCTTTACTTCCTTCGTACTATATAGCCCTAATCATATATTAGGCCGTATTACTAAACCCTAAGTTCTTTTAAAGAAGACCGTAGATCGTTAAGCTCTTACCGAATTCATTTAGGCCTTTAGCTTTAGAATATTATCTTATTCTTTATATTATTATAGCGGTTAGTTATATATTATAGCTAAGGGAAAAGAGTAGTATAGTAAATATATAACCTGAGGCTATACTTAATACAATATAGGTAATATAGATACTAGTTCTTATAGGTTCTTTCTTAGGTCCCTTATTCGTTATTATAGCTAATCATCCCTAGCCTACTATATAATTCGCGAGAAGGATCGTCTTTAGCGCGAGCGTACTACCGCCGAAGAAGATCTAGAGCGAGCGATAGCGCGTTTTTAACGAGTACGTTATTAGGAGGTTTTCCTTCGGGAGAAGGCTATAGAGATAGTTTGTCGTAGGGTTAAAAGTTTAAACGAGTTAAAGTTATAAGAGCGTCTAGAGTTAGAGTCGGCTATAATTAACTAGCTAACTAACTTCCTATCGAGTCTAAGGCTCCCTATACCTAGTAAGTATTTCTTTAGTAATATTACTATAATATTAATTAATAGTAGTTTAAATATAACTTAGGTTCCTAGGTATTTTCTATATATTTATATCCTTATTATTTAATTAGGGATTCTTTTCTTTATTAACTATCTCTATTATCTAATATTTATTTAACTTTATATTCGTATTTATTATTAACTTCGATCTATATTTCTAGTTTAGTATTCTATAGTATTAGTTCTAATAATAAAATATAAAATATTAGGTATATCTTTATTATTTAAGGTAATACTAATATATAGCTTATTAATAAAACTTTCTTTATAATCTTAAATAGTCTAATCTTTTTCTAGTTAAGTTTATTACTTAGTTATTTTATTTTAATATTTTATTAGAGAAAATATACTTTATCCCCCTCCTTTAGAGTTAGTCCTTTTAATCTCTTATTATTAGTATAGTACCTTATCCTATTTTAGAAGAAGATCTATTCTTACTATAAGTAAGTATATATTTTCTTAAGATCTTAAGCTAATTTTATTACTATAAGTATATCGTTTTATACTTATTATAT
>JALHBZ010000208.1:943-17882 GCA_024340015.1 Tolypocladium ovalisporum | reverse complement strand
TCTAGCTTATAGCTATAATTAGCTTTAAATAGCGATATACTAATTGCTTTATTATCTAAACTATTATATACCTATTAGGCTATTAGTAATAACTTTACCTAGTTATCTTATTCGTAATTAATATAGTATCTTAGATACTATTCTAGTATCTAGTTAAGTCGCTCTATTTATCTATCTATTTATAGATAAAATACTATAGATAGCGAGTATTTAACTCTAAGCTATTATATTAAGCTTTTCTAGAATTTAGATATAAATAGCTTATCTCGATCTAATATAAGTTATTTAGGTAGCCTATACTAGCTTACTATAACTTAGATAAATATATATACTAGTTCTTATATTATACTTAATTCTTTATATAGTATAAAGTATCTATATTTAGTAAGTTTTTCTATAATAACTAGGATACTATCGTATATAGTATCTATTATTAGTTCTTTAGATAGGGGTAGTTTAATAATAAAATCTAATACTACTATATCTTATACCTTTCTTAGTAGAGGTATTAGTTATAGCTTCCTATAAGGTATATATCGATTGCTTTTAGCCTTATTATATATATTATAATTCTAGATTATCTCTTAGGTAACCTTCTATAATCCTAGAAAGTCCTAGGTTCTTCTTAATCTAGTAAGGGTCTTATAGACTCCTTAGTATCTATATAATAGATATTTATAGTTTTCTTTAATAAGTTCTTCTTATAGTCCTTTAGGGATATAATATTAGTTATTAAATAAGAGTATATCTTATTCTTTAGATAAGGCTAGGTTCGTTTCTTAATCTTTAAAGAAATTATCTTTCTTATAGGCTAATATAATATACTTATTCTACTCTTAATTAAGCTTAACCTTCTAAGTTATAATAATTTATTAATTACTTAGTCTAAGTATACTTTCTATATTAGCCTATAATAGTATAGTATATTATACTTTAGTTAGAGACTTTAGATCTTCTCGTTAGCTAAGCGCGTTAGCTTACTTATTTCCGCTTACCTTATAATAGATAATCTAGAAGTTAAACTCTAATAAAAATTTATACTAGTAGATCTATCTTTTATTTAGATCCTTTATTATTATAAAACTAATAAGATTCTTATAGTCTATATAGACTTTAATTATAATTTCTATACTATTAAGATAGTATTTCTATTCTTTAAATACTTTAATAATTACTATAAGTTCTTTATTATATATTAGGTAGTTAAGCTCTAGTCTATAAAGTTTCTTTAAGTAGAAGGTAACTAGATATAATTATCCCTCTTTATCTCTCTAGCCGAGTTAGCCGCTAAGTACCTAGTCTAAGGTATAAGTTTCGACTTTAAATAGTTTTATTAGATTTAGTATTATATATATTAATTCCTTAAGGATCTTATCCTTAATTATTTAAAAGGAATTTTATTCTTTTCTTTCTTAGGTAAAAGATTTATCTTTCTTTATTAGGTTAGTTATTAGTATAGCGATTCCTCTATAGCTTTTAATATACTTCTAATAGAAGTTAGTAAAGGCTAGTCCTTAATTATAGCGATTTTATCTAGGTCTATTCTAATAAATCCTAAGGTTATTTTATATCTAAGGAACTTAACTTTTTATTTATAGAATTTATATTTATTTAATTCTATAAAGAGTTTTATTATCTTAAGTTTTTATAAGACTTAGTAGATATATTCTTTATACTTTTATAATATCTCTAAGTAAATAAGGATATTATCTAAGTATATTATAATAAATATATCTAAATATTCTTATAGTATATAGTTAATTATAGTCTAGAAACTTATTAATATATTAATTAAGCTAAAAGGTATAACTATATATTTAAATAGTCCTCGTTTAGTTTAGAATATAGTTTTTTATTCTTTACCTTTCTTTATTTTAATAAGGTTATAGGCTCCTTTTAAGTCTAAGGTAATAAAGAATTAGGCTCTATAGAGTTACTCTTATAGTTTAATAATAAGAGGTAGTAAGTAGTAGTTCTTAGTAGTTATTTCGTTAAGTTATTAATAATTAATATATACTTAGTATTTCTTTTTCTTTATTTATTTATATTTTAGTAATTCTTTTAGTATTAGTAAGATAGGATATCCTACTAGAGATATTAATAGTTAAATATATCCTTTCTTTAAGTTATTATTAAGATATTCTTTAAGGGCTTTTATTTTTTTCTTCGTTAAGTAAATAGATCTTATAAAACTTAGGTTCTTTTCCTTCTTTTAGGGGGATCTTATAGTCTTACTTATTATATTCTAGAAGGCCTATTTCTAGCTCGTTGCTAAATAGTTTACTATATTAGTAGTATTTATCGGGAATATATTTATCGCGTATTAGCTTAGGCTCTTTAGTTATTATATAAACCCTAAGTACCTTTTATTATATTATATTATATAAGAGTATATCTATATATTACTTCTTATTAACTAATTCGCTTCTTAGTATATCCTACTAGAATTAGCCTATTATCTAGTTAACTTAGGGATTACTTACTTATAACTAGGGTATCCCTAGTATAATATTATATATCGAGATATCTATAATATTAAGCTTTAAGTAATAATATTTATCGCTAATAATAGTTAGGAGGGGCGTAATCTCTATATTAACTATCCTATAGCTATAGTTAACTAACTCTCTTTCTATAGTTGTAAGTCAGTAGGGCTTATCTTTAGATAATTTATTTATCTAAGGTAATTATAATCTATTAATAAGATTCGGCGAGATATAGTTTCCTTATACTCTACTATTAAGTATTACTTAGATTATATATCCTTTTATCTTTATAGGTATAAGTAAGTATATATAATTCGTTATTTCTATACTTATAAGGATCTTATTATTAGGTATAGGTAATAGTCCTCTTATTACCTATCCTAATAGTTTTTTAATAAAGTATTATTTACCTATAGAGCTACTTTAGCTTATAGGGCTATAAGTATCTATAAAGCTTATACTAATTCTATTATTAACTAGTTAATATTATTTAGTATTATACTTCTTCTTACTAATTATAATATAGGGAAGATATATAGATCTTTCCCTTTATTTAAGCTTTTATAGTATATTTTTTAAAATATTTCCTTAGTTTATATTAGTAAGAGTAGGGTAGCTTAGCTATCTAGTATATAATATAGTCTAGCCTTTCTTCCTATTCCTTTAACTAATATATTATAATCTAGAGTTTATTCTTTATATAAGACTTACTTTATATATTATCTAGGGTAGATTTGTATAGGTATTTATTTTTATTCTAGCTTATCCTATAGGTAATAGGGGTATAGTAAATAGATATAATAGAACTAAGAGATATTATTATAAAATTCTTTATTAGGGTATAGAAATAGTAAATCTCTATATATAGATCTATATAGTTCTTAAAATTCTCTACTTAAGATTATAATTAGCTATTTAGCTTTAGAGAGGTTATCCCTATATTATTCGAAGTATATAAGGAGCTCTAGTAGTTTATTATAATAGTTATAGTCTAAGGAAGTATTGCTTCTTTTATCTTACTAGGTAATCCTATAATATTTAAGATTAAGCTCTAATTATATTCTATATTCCTAGTCTTAGGTCTAATAGAGGTCGTTCTTCTCTAGGCTATCGAAGTAATAGTTAATAGTTTCTAAGATATTAAATAAGGTATCCTCTTAGCGTATTATAGCTAGAGAGTATCCTTTAGATCTAAGGTACTATCTTAATCTATCTTTATTAGATTTATATATTAGGTATATATTATTAGAGTATATTAAGAAATATAAGTTCTTATAGGGGACCTCTATCCTTATAACTTAGGCTCTTCGCTTAGGGACTAGCTTCTAGTCTTACTTCTTTTTAGGTTAGCGATATTTATTAATAAAGTAGCTAGGTTTTCTATAATTATAATAAGTCTTTATAGACTTATCTTATTAAGTTATATCTAAGTTTATAGGTCTATTATAGTTATTATAAGCTATAGAGCGATAGTAATATATCTTCCTTTAGTTAGCTTAAGGCGTTAAGCTTAAGGGGAATTATCCTATCTTAGTTCTATACTTAAGTTATTATTAATAATTATAATTATTAATCTTAATTACTATTTCTATATAGGTATTAAAGTTATCTAGCTTATTAGCTTTATTAAGTTTATCTTTAATATCTTCTTATAGTCTATTATAAAAGTACTCTATAAGTATAGTCTCTCTAAGGTCGAGTTTAGTTAAGAATCGTCGAAACTCTTAGTTATAGTATATAGCTAATCTAGTCTATCGAAGTCCTTTAAAGTAATAGGTAATAGTTCGTTCTTTATTAAGGTCTCTAAATATAGTTTTAAGGTATTCCTTAAATATATTATAACTAGCGAAGGTATTATTAGTTTCTTTATCCCTATTAATATTATTCTTATTATCTAAGTAGTCCTAAAGGGTAGGCTCTTACTATTTAAAGGCTTTCTTAGTTAAGAGGTTTCTAATATAGAGGATTTATATAGTAGGTCTATTAATAGTTAAGTTAATATAAAAGTATACCTTAGCCTAGATTAGAAAAGAATAAATATTACTTTTTAAACTATTAAAGGCTTTAGGCTTTAAGAATTTAAATACTCTATAGTTTCTACTATAATAATTATTCTAAATCTAGGCTTTAAGTTATTTAACTTTAGCCCTTATCTAAGTAAGAAGTTACTTAGGATTCTAAGTTACTCTACTTATAGAAGATATACTATTTATAAGTTATTCGAAGGGTAACTTACTAAATAAGAATAATTAAAATATAATAGATATTTCTAAAGTATCCTAAGGTTTACTACTACTTAAGAAGTAAGTTAGGCTTCGTAAATAGTATATCTTATTAAAGGTTATTAAGAAGGTTTATACTTCTTATTTAAAGATAAATACTTAGACTAATTACTAAAGATCTAGCTAACTATCTAGGTAATAACTATAATATATATATCCGTCTAGTTCTTCCTTAATTAGCTCGGCTTAGTCTATCCTATACTAATCTATTAGGTTAGATTAGTTATTATCGGACTAATCCTCTACGATAGGTTAGTATGGATTAGTTAGTCCTAACTAATCCGTGTTACGTGACCTGTGCCTACCGCTGTTCCTCTTATTCCGTTCCGCTACACGTCCTATGCAGGCTGCTCCTCAGGCCCCCTCCCCGTTGGTCGTGTCTGTTGGTTTGTAACAATTTAGTATACGAATAAAGCGGTAATATAGCATTCCTAGGGTAGCTTCGTAGTTAAAAGCAACGGTATAGAGACTAAAGATAGTCTTAAGACTTAGGATAAGTTCTATGCCTACTAGCATTCGATTATAGACTTACCTAGTAAGTAGATATACGAAGAACGTATAGAAGACCTTAGATAGCGATATATACTAATATACCTTAAGGAAGTTAGCTACCTTAAGTTTACTTAGCTTAACCTTTATAAGGAAAAGCTTATAAAGGCGTAGGTTAACTAGTATCCTTATTTTAGTAATATAATTACCTTACGAGTTAAGGGTATCTATACACTACTAAAGAGTTATCTAAAGAGATCGATACTCGATCTCTTTAGTACCTAGAGGGCGATAAAGCAAGCCGTAGTTAACTAAGTTACTAAACTACGAGCAAATTAGGCCTAGTAGTAAATACGTATACTAATTAACCTCTCGGGGCTATTATATAGCGCTATATATAGTTAGATTTCCTATTAAGGTTTACAGAAGGTCGAAGAGTAGCGGAAGCTTCTCTTAAAAGACTTCCTACCGCCCTATACGGGCTTATTTACTTAGTCTTACGGTCTACCTTATACCTATAAGCTCAAAGAGCTAGAGGAAGAATATTAGCTTCTTTCTTTAGAGTACTTCTATCGATAGTAGCGTCTTTACTACGCTAGCGATCCTTAACTACTACTTAAGCCTCGCTACCGCTTTAATTAACTTACTACTAACTTATCCTTACCTTAGTTAAGCACTCGGCGAGAGCTAAGTACTTTTAAGGCGGTTAAGGTACGCTAGCTAAGGGCGCCGCTAAAATATAGTAAATACTATATAATAAGTTATACGATAACCTCGAATATATACCTACGTCGGTACTTAGAGCTTTTATAGGAAGTAATAGATATAATAGCAGTAGTAGAAGTAGCGGTAGTAGAGGTAGAGGTAGTAGAGGTAGTAAAGGTAGTAGTAGTAGAGGCAATAGCTAAAGTATAGGTATAGGCCGTAACGCCGATACTAACTATAATAGTTATACCGCCTTTAATTAAGGTAGTAGAGACTATAGTAGAGACTATAGTAGAGACTATAGTAATAGCTACGGTAGAGACGGTAATAGTAGAGACGGTAGAGATAGTAATAATAAAGATAATAGCGGTAGAGACGATAAGAAGAGCTATAGTAGAGGTAGCGGTAGTAGTGGCAACGGCTATAAGAGGGATATCTCTACCCGAATTCGATAGCGCCGAGGCTATCTACGAGAGTTATAATACTATAAGAGAGGCTTAGTTTAGCGTATAGCCTCGTATTAGTCTTAGGACTAATACGCGATATCGTAAGGTAATAGGACTACCTATAAAGTACTCGAAGATAAGCTATAGATAGTATCTTAACTATAAGTAGATAGGTACGCGCTATAAAATATAGCGCCCTTAGTAGGAATAGACTTAAGATAAGATAATAGCCTATCTTAACTTTAATAAAGCCGAGTATAACTAGCACGATATATAGGAAGATAAGAATATAGCCCTATAGCGCTTATTAAAGAGACGAGGACTAAGAGGCGTCTAGGACGCCTATAAGAAGGATTCGGAAGAGTAATAGGTTTTATACTCGGCTCTAGTAACTAGCTTAAAGTAAAGTTATTACTAGAATATACTATATATATACGTTATAGCTTTAAATATAACTTATAATATATTATCTCGCCTTCCCTAACTAGCTACCTCGTAGTGCCTCGTAAGATTATACTAATCCCTTATACCCCTAAATAATACTTATACTTTTACTATTAGATCGAGGAATTGATAACCTAAAGGGAACTCTTTAGCGTAGCTAGTATAGCTATCCCTACTAGCTACGTCGGAGAGGTACTATATAGCTATAGTATAACCTAAGGGTTTAAGAGGACTTAGTAACTATATAGTCTCTATTAGAACCTAAATACTTATTCTAGGCTTCTATTAGAGGTTAGCGGGTCGGCTTTATAATACTAGGTAGTAAGAGTCTTAGTTTAATAAATCTAGCCTAGTTAAGCTAAAGTAACGTAATCTATAAGACCTAAGTATCTCTTTAATAATAAAATTACCTTTTTTTTACTTAATTAAGCGGTAATTACCCGTAAAGCTAAAGTAGAGGCGAATTCGTAAGGTAGTAAGCTACGTAGCTAAAAGCTATTATAGTATTTAGCTCCTCGGGTATACTTAATAACCACGGCGCCCCTACGTGTTAACTCTAGGCTACTAATAGAGTAATCCATTTCGGGAAGGTTACGGGTTCGAATTACGTATATGAGATGTTTTTTTAGGCTATAGGGAGGCGGTAGCAGTAGGCGGCAATATATATAGCTTAGTGATAACCTCACTCAAATATGCGTAACACATTTAGTAGTGGTGGTGGTGTTGCGCTTACATAACCCGCGCGCCCGGGCGCGCCTGTATGGGGGCCCGGCGCTGAAGACTTGAGCGGCCGAGAGAGGCGCGATGACTCTGTACCCGCCGCCATACATGTTCTTGGGCTGCGCCAACGAGCCCTGGCACTTCACTTTTCCATCGGCAAGCAGGACAACGTGATCGGCGAGGACGTCGACCTCGTCGAGGAAGTGCGTCGTTAATATAATGCTGCGCCGCAAGCGCTGCTCCAACAGAATGTCCCAAATGGCTCGCCGGGATAGGGGATCGAGGCCCGAGGTGCACTCGTCAATCAAGCATACCGAAGAGTCGCCCACGAACATGCAGGCGAGCTGGAGCTTCCGCTTCTGGCCGCCGCTCAGCTGCCCGGCCTTGGACTTGCGCTTGGGGCCGAGGTCGCATTGCTCGATGAGCTGGCCGAGCTCTACGCGCGACCTGTTGCCGGCTTTGATTCTGTCCCACAGGTATACATGCTCCTCGACGGTAAGCTCGTCCCACAGCGTGTTTCTCTGGGGGCAGATGCCGATCTGGAACGGCTTCACTGCAAAGGAAACGGATCCTCCCGTCGGGCTGATGCAGCCTGACATCATATGGAGAGTGGTGGTCTTGCCAGACCCGTTGGGACCGACGAGGCACATGATCTGACGTGCATGCGCTTGGAAGTCGACGCCATCAACAGCCACGACGGGCTTGCGTCGGCCGCAGCAGATGATGCTGGTCAGCAGGCTGGGATCGAAGCGCTTCTTGATGTCGAGCGTCTGCGCCACTGGTCCCGCCGAGTCTTGGGCTTGGCTAGAGAAATTTCTCTTGCCGAAGTGAATGCCGTGAAAAAGCTTCTCCACGGCTATTGCTGAAGCAGTGTACAAAAATATGTCCATGGCGAGAAACCCGAGCATGGCTCCCAGAGTCACACGGTACGACTCAGCATAAAGACCGGACGCCTCGGGCGGGAACTTGCTCGTGTCAGCAGAGTGGCCGTTCATTTGCCATCAGGCCAGTTGCTGGACGAAGAACATATGATTCGAGCTTGGGAAGAGGGCAGAGAGAAAACCGACGACGCCCGCCTGCGGGTGCGGTTTAGTGTCAGATGCGTACATCTGGGCGATGATAGACATGAGCAAGAAGATGAACACAACGTATATCGCAGACACGCGTGACTTGGAGAAGAAGGCCGCGGCGAAGGCGGCGGAGCTATTGACGGCAAAGCCACACAGCACCTGCCAGCCAAGGAGAGTGCCAAAGTCGGCGGCTGGAAAGACCAGACGCTGGTAGAGGATGGCCAGCCCCACGTAGCACGGGAGAGCAATCAGGTCAAACGTGAGGACCCAGCTGAGCACGCGCGTCGAGATGGCGCTGCCGCCGCCCATGGAATCGATGAGCTGTGACAGGCCCGCATCTCTTTCAAGTGTGATGAAGCTTGTCAGGCGATACATGATGGTGAAGTGGACGGCTATAAGGGCGAAGGCGAAAACCTTGGCCACCAGGCTCGCACTACGATCTGACGCCTTGTCAACGAATCCCTCCTGCTGTTCGGGAGTAAATATAACGGTTTCGGGCGTCATCGACAAATTGGCAATGGCGCTATTAACGGCAAGCTGCAGCGGCAAGTAGAGATCCTCCTCATCGCTCCTATGCTTGACGAGATCAATGGCGCGATTGTTACGCGCCGGTTCGGCAAAAATTGTATAGTTCCACGCGTGACCGTTAACTGACGAGTTGGCGGTGCGAGCCGTTAGGGGTGAGTCCCTGAAGACGACGACTGCGTGGCAAGGGCTGACAGCCTTTGTGTTGGGAAGGCAAAGTGTTAGCACCGAGGACTCATCGTCCTCCAAGACGATGAGTTCCCTCTTGATGGAGCGCGTGAAGGTCTCGATGACGCCATCGACGTCGCCACCAAGCTCGGGCGGCCGGACTATGAGGAGTTTCTTGCTGATTGTGTCGGCGAGCGGGCGGATCAACGCCGGCGCCGAGATGCCATAGTTTTCAAGAGCCGGCACAAGTGAGGGAATTAGGAGGAGTAGTGCGAGAATGGCGAGGGGTGTAACGTAAGTGGCCAGCACGAAGCTGACGGGACGTCTGGCGACAGAAACAAGTAGGTTCTTGTTAATGAGCGCGCCCAACTGCCGGAGAAAGGGCAGCATCCTCGATTTGGAGCGGCCGCGGCCGTTGTAAATAACGATTGTCTATTGTCGCTATGTCCGTCTTGACGAGTCGGTCAGCTTCGACGATGCGGTTGGCTTGAGAAAGGGGAAGGGGATTAGGATATTAGAGTTCATTTCTCGGGACGGGCTAGTTGGCGGTTTCGTTAGCAAATACACGAACTTGGCAAGCGATCAGCGGACTCTCGGGAGCGCCGAAACAGTCTTAGGTTGCAAGCGGACGAAGGGGTTAATGGCGTTGTGCCGGAATTCAACCTCTAATCGAATTTTCTCCTCAAAAGGATGGCTCTTCTTCTGCACTTATGTAAGTATCTGATCAAGAATAAATAAAAGCTTCGTAACCTTGCGTCTCAAACGGGGCCTGTTTCCACTTTACCCGAGGGCTCGACCCATCACATGCGGGATCAGGGTTCTATACGGCTGCCCCGACAAAAAGCCTCTTATTCTTCTGCTACGTGATTATATCAGTATCTTACGACCTCGCGGTGGCACCACAGACCACAAACAGGGGGCAAGATCGCATCTGCACCGACGGAGCCGAACTTTTGGGCCGCAAACAGACAATTCACAGTAAATATTTTGTTACAGGAGGGTAGCAGACAGGATTTCTCTTCTTAACAGAAGGCATTTCATAGAGTAGACAGAGCGGCGGGACGTCTGGGACAGCTGGCCCTGTAGCAAAGCAGGGCAAAGTGGGTCGTCGCGTCCAACCGCGCCGCTCGTCGGCTGTCTGCAGACCCCGCTTTACCGGCCATGGCTGCGTGACAAAAAGCGGCTACAACCGAGTAAGAATACAGTTCATTTCAGTTCAGTACACCAAGATCAGCTGGGATCAACTGATCTTGCAAGCAGATTCAGTCCGAGGGGACTGATCCTCTCCGAGCACCCTTGGGTGTATAGGATCGCCTAACTCCCTCCCCCCCTGGTATAGATACCTACCTAGCTTGTGACACAGTTATTTACATTCTTATTACAAGTACCTGACTACCTGGTTACGGTCCTACGGATCCATCACTAACCGTGATATTTTGTTGAAGACGAATGAACTTATAAGACGCCGAGTGTAACGACCTTGCAATGAAGGCCCTGCCCAAAGTAACGCGGGGCAGAGAGATTAGCTGTGGCTGCAGCTCAGAGAAGTGTCGTAGTAGCAATCTAAGCCAGGCACAAAGACTCACATCGTGTAAGTTAGCGACACAAGGCAGCGAAACGGCTGCCATTTTAGAAATGTAGGAGGCAACAACCGTCCTCAATTGCTAAGCTATGAAGAGCTCTAGAAAATGTAAAGCATGTGAGTGACCATGTGGTCATTGGAATCCAGACGTTCCCTTCACATCCCATCAATGTCAGACCCATCGTTAATCCTCCACTTTTTTAGTTACTTGTGTACCTGGTTAGGGGTCTGCACCATTACCCCGACAAAACATCACGCCCTAGACTATCCGCTAATAGATATCTCTGGTTCTTTCCTTGAAGATCAAGACCGTTATATACTAAGGCTGCTCATTTTAGGCCCTAGTAACGTTTAGACTTTTAAGAAAGTTAGTAACGTTGTCCTCGACGATTATAAACCTAGTTCCGGGCTGAGTTGCTGCTCTCGTAGCAATGCTCCTCTCAGGCGCGGATCTAAAGGTTCTAGGAAATGAACCCTATCGGCGACTAGTCTCCTATCATTGTAGCGCAATGTAAACTCTATACGACACTCTCCTACATGGGTAGGTCGAGCGTAAGAGCCTATCTTTATATCATTTGATAAGGAGCCTCTGTCTCTGTAAAGTCGAGATGTAGTTGTGAAATAATGCTGAGCTACCTTCTCGTAGACGTTTTGCATGTCATGGTCTGGAGTTTGAACACCAAGATTATAGGCGATAAAATCAAGGCTAATCTTCGGTTGCGTTTGAGAGGGAAACCAAAAGTTAAGTTTAGCGGCGTCATGGGGAATAAAAGGCCCATCCTCGCAACGGCCCCTTACTATTTGCTTATAGGTCCAGCTCTAGGGTGTGCATTTGGTGCGAGGCGCCCAGTGCATTGTGATCTTCCTCTTGGTCTTTACTTTCGTCTCTTCAGCACTGTCGCCCTTCAAAGCATTCAGCTCTTATTGCAATTTGGTCCGTGTCTCGTCGTATTTTGCGCCTATCTTTAACAGCCCCTCGATGTTAACACCGACATTGCCTCTTGAGGCTTTCTGTCTTCGACTGCTCGGTGGTTTTGCTTGAGCTAGCCTTCTACATATACTAGAGTTCTTGCGATAGATTCTTCGAGTTCGATTAGTTGTGAATTCTTGTTGAAGTTAGGGTAGCCTTGGTCATTGCCGTCCACATTAGGGATAACTGAGATCTGTATGTCGTTTATTTCGCGAAGTATGGTCTTTCGCATGAAGAAATGCTAGCGCTTGTCGTTAGGGATGTTATAAATAGAAGAACGGACGATATCGACTAAAGCCATTAGCAAATCCTAGTATTCGCTCGGTGAAGTCAGAGCTGTCTTAAGTAAATTGATCGTCTTCTTGGCGTCCGGGTGGTCATTAATAATTTTTCGAGGTCGAGAACGCTAGGATCTACTCGAGATACGACGCTATCATTATAATATATATCTCCGTATACCCCGTAGTTATAATAATACGCTATTTAAATGTCTATAAAGAGCGCTCGCTTGGCATCTATCGCGACGACTAATTTATTAAATACGATTCCGACCTAGAGATAGCTACGCTGCTCCTTAATAACTATATTTCTAGCCACCATGCGTATACTTCTAGCGATAGTATCGATAGCTCAAGCATTCTAATAGAGCCGATCTTAACTAGCTCTTAAAATCTATATCGCCGTCTTAGCCGCTCTAACACTACCGCTAGAATTAGGCAAGCCCTATAGCATACATTCATAACTTAGCAAGGCGTCGGCGTCCAGCCCTTAAAGCGTAGTAATAAACGAGATAACTATTCTGCTAATAGTGACCTTTTACGGAGCAGCGCCGGCCCTAATAGCCATTTAAGCTTTATTAGTTAGTAGATCTATGGGTAACTAGCCTACGATATCTAGTAGCTAGTAGTAGCTATTCTTATAATTACTACGATCGAGATATTATATTTTATAGCTAACCCTATGGCCTTTTCTATTTTTAATATTATCTTCGAGGTTATATCCGCCTACGGTTACGTAGGAATATCCGTAGGAATACTAACGGCCGATTATAGCTTCTCTAGGGCGTAGTTTACCGGGAGCAAGCTGATTCTATGCCTCGTCATGCTACGTGGCCGGCATCGGGGGTTGCCTATTGCGTTAGATCGTGCGGTACGCTTGCCTGGGGAGCAGCTGCATCGCGATGAGGAGGAGGATCATCGCATTCGAAAAACTATAACAAATCGAAGGCTGAGTTTGGAGATTTCATAGTGGCGTTTAATAGGCGGATATCAGGCGGCCTCATTGGACAGTGGCCCAATGCCACGGAAAGACATTTTCTCTTACTGAGGGGAAGTAGTAGTTGTGGCAAAACCTATGGATACTCGTTGGCACTGCACTATTATAATAGTCTAATAGGCCTAATAGTACCCGAGCACCTAATAGGTCGGGGATGTAAATGGAGGTATCTAGGTCTACTAGAGCAGAGGCTTATGTGTATTACTTCTTTACTAGTCTCTTGTGTAACGCGGCCAGCGTAGAGACCTTGGTATCTGATAAGATTAATAGAGATTGACAAATGGTCTTTTACTCGACTTGAATTCTTTATGGTAACCCGAAGAACTGCTATCGTGTAGCCCTGACGATTTATTTCCCATGGTTAAGAACCAGTCCCTTATAGAAAAGCTCAGACATACGACAATCCTTCTTGCTAACATGTTGCGGCAGACCATGGATACAAGCTCTCGGTGCTCGGCATATATGAAACAGTCCCGTATAAATAGCTTTGGTCAAACTCGACCAAAGAAATCCGTAGCAAAAGAACAACATGCATGTCAGAAGAGACGGTTAGTTCTTCCAGTGAGCGTGCGAAGTGTATGTCTTGTGAGGCACCGGAGAGGCAAACTTATCGCGGGCCTTAACCCCTTCTTTGTGGATGATGGTCTTGGTGCTGAGGTCGGAGCAGTAGTCCTTAAACTCCTTACCGTTGCACAACTGCTTGTAAATCATGTTACAGTCGAAATTCTGGACGATGGAGACGATATCCCAGCCATTGGAGCTGGGGTGCCCGCAGACAGCGCGGACGTTGTCTTCCTGATGGGTGTCGTAAAAAGCGGCGTGGTCCCATTCATGGATGGAACCCTCTCAAACAGAATCACTTGGCCGCGGCGCTCGGATCGGACTACAGTAGCTCTCGTTGCTGAGTGTTAAATACTTAATCGGAGCCATTATTCGAGGTGCTGGCGAGTGCGGGTTGGGCCGGTGGTTGGTCGCGCAATTTGTCTTGGTCAGGAGTCGACCGGATATAGCAAAACCCACGAATATTCGGCCATCCTAAGAAGACGCGAAGAAAGGATATCTACAGAAAGCTACAGATACGATGCACACCCTCCATCTATTAATTGCGTAGTGCAACGCTTGAAAGCGATTTTATTGATGCTGGAAATTGGAGAATGAGCTGATTCGCTCTTCCCCTGCAAGACTTTCCCCTGGGGCCGCGACGCGATTTCTGAGTTTATGCGGTACCCTACGACCAGTGCCAAGGCATGTCTAAGAAGAACCCAATTTGAATCTTACTGGTCATGCTCCGTAAGTCAATTCCCCATTGCGTCATCATGGTGCTGCCGCCAGGAGGAGGGCCACGAAAAACTCCCCAAAGGGCTGCAGGGCATGTACGAACGAAAAGGTCAATCAATCCGATGCACACGAGAGCCGGCGTGGCGGATGCAAGAGTTATAGAGCAGGCATGGGCGAAATATAGCTGCTCTTTTGCTGGATGGGCCCACCTCCAGGGATGCCGTCTTGGCGCAGCTCATTGATCTTTCGACACGGTAGTACGTAGTACAGAGTGAAAAGGGGTCAGGGCTGAGTATGATGATTAAGTCGAATGCAAGGGCGCACATTTGAAGAATCTAGGGCCTGGAGGGAATGTCGCATTGCCGAAGCTGACGTTGTCGATAACGATCAGTAGGTGCCAGGGCCCCCAACAAGCCACCTACTCGTACGAGTATGCAGGTTCTCGGGTCGCGCAGACCTTGCCATTCCTTGGCCAATAGCTTTCCCTGCCTTCTGCCTTCTGCCTTCTGCTTTTTGTAGGGGAATCGCACATGCGTTGCGACACACGACCTACCTAATCATACCGCGGTCCGCTAGGGGTGAGCACAGCAGGCGGCTATGAACATTATTCGCACGGGCCTCATGGTCGTTAGGGAAACTTTAAAGAAATATGTCTATTATTCATGCGCAAATTGCAAGTTGGGACTTTTTCTAGCGTGGATACCTGGAAATTGGGTTCTGGCCATCGACACGACCACCATTCGTATCTCGTATACGAGTAACAAATTAATGTCTGCTCTGTATAGTACGAGTAGATTAATTTACCGAAAGCGAAGCATAAATCGGTGCGCAATGACAGCGTGGCATGTTGCCGGACAAGGGGCGTGATGTATCAGCTTGCCGAGGCCAGTCGATAATAACGTCCAAAGCTTCATAGGATACAATCGAATGATCTTTGACCCGTAAGTGCACAGGGCGGCAAGTGCACTCCGTTTATCGGGCTCGGGAACCCCAGCGACTTTGCTTAGCTTCCTTTTAGCCACCTGTTGCGTCATGAAATGAGAAATAAAGAATAAAAGGGAGGCGTGGGGTATTTAACTCAGATGGCAGTATGTAGCTTTCCGTTCACGATAGGTGTCCAAGATATAAAAGTCATGTCGAACCGATTCAGTGTCCTCACTCCATTGTTTATACACTCATTTAATCTTACTAAATCTTCTATACACTCGTACAACTCTTTAATAATGTTCGTTGGCCATTCTCCTAGGGGCTGCGACCGCGGTCCAGGCAGCCCCATCCAACAGCATCGGTACATCTCAAGCAATCACGGCTCGCGACGCTACGCCAGAGAATGTCGATAATGGGGGCTTTCAGAACTTCAAATTCGTAACAGCTCATTTAGCCGACGGGGATATTCTCGCTCGCTCCTCGTCGCCACACTATAAGTCGAAGGACTCGGACCAGAATCTAACGATGGCATCAATAAAATTCCTAAAAGAAAAGCGAATCAAGCACGTCATTAGCCTCAACTACGAGGCTAATACCAAGCATATTCAGAAGGCACTTAAAGATGCCAAAATCGCATATACGCCAGTACCTGTCGAGGATATGCACCCTCCTACTCTTAAAGACTTCGAAAAGGGCTATAAAGCATTCAAGAAGTACCGTACGGCACCTTGGTGTGGTGCGGGTATAGTCATGGTCGGACTGGGACGATGATCTCTGCCCTGCAGATGTATATTGAGATGGAGAAGAAGGATAAGAATTCGCGGCAGCCACTCACGTGGGATGAAATCCAAACGAATAAGGTTGAGGCGTTGGGGCAGTTGGGGATACTTGAAGAACTGCGGAAGAAGCTCAGACTGGGTCAGATCTATTAACGGTAATAGCCTACTCTTTCTGGTTTGGTTTCCTCCTTTTCCCTTTCAGCAGAAACAACGGTTGGTAAAGACACCCCCGCGAAATGCATTTGCGTTACCTTGAGAACGCTTTAGCCTAGTATAATATAAAGGCGACCCGACTCAGTAAGCCCGGCCGAGCTCACACGTCTTATCATCTAGGCAGCCTACACACAGGTAGAGAGGTTTCTATATCCCATTATATAGAGCTCTAAAAACTAGCGCTTGAGTTATAGGTAATATAATTTTTTTCCTTATAATAGGAACAGCCTTCCTAGGTAACTTAAGCATAGCCCAGAACGACTATAATACGAAAATGATTATAACATTGAATAATAATAAAAACCTTTTAACTTATTATAAATCAAATACGATTAATAATTTTTCTGAGGTCTATAAATCTGAACCCAGTTTCTGTTTATAAGAACATATATAAAGGTTCAGTGCTTTATTAGGGACGAACGAACACACCAAAAGCCAAGAGCAACGACCTGACCGGAAGATAATGTCTGAGTGCCTGCCCAAACGAATTAGCGGTAGTAGCAGCTTAACGGGCGTCGTAGAGTTCAGTCAGTACCTTATTAATAGCACTCATCGCATAAACACGGATAAAATGCCGCCT